>CAJQZP010000085.1:0-132919 GCA_907164705.1 Parnassius apollo | reverse complement strand
TTATGAAAGTGGTTTAACACAAAAACAGTGTGTTGACCGGATGATTTCTGCATTTGGTGATGAAGCCCCATCCAATACTACAATTTATCGCTGGTTTGCTGAATTTCAAAGTGGACGTGTCAAGCTCAGTGGATTCAAGATCCCCGTCAAGGTCGTCCAAAAACTGCAGTCACCCAAGAAAACGTAGATGCTGTGCGTAAGCTGATTGAGGAAGATCGACATGTGACATACCGCGAAATTCAGGCAACTTTAGACATTGGCATGAGTCAAATACAAATAATCTTGCATGAACAATTAGGTGTAAAAAAGTTGTTTTCCCGATGGATACCGCATTCGCTCTGTGAAGAGCAAAAAGCGGCTCGCGTTACTTGGTGCGTCAGAACTCTTGAAAGCTTCCACGCAGGATCCTCAAATGCTGTATACAACATTGGATCAGGTGACGAATCCTGGATATAAACGTACGAACCCGAAACAAAAAACCAGTCACGAGTTTGGGTGTTCGAAAATGAGTTAAAGCCAACAAAAATTGTTCGTTCACGTAGTGTTGCTAAAAAATGGTGGCCATGTTTGTCTCCAAAACCGGCCATGTTACGACTATTCCTCTTGAGGGACAAAGAACGGTTAATGCAGAATGGTATGCTAGCATTTGTTTGCCACAGGTCGTTTCTGAACTCCGTAAAGAGAACTGCAAGCGCCGCATCATCCTCCATCACGACAATGCGAGTTCTCACACCGCACACAGAACAAAAGAGTTTTTAGAGCAAGAAAACATAGAATTATTAGACCATCCGCCGTACAGCCCCGACCTAAGCCCTAATGATTTCTATATTTTCCCTAAAATAAAGAATAAATTGCGAAAAACAGAGATTTTCATCACCTAAAGAAGCTGTGGACGCCTACAAAACAGCCATTTTGGAGACCCCAACTTCCGAATGGAATGGTTGCTTCAATGATGCTCAATCGTATGGAAAAATTTGTCAGATTTCGCGGAGAATACTTCGAAAAGCAATAAATACATTTTTAAATAGTAATGTTGTGTCACTTCCTTGATTACCGAAATTTACAGTGCCGTTCTCGTAGGTACCACTGACCAAGAAGAGTAGGTACTTGCTACTTACTATATCTGCGAAGATGCAAATTGTAATTTTACTTAACGATATCGTGAACTACGGATTACGTCAAATATATTTCTGAAAATTTGAAACAGTGATTACTAGGTTGCTTAAACATATTCTTAATAAACGCCGAATAATCACCTTTAGCTCTACAAATGTGGTCGCCCTGCCTAAAGGTGACATACATTTTGCTATCGTTGTTATTCTTTCTATATTGAATAAACAAGTTTGTTTCTTAACTTATACATATAGTATCTATCTATACATATCTGAGCGATACTGCATAATAATCATAAGCTTTGCAAATTTCGAAGCTGGCTTCCCAGTAGACATAGGTACTTCCTATTGTTGATAATCTTAACAACAATGTTATAATCGTTAATATAAAACAGCACATGTTTCACTCCTTTTCACGAAATTATTACTATTTTCTTTGCATATTTATGACAATTGAAATAGTTTACCACTTGCTTTCGTGCATTAGAAGGTTTTTTTTTTTTTTATTCATACTCATGAAGTAGTATATCCTTTTTGGCTCTCTCTCAACCTTTACATATATATATATATATATATATATATATATATATATATATATATATATTAAAATCAAATTTGTTGGGAGCTTTTTTAATGTCAAGAGGGATGATCGTTCCAGAGTCTGATGGCCGTGAGGCCGAAAGAGAGATAAATAACCAGAACGGTGTAAAGGAGTGAGCAACTAAAGATTAAACGAAGAGTGGAGAGAACAATTAGGAGAATCTCCCACGTATTGAAATTTAGATTTCAGATACTCGGGAGTACATGGATCGTTCAGAAATGTGAAAAGGGTGCAGAGTATTCTAACATATCTGCGCTGACGAATATATGTAGTCAAGTAAGTAATTAAGTGAATGGTCATGTAAATAGTCATGTAAGTAAGCAAGTAAATAATAATAGAGCGCGCGGTTGATTAACTGGCACGTTGGTAGTCGTTTTTTAAACTCCAACGCAAACCGAGGGGTGTTATATGTTTAATCTGTGCCATCGTAGACCCCAAACCGATGAACCGATTTATAATTATTTTTGCGGTTTTCTTTTTATAGAAGAGGGGGTAAACGACTCACGCCACCTGTATGATAAGTGACTATCGCCGCCTATGAACCCCCTGTAACCCCTGTAAACGACTCACGCCATGCGGTTCACCTGTATGATAAGTGACTACCGCGGCCCATGATCAACTGCAACACCAGGGGAATTGCAGGTGCTTTGCCGGCCTTTTAGAAAGGAGTAAGCTCTTTTCTTGAAGGTCCCTAAATCGTATCTATCGGTCCGGAAAAATCGCCGTGGTGGTAAACAATTCCACAGAGTCATAGTCATGTGTTAGTCTTTATTGCACGAGACGTTGTAGCGTCGTTGTACGAGGAAGAAAGCTCCTAGTAAAACGCACATTGGTGGACCGCTCAGCTTCTAGATAGTGAGGAAGGTATCGATAATTTTGACGCGGTGTGCTTTCGTGAAATTTGATGGCTTTTTGAAATGTGACTTGATCGAAGATGTTCTTAGCTATGTTTCAAGAAAATATTTTCAGCCGTTTGAAGATCATCAGCTCACGTATAATAGCTGCTCGCTGCTAGATTTCTCGACGCGGACCTACTCTTATAATATTCTACTGGCCATTTTTTATATAGTTATTATTGCGCTTCCTTGTAATAAATTTTCCATGATGCAGACACCACATTCATTCTGTCATCTGTCATCCAGTCATTAGATCATTCTTTCATTCATATATTAATTCATTCATTATCACCTATCTTATCGTTTATCAAAATACCATTAAATCAAAACTTTACATGAATATTATTTTAGACTTAATTAGACAATAGTTATATTCCTAAACAAAAATAATGTTCAGTCACTTTTCAGCGTTACTAAATATTGCATTATTAATTTTTCTATATGAATAGACCAGCTTTACTTGATTATCTTTTTTTTAATCTAATCTTGTTATATCCAAGCGTTTTCGTTATCCCATAAAATATTTTAATCAAGCTCTTTCGTTGCGTGAATTTTCGTTCGATGCTTATATTACGTCAAATTGCACCAAAAAATAAATAAAACTTACTGTTGTTTACTAAACTATTTAACGGATTTTTATCGTCTAGTGGCTGATTATCCACTGCTCCACATCATCCCGTGGGTGTCGTAAGAGGTCACAGAGGGAAAACGTGGAAATAGGCAGAAGCGTTTTCTTGATAACAACTAAATAACAAACTGCGGCTGCCAAATCGCTTGCCAAGCGTGGCTGCTGTGGCAATCCCCCCCCCCCACTCCCCTGAGCAATGTATGGATGTAACCTTTGTTCAGCAGTGGAATTTCAACAAATTGTAGTAGGTATAGTTACGGATTTAATTTGCACGTTGATGCAGTTTTTATAGCTACGATGGGAATGAAAGCGTTTAGTGCCCAGATGTAAACTCTGGCTTTGTTCAGTTTTAAATGTTAATGTAGTCCGATCTAAGCAGAACAAGCTAACTGTGCTTATCTCTGGAGCCTTTTAGTGGTTTGGATTTAATTCTATTGATTTTGGGATCCCGCGCAGAGTCCGCCATCTTCTGTATAAAAATAGTATTTTTTTAAAATTCCTAACGAAATTGACCACACGAACAACCCTACGTAAGAATCTATATAAATAAATTAAATTGAAGTGTCTGTTAATTATATCAAAATAAAAGCTTTTTACTAAATGCATACGAATGTATATACGGTAGGTAGTTATAACAAAAACACAATTTTAAAATGTTATGTCTTTCTGTCGTTTTGTCCGTCTGTCTGTTTTCTTCGGCTGGACTGATTTTGACGGGACTTTCACCGGCAGATAGCTGATGTTAGAAGGTGTTACTTAAGTTACTTTTATTTTAGAAAGAGAATTAGGGTTCCGCTCAAAAATACAAAAACTCGAATTTACACGCGGGCGAAGTTGCGAGGAACAGCTAGTTGGTAACAATTTCAATTATCAAGGTCTCTATCAATTCTAATATAATAATAGGAGGAATCATGTATATGTTCACAAACTGGAGACTTCCCGATGCGTCGGTGTTCCCCTGCAGTTAATTGTATAAGACCATATAGCCTTCACAAACGGTTGATAGCACATGAGTTTATCTACTTATGAGGTTGATAGTATTGTTAGTGACATAAAACATAAAAGAACATATAACTTTCATTAACGGCTGAAAGTAACGCATTGGTCAAAATCTCATCTACACTGCATGGCAACTGTTGAACTGTACGTTTAGAGTATTTAAATAGATAAGTAGAGTGCATTTTCTACTTGAAAATCTGTCTAAATAAGTATTAGTTAGACTGTGGTCTTTAAGGAGGGTCGCGTTCGTATACGGCTTAGAGATCTCTAGTCAGATCGTTAAGCCAATTCCTAAAAGGTTGAGTTTAGTGGGTAAAAGTCTCCACATAACCACGCAGCCGGCTGCGTGGTATGCTATGAGCATTCTCAACCTCCCTCCCCCGCTTTCCGGAGGGTTGCCCATATTTGGTTCGGGCGCAAAAAAAAAACTGTGGTCTGGGTAACACAGTAATGGTAGACACTTACCATGACACCGTTATCCTGTAAGACCGTTTTTTTAAACTGAAGTGACAACTTCAGTTTAAAAAAATATCATACAAAAAAAAGTCAAAATAATTTAATAAGTAACCTTTGATTCCAATTCGGCAACATCTAAAGCTTATAAGCCCTTAAAGTAAAGTAATGAAAGCCTTCCCTTCGTACAATTTGTGTCTTACGAGCAGCTTAATGTTTTATTAGAAATTTATGTGTCTTAAAAGTTTGTGAATTATCAAGCTTGCTTGTAAACTTTTTATTTTTCGATATTATACTTAATGGACGCCACACATGGTCTGTTCAACTGATCGTTCTAATTGATCAGTTCAAACTAAAACTGTTGATATTTTTTAAAACATTGAATTTTCGATATATTAATAATTATAAATATATCAATATCGGAGTTTTATATATAAGTTTATTTATCGATATATCGAAAATCCAATAATTTAAAATCTACCAACAGTTTTAGTTTGAACTGATCAGTTGGAATGATAAATTGAACTGACCGTGTGTGGCAACCATTAGTACATTAGACTTTATAAGAACTTTTGTTTTTATAAAGTTTAATGTAGGAGCTTTTGTTTTATTTTTAGTTGTTTTTTATTTAAATTCAAGTGACTAGCTACTTCGCACAACACAACTAAAGCGATTACGCGACGTAGACAAATAAGGTGGCGTCTAGAATAATGTTAATAGAGCAAAATATGTATATTGCTTAGTTTAGTCGTAATTTATAAATATTGAAATTCCCCTGTTTTCGTAATAACCCCAAATCGTAAATTCTATATTGGCGCTGTGGTCGAGTAATGAAAAACTTTTTATTTACGACGTATAAAATCCAGAATGGATTTCAAATTTCAGAGTGCATCTTATCGCCCATCTACCGGAACGAGCACAAAAACGGCTGCTGAGCAAACTAAAATGAAAATATAATCATTGGTGCGCCTGTTAGTAATCGTGTGACTTCCAAACGACTTGATCAATTAAGGTTACATTTACTCAATATATGTATTTGTTAGGTATGTCAAATCAATATATTTGTTGAGATAACGGCCCATAGCTATGCTAGAATCCAATAGATGGCGCTGTGGTCAAGTTATTAAGAAAGTCTCTACTTATATATTGACGAAATAATTATAAAATGTTCTCATATTCGCAATTATGTTGGTTTAGTGTTCAAAAAGGTAAATTAGAAAACGTGCACAATACTCGAGTTTTGATTATTCAAACTCAAAGTACTAGAGTTATTATTAGTTCGAAGTGATTTCAGAGTGAAACTAATAGCGCCATCTACCGGGAAGGATAGAACAACGTCTGCCGGGTCTGCTTGTAACTATATATAAGTACATATTTCCTCAGAATGCAATTAGGCTATTTGTGATAGTAAAGTTACGGTAGTCCTACTTATTATTAACCTAATTCAAAAAAAGAAGGAGGTAATCAATTCGACTCTATGCTTTTTTATGTGTGTTACCTCAAAACTTTTTTTCTAGGTGAATCGATTTTGATGATATTTATTTGAAAGCTGATGCATCTCATGTGGTCCCATATAAATTTAGTAGTGTTTTCCTAATAATGCGTATTTAATTACCTTCGACTACATTGGTGATGTTCTCATTTTATTAAATATTGAAGTCGGTTGCACAAACTTTTGAAAAAAAATTGAGTATCAATGCATTACTTTCATTTTGAAACTCTCTCAGTCGTCCGTGAGCCTTGAGCTTCACTGACATAGGGATAAACCACGCCCCCAAAACTACGATTTCTTTTCAAGGTATTCTCTTATAGGTAAGAGTGCTGCAGTAAGACTATTGGATCGTACGTACGCGGCCTTTTTACAAAATAGTCTATGGTTTACCTAAAAGAGTTTTGTCAAGTATTCCTTAATACTCAATATTTATTTGCATTCCATAATGTACAAATTAATTAAATTATCACAATATGGACACAGTCGGGTATAGCGAATTAGCGCAGAGGAGGACTCAAAAACGTTTTATTATTAATTATTATTATCATATCATATTATTCATTATTTTTGAGCCGTGAAGTCGCATTCCTAGCGAAATTTGAAATTTTCTGTCAAATAATATACATTATTATATTTTCACTATCCACTTATTATCAGTTAACTTCAAACAATGAATGACCTAACCATGAATGACAAAACCGTCGAATGCCTTTTGTTGGCGACGCGCCTATAAAAATGTTTCAGTTTATTAAATCAACCGATGACGTTGCTATGAAAAAGGGGCAGTCACGAGCAACGACGCTCTGATAAGAGAATGCTTAGTTAAATCTTTAAGAAATGTCGAATTAATGATATGAAGGTCTTGGGTTCGACTCCCAGGCCGGACTAGTTTGTTTGTTTTCCTAAGTAATATCGCTTAATAAATTCGTAAGGAATTTAAGATATAAATTATGTTACCGGATTTGTTCCCCGGTTGAAATCATCTTTCAAATGATGTAAATTCATAAGAATATTAAAGTGAAGTTAAAGATCGGATTTGTTCCCCGGTCGAGATAATCACTCTGTGCATAGGCAGAATTAATGGATATTAATTGCATAAATGTTGTTTTGTATAAGTTTGATACGTTTTGTACGAAAACAAATGCCTATTTGTTATGATTGATTAATGAGAACATTCATTTATATTGTTATCTGATTAAAGATAGTTTCATACAGTTCGAAAATTGTATAAAAGCATTTAATTTGCCTAATATGGTCAAAATTGGTGTATTTCATAATTTAATTTTTTTTCTGATAGCCGAGAGCCGTGCAAAGTTAGTTGTTCACATAGCGTGAGTACACGGAAGCACGCTGGCCACGCCCTTAGGAGACCGAATATGTAAAAATTTAAAATGTTTGTAATTCAGTGATTTATGTAAAAATTACTTGTAAAATATTTCAGGTTAATTGTACGTGCTAAAAAGGTAAATTCTGTGTTATTTTCATGTGAAAATTCCTGTGTATAAGTGAAATAATGATAGTTTTGTATAAGAAATTTAAAAGTGTTTTAAATAGTGAAATAAATAGAAAAAATGTAAATTAAACTATTGTATTGGTTAGCTTATGTATAAATTCAAGTGAGAAACATTGTTTTAACTTTCTGTGTTAAATATTTAAGAAATTTCGATTTCGAACTTGTGAGTAAAATAGGCAGTTTTCGTTTAATAAATAAAAGGTTTTTTATGATATGAAGATATGATGTATATCATGGTGTAGATATTGTTTTGTACTACCTATATTGATAAATTGTATTTGTATATGATTTGAATAAATAAAGATATTGAGTGAAACGTGAGAGAGTAATAGTACAAATTCATGTAATTAAGTTGCGCAAGCGCGCAGATGGCGCGGCTCACTTTCGCGTTTAGCTTAGGGGTAGGATAGTAAATTGATTTTATTGCAATTCGTTCGGGAATCGTTCGGGAATCGTTCGGGAATCGTTCGGGAATCGTTCGGGAATCGTTCGGGAATCGTTCGGGAATC
Source organism: Parnassius apollo (assembly GCA_907164705.1). Classification (NCBI taxonomy): domain Eukaryota; kingdom Metazoa; phylum Arthropoda; class Insecta; order Lepidoptera; family Papilionidae; genus Parnassius; species Parnassius apollo. The sequence goes on along the minus strand of CAJQZP010000085.1, from coordinate 124,716 downwards.
GTTCGGGAATCGTTCGGGAATCGTTCGGGAATCGTTCGGGGAAGTTCGGGAATCGTTCGGGAAATATTCAAGGAAATAGTTCGGAAATAAATAAGAAAATCCGGGAAAAAGTTCAAGAAAAGTGAAAAACCAGCAGTATAGGGAAAAGTGATTACTCCCTCACGGAACGGTTTGAAGATAATTGCTGTTTCATTCCCAAGATCCTTTAAGTTATACAGTCCACATCGAAGAATTAAGGCGTCGGGACCGGGACGACTTCGGAAGACCCGTAATCCCCGTCTGAACCTACTTGCTGAAAAGGAAGAGGTTATCGCCCTAGTGTGTTACTCCGTTGCGGAGATCACATACGTTGTTCCCGAACCCAACGTAGGCGTGATAGGAGGCCGGATCGAGAGAAGCCTCGATTCCTGTTTCTTAGTACCCGATCCGCTAGGTCCTTTTCAATTGGTCCTTTTCAGGATCAAGAGGGAAATCCGACCTGGTCCTTTTCAATTGGACCTTCGGAGCCGGATTGAAGACCACCCGAACCCCGCCAGCTGGATCAAGGAACCAGCTGTGGACTGCTGGTTGTGGAAGAAGAAGACCTTCGGAAGCCGAGTGAAGATCAGCAACCGAAGGAAGCCAGAGGTTTGAGCTGAAGCAATAGGACCAAAGGCCTGAAGACCAGGACGGCAGCACTGAAGGGCTGGACCTGGAACTACCGGAAGAAAGAAAACCGGGATTGCAGCTTGGGGCGTGTGCTCGCATGGGGCACATATCGCAGCCGGGCGCAGGTGTCTTGTGAAGGCACTCATCGTGGCCAAGCAGGGCTTGGCATTTTTCCTGTCGGGCAAGCGTGCTCGGCATTTCCTGTCAGACGATCGTGTCTGGCATTTCCTGTCGGACGACCGTGTCCGGCATTTCCCGTCGGGTCATCAGGGTGCAAAAAGCATCCACCGCTGCTGCTGCCGGGCGAGGGTGCGCGTGGGCACCTGACTGCATCGCGGCCGGAGGAGGGCGCTTGGACGAGGCGTCACCGGCAACTGGGCGGCGAGCACAGCATACATCCCGACCACCTAACGGTGCCAAACGGTTGGGCTCTGGCATAACACCTTCGGGTGGAGCAGTTCTCTCGAGCGAGACTGCGCTTGCACTACCGCTCGACTGTTTCGTCATATTCCTTGGCGGGACAGTTCCTAAACCTTTCCTCCATTCCATTCCTGCACGACTCCATCCCTGAACGGCTCACCTCGGTAGGCCCCGTTCAGGACTGATAGGGCTGTTAGGGTGGTAGTAGGGTTGTAGGGTTGGGAGATAAAGGGGGGGAGGGGTAGTGGTGTTAGGTTGGGGTGTAGAAGGGTTGTAGGTAAGGGGTTGTAGGGACCGTAGGGACTGTAGGGACAGTTAGGGACCGTAGGCCAACAATCACCTTCCTGCAAGATGAAGAAGGCACAAGACCAGACAGGGAGAAGCGAAGGGAGCAGGACAAGGACAGGGCTCTCAAGAAAAGCTAAAGAAGCGGAATCATCTGGAGCGACCACAGCTACTGCGTCAAATGGAGCAACTCCTTCGAGTGGAGCCACCACAGACACGTCCACATGCACGTGGGACTCAGGGACGTCCATAGCAACGACGAGCAACAGGACGGACACCAGTGGTACACAGGCCAGCACCGCACAACAATCCGTTATATCCAGGAGTGAAACGGTGGTCGAAAAAGTAGGTCAAAGGACCGAAGAAGCGGCATCGTCAAGGACAGTAATCGGGCACACTAGTGATAAAGGGTCACAGAGAGGTAGTAGGTCATCGCGATCGGCGAGGCTGAAAGCCGAATTAGAGGCGCGGATTAAATTCGAACGCTCAGAGCTCGAACGAGCACAGGCAGCTGCTGCCTTAGCCAAGTCTCAATTGGAGTTGGCACGACTCAACCGAGAAGAGGAAATCGACTCGAGTGAGGATGATGAAGAGCGGAATACTCAGGTGGAACCTTTCGTAAGGAGTTGGGTTCAGCAAACCATAATGAGCGCGCCGGTTAGTGTAGCACAACCCGATATTACTGATAAGGAAGCGTGTAAAGGATCACGCCGCAAAGGGGCGGAGGTCGAGCGCAACCTAGGAAATGCACAGAAAACACACGCGAGTGAGGTGTCAGAATTGACCGAAGCGATTGTGAGTGCAATAAAAATAGCTGGTAAAGATAAATCTTCCCAGCTTCATTTCCTCCAGGAATTACCGGTGTTCGATGGAGACCCGGGTGAATGGATAATTTTCAAAACGGTGTTTGAAGACACAAAAGGCCAATTTTCAGGGGTGCAAAATGTCGCACGCCTTAGGAGGGCATTAAAGGGCACCGCTAAAGAGGCGGTTAAGTCGCTGTTATTTACTTTAGGTGAACCTGAAGAAATAATGAACGCTCTCGAAAGAAGATTCGGTAGGGTTGAGATGCTCATTCTAGCCGAAATCGAGAATGTAAAGCGTATGCCAAGATTGGCAGAAGATTGCCGAAATATAGGATCTTTTGCAAGTCGTATTACGAACGTGGTTGCCACAATACAAGCGTTGAATCAACCACAGTATTTATACTCACCGGAGTTAGTGAGCCGCATAGTGGAGAAACTTGGAACTATGATTAAATTTAAATGGTTTGAATATCGAGCTCAATATCCTTTGGAGCCAGAGTTACAGAAGATGGCCAAGTTTTTAAATTTATTGAGTGAACAATTTGGAACGTCCTTAAGCAATGAAAATGCGCCTGAAAAAAGGAAGCGTCCTGAATTCAGGAAGCAAACTGTACACACTGCAAAGGGAGGTGTACGCAGCTGTGCCGAGAGCGAGCGCTATATGCGCCGAAGTAATATGAGCGAGCGTTTAGAACGCCGAAATAATAAAAGGCACAACCGACAAGTGGTTATGATAACCCAGGACAAGCCTGTAAGTCGGGTAACACATAAGTGTGTTATATGCAACAAGGAGCACTCTATAGTGAGTTGTTACAAGTTTAAGGACATGAATATTCGCGAGAAATGGGAAGCCGTCAAAAAGGCCAAAGTATGTTTCCAATGTTTGTCACCTAACCATAGGAGGTTAGAGTGCAAAGCGAAAAAATGTGGTGTAGAAGGATGTAGAATGTCACATCATCGAATGCTACACCGATACCCCAATGAAAATACCTCGCCACAAGGGGACGAGGGGGGGTAAAGATGCTCAGATTACAACTGTTAGTACAGTAAATGCACTGGCATGTGCATATTTAAAGATCATACCGGTCGAGTTGCATGGGCCTAGAGGAAAGGTCAGGACAACAGCTCTTCTGGACGAGGGATCGACCATGACACTCATAGAGGAGTGGATGGCTCAGAAGTTAGCGCCTCGCGGACGTAAAGAGGGATTACGTATCGAAGCCGTGGGAGGTAAGCGAATTAACGACGATAGTTCGTATCGCTTAAACGTTAAAATAAAAGGCATTTATTCGAGCGACTTAGAAGAGATAAGTGTACAAACAATTAAGTCACTTAACCTCGCTCCTCAGTCGGTAAGCCGAGAATTATTGCAACGGTGTTCTCATTTGACACCGATCAAGGATGAGTTGATGTATGAGAGGTCCAAGCCTACCATATTGATTGGTCAGGACAATTGGCATCTCATAGTTACTCGTGAATTGGTTTCGGGAGGTAAGAACCTACCTGTAGCATCGCTCACCAAACTGGGGTGGGTTTTGCATGGTCACATATCGGGTGGCATTAAACCAATCAAGATTGTTAACCACATTTCCACCAAGAAGGAGGAAGATATGGATAAATTAATCAAGGATTATTTTAGTTTGGAATCTCTGGGAGTATCGGCTAGAAAGCCCGTGAACGACCCAGAAGAACGAGCTTTAAATATTTTGAACAAAACGGTACGTCGTATACCTAATAATAGGTACGAGACTGCTTTGTTATGGCGCACAGACAATGAGTGCTTGCCATCGAATAGGGCACAGGTTGAAAGTCGCCTGTTTAATATTGAGAAAAAGCTCGACAAAAATAGCGAGTTGAAAAAAGGAATACGAGAAGCAAATTGAAAATCTCATCGTTAACGGTTACGCAGAGAAAGCGAACCATATTTCCATTTCCCCACGTACGTGGTACCTTCCCTCACTTCGCAGTGACTCACCCACAAAAGAAGAAAATAAGGATAGTTTTCGACGCCGCCGCAAGGACGGGCGGACGTTGTCTTAACGATGCGTTGTTGACCGGACCGGACTTATTGAAGTCGTTATTCGGAGTTCTGCTACGATTCAGAGAAGGAAGCGTGGCAGTAATGGCAGACATTAAGGAAATGTTCCTGCAAGTGAAAATCCGGGAAGAAGACAGGGATAGCCTTCGATTCTTATGGCGGCACAATCGTGACGCGCCACCGGAAGAGTATAGAATGACGTCACTCATATTTGGAGCGGCATCATCACCATGCATCGCTATATATGTAAAGAATAGAAATGCGCAGGACAACGCACATATCTATCCAGAAGCAGCTTCCGCTACGGAAAGCAATTTTTATATGGATGATTACCTACAGGCATTTCCCGACGTGACGACGGCCGAAAGGATAGTAAACGATATGTATGAATTACATAAGCATGCTTCTTTCCAACTGAGGGGATGGGCTAGCAACCGACCCGAAGTTTTAAGTAATATGGAAAATAAATATAAGAGCGACAGTGCTTCGCTTGGAGATAAAGAGCACACAGAGCGCACGTTAGGTTTGATTTGGAATATCAAACGGGATATAATAAGTTTTTCCACAAGTCTTCGTAGCACACCGGAAGAGGTGATGGAGGGTTTACGACCGCCTACGAAGAGGGAGATAACTAGCGCTGTGATGTCAGTCTTCGATCCTTTGGGACTCGCATCACCCATAACGATTCAAGGGAAGTCGCTGATCCAGCAAGTATGGAGAACAGGCATCTCTTGGGATGAAGAAGTTTCACACGAGTTACACGTGTTATTTTGTAAATGGATATCGGAAGTGAAGAAATTAGGTCACTTAGAAGTACCTAGACCCGTTGCTGAAGGCATCGGCAAAGGAGAGTTACATACTTTCACGGATGCTAGTGAAAAAGCATACGCTGCCGCGGTTTATTACGTCACCACGGACGAGCAAGGAATAAGGCGGATTACGCTGATCGCCGCAAAGGCAAGAGTAGCGCCATTGAAACCAATTTCGATTCCAAGGCTTGAATTGCAAGCAGCTCTTATGGACAGCAGACTGGCTGCTTCGGTTAGTGAAGAGAGCAAGTACGAGATGTCCGAGAGAGTGTTTTGGACAGACTCACGTACAGTGTTAGCGTGGATTAAGTCAGATCCTCGCGCTTTTAAACCATTCGTTGCTCATCGATTGGCTGAGATCGAAGATCACAGTAAGCCATGTGAATGGCGATGGGTTCCAACGTCACAAAACGTGGCAGACGACGCCACTAGAAATTTTCCTTCCACCTTCGATGTAAGTCATCGCTGGTTTCAAGGACCTGAATTCCTCAGGAAAAGTCCTGATTTATGGCCCAAACAAGTGGACACCATAAATAGCTTAGAAACAGGTGAAGAAAAATCGCCAAAGGGCGTAAATACGTTAAGAAAGCAAGAACCGTTAAGTCTACCCGACTACGGACGATTTAGCAGCTTTAAGAAATTCCTTGGAGCAACTACACGCACCTTACAAGCGGTAGAAAAATTCAAGAGTTTAAGAAAGTCGGTTAAAGGACCCGACGACGCAGCCGAAAAGTCGGTTATGTGTTCCAACAAAGTTTTAGCAAAGTCGGTTAAAGGACCCGATAGCGCGTTGGACACAGCGCTCTTGAAAAAGGCGGAAATATTAATTTGGAAATTCATTCAAGACGAGTGTTTTCATTCGGAAATAAAATGTTTGAAAGCAGGCAAAAGCGTTGAAAGAAGTTCACGCTTAAGTAAATTATCTATGGAAATAGGAGAGGATAACTTACTCCGTTTAAATGGACGTTTACCTTTCAAGTCTAATTTGACCGAGGAAAGTAGAAAACCTGTCATATTAGACGGTAAACACGAAATCGTTAAAATGATGATTAGAGAAGTTCATCATCATTTTGGACACGCCAATCACCAGACGGTGATGAATGAGGTGAACCAGAAATTTTACGTCTTGAACTTGCGTAATGTAGTACGAAGTGTGTCACACCATTGTCAGTGGTGCAGGACATACAGGTCAAAGCCGCAAAACGTGCCACAAGGAAATATTCCTCTGGAAAGAATAGCTCATCATGAGCCACCTTTTACATGCTCAGCTGTAGATTATTTTGGTCCTATGAGTGTGACTATAGGAAGGCGACACGAAAAACGTTGGGGCGTTTTATTCACGTGTCTGACCACCAGAGCAGTACATCTGGAATTAGCAGCCTCATTGACACCAGCGTCAATGATAATGGCGTTAAGGCGATTTATCGCCAGAAGAGGAAAACCAGCCGTTATATACAGCGATAACGGGACAAATTTCAAAGCTGCAAATAAAGAATTATTGAAAGCATGCGAAGAATGCTATGAGGGCATGAAAAACGAGTCATTTAAGAAATATATTAAATGGAAATTTATACCTCCGGGAGCACCGCACATGGGTGGCGCCTGGGAGAGGTTAGTAAGATCGATTAAAATTGCGTTGACCGCTACGCTTAAGGAGAAGAGCCCACGAGAGGAGGTTCTACATACGTTACTTTTAGAAGCAGAGCATACGGTAAATTCCAGACCTCTGGTAACATTCAGTATGGATAGTCCTGAAGAGGGTTTGACACCCAATCATTTTCTTCTGGGACGCTCATGTGGTGATCGACCACCTGGATTATTTTTAGAGCGACATCTGACGGGTCAACTCAATTGGAAAGCTGCACAGAGGTTAGCCGACCATTTTTGGACAAGATGGCTGAAAGAATACATGCCTACGTTAATACCTCGAACAGGTGATAACGGCAAGTTCATGGAACCTAAAGAAGGCGATATTGTTTTGATAATAGATCATTCGTTGCCACGAAATACGTGGCCAAAAGGTAAAATTAGTAGAACGTTACCGGGACCAGACGGTCACACCAGAGTGGTTGACGTCATTACTAGCACAGGTATCTTGAGGAGACCTACATCCAGAATAATAGTCCTGGTACCCGCGACGCCTCCCAAATGATGGTGCTAACGCACGGGGGGGAGATTGTTGGCGACGCGCCTATAAAAATGTTTCAGTTTATTAAATCAACCGATGACGTTGCTATGAAAAAAGGGGCAGTCACGAGCAACGACGCTCTGATAAGAGAATGCTTAGTTAAATCTTTAAGAAATGTCGAATTAATGATATGAAGGTCTTGGGTTCGACTCCCAGGCCGGACTAGTTTGTTTGTTTTCCTAAGTAATATCGCTTAATAAATTCGTAAGGAATTTAAGATATAAATTATGTTACCGGATTTGTTCCCCGGTTGAAATCATCTTTCAAATGATGTAAATTCATAAGAATATTAAAGTGAAGTTAAAGATCGGATTTGTTCCCCGGTCGAGATAATCACTCTGTGCATAGGCAGAATTAATGGATATTAATTGCATAAATGTTGTTTTGTATAAGTTTGATACGTTTTGTACGAAAACAAATGCCTATTTGTTATGATTGATTAATGAGAACATTCATTTATATTGTTATCTGATTAAAGATAGTTTCATACAGTTCGAAAATTGTATAAAAGCATTTAATTTGCCTAATATGGTCAAAATTGGTGTATTTCATAATTTAATTTTTTTTCTGATAGCCGAGAGCCGTGCAAAGTTAGTTGTTCACATAGCGTGAGTACACGGAAGCACGCTGGCCACGCCCTTAGGAGACCGAATATGTAAAAATTTAAAATGTTTGTAATTCAGTGATTTATGTAAAAATTACTTGTAAAATATTTCAGGTTAATTGTACGTGCTAAAAAGGTAAATTCTGTGTTATTTTCATGTGAAAATTCCTGTGTATAAGTGAAATAATGATAGTTTTGTATAAGAAATTTAAAAGTGTTTTAAATAGTGAAATAAATAGAAAAAATGTAAATTAAACTATTGTATTGGTTAGCTTATGTATAAATTCAAGTGAGAAACATTGTTTTAACTTTCTGTGTTAAATATTTAAGAAATTTCGATTTCGAACTTGTGAGTAAAATAGGCAGTTTTCGTTTAATAAATAAAAGGTTTTTTATGATATGAAGATATGATGTATATCATGGTGTAGATATTGTTTTGTACTACCTATATTGATAAATTGTATTTGTATATGATTTGAATAAATAAAGATATTGAGTGAAACGTGAGAGAGTAATAGTACAAATTCATGTAATTAAGTTGCGCAAGCGCGCAGATGGCGCGGCTCACTTTCGCGTTTAGCTTAGGGGTAGGATAGTAAATTGATTTTATTGCAATTCGTTCGGGAATCGTTCGGGAATCGTTCGGGAATCGTTCGGGAATCGTTCGGGAATCGTTCGGGAATCGTTCGGGAATCCTTCGGGAATCGTTCGGGAATCGTTCGGGAATCGTTCGGGAATCGTTCGGGGAAGTTCGGGAATCGTTCGGGAAATATTCAAGGAAATAGTTCGGAAATAAATAAGAAAATCCGGGAAAAAGTTCAAGAAAAGTGAAAAACCAGCAGTATAGGGAAAAGTGATTACTCCCTCACGGAACGGTTTGAAGATAATTGCTGTTTCATTCCCAAGATCCTTTAAGTTATACAGTCCACATCGAAGAATTAAGGCGTCGGGACCGGGACGACTTCGGAAGACCCGTAATCCCCGTCTGAACCTACTTGCTGAAAAGGAAGAGGTTATCGCCCTAGTGTGTTACTCCGTTGCGGAGATCACATACGTTGTTCCCGAACCCAACGTAGGCGTGATAGGAGGCCGGATCGAGAGAAGCCTCGATTCCTGTTTCTTAGTACCCGATCCGCTAGGTCCTTTTCAATTGGTCCTTTTCAGGATCAAGAGGGAAATCCGACCTGGTCCTTTTCACCTTTTGTACACCGATCAAGTCATATTTGCGTCGTCGGCGGCCGAAGTACAAATGATGGTTATATTAATCAACAGGTCATTAAAAGAAAGGTGAATAAAAGTGAACGAAAGTGAGACAAAAGTTACGGTTTTTGAAAGAGAAAAAAGTAAAACAATATGTGAAATAAGAATAGTAGGGGAGTTGATCGAGCAAGTAGATGAGTTTGTATATTGGGGATGCGTATATTGCAGGGATGGGAGATATGATAAGGATATAGAACGACGAGTGAACACAGGAAATAGAGTAAATAGAGTTTTACACTTTATTGTGGAAAGTTAGCATGTGTCAAAAAAGGCACGTATGGCAACTCACATTGCTGTGCTAGTCCCTACTTTAAAGTATGGTAGTGAAAGTTGGGTGTGGCAGAAGAAGCACGAGAGTGGAATAAACGTATTAGAAACGCGGTTATTAAAGAGTATGTTACAGGTGCGGTGTCACCTCTGAAGGCTAAGATGGAATGCCTCACAGCATGTACTTGTACTGGCACTCTTCACCCTTCGCACTGGAACACAGTCAGTGCAAACACTGATATTTGACGGCACAAAGGAGGGTAGAACTTACTCAAATGGACACTACGACAGAAAAGGAGGCCATCACCATTGTGAAACCGTCTGTACATAATATATTATAAATCAAATACTCGTACTCGTATTTTACAATTTTATATTTTCCGCGAGATTTATTTTTTGTTTGAAATAGACATATTCCGCCTTATAACAAAAAATTGTTTACAATTAGATTCCAGTTTAGACCAGAGTCAATTTCGTTATCAACGCTAAATCACACGTGGTAGAGCTCGACCGTGGAAGGACCACGCTCTCACAGATTATCAGCATAAAATAGCAGATTACCGCAGCTGTGTCTCGTATGGTGAATGTAGAGAACCAGAGACCACTTTTCAGATTTATCATCTTAGTCCTCAAGGGTGGTAAAAAATCACTAAGCCTATGATGGCGCGGCAGAGAGACTTCTTCAATGAGAAGGACTCTTTTTAAACCACAGTTTAAGCTTAAGTTTTTGTTTTCAAGGGTTCATCATACGCGCAATTGAGTGTGTGTGTGCGTGCATGCGTGCGTGCGTGCGTGCGTGCGTGCGCGCGTGTGCGCGTGTGCGCGTGTGCGCGTGTGTGCGTGTGCGTGCGTGTGTGTGTGCGTGTGCGTGTGTGTGTGTGTGTGTGTGTGTGTGTGTGTGTGTGTGTGTGTGTGTGTGTGTGTGTTAAGTTTGTGTAATTGTTGAGCGTGGTTGTACGTGAATATATATCTCTCACACGTGTTATTGTATATAAATGTATTTAGTTGGAGCTTATCAAAACGAAAGAAGATTTCAATAGCTGCTTTTATTGTAAATTCAAAATTAACCCAATTGGGCAGTTACATTAGGTATACTATCACACTCGTAGCCCAATTGGGTCAATAGCATTTGCCTTACTGCTATTGACCTCAATAAAGACCGTATCAAGTGTACACGTACAGAAGAAATAAGAATAACACTACGTCTTGAATATTTCGTTTCAATTCGAATACGAAATTTTCTTAAAGTGGTATTTCTTTATTATGAAGCTGCAACCCGCGGTATCGCGATTTTGACCGCTTCGTTGGTCTATTCATCGAGCATGCGCTTGCAGAGATCATTCGCAAGATTCGAGAGATTCGAGGTTCCGGTTTAGATATTAAACCGGAACCTCATGGTTCCGGTTTAATATCCCCGGTTTGGTAACAAAAATCGATATTTTCTCACAAAATTATCGATATTTTTCATCAATATTTTTAATCGCGACATATCGTTATTTAAGAGTATCGAAATAAAATAATATTTAATATAATATATTTATTAAAAAAATTAAGCAATTAAAGTAACTGCAAAAGCAAAGCATTCTTATTTCTATATTCTTATTTCGTCGACCAAAAAGTCCAGTAAGAAAATTTTGGACCATCATGCAAAACGTGACGATATTATATCAATATTTTTCACGCGATAACTCTTAATACTGTTCGATAAGATAAATATCGATATATTTCTTTCACTTGCCCATCACTAAGGTAGACTCTTTTGTCATTCTATAAAAAGAAAAAAAAATTAAAAGCTTAAATTATAAACACACTTAACTTAACATCGTACTTTAATGTTAACCTGCACTCTGTATAGAGAGTTGAGAGCAGAGTAAATATTAGATAATTAAATATGAGAAGATTTTAGACGAGTGGTAGAGTAACCATGTTTAAGCAATATTATTCCTTACCGGGATAGATTATCGGATTCCGGATATTATAAGTGATCGTCAATCTTATTTTAAAGAATAAGGGTGATAAATAAGCACACAGTCCACCTGATGATAGCAAGTGGGTGATGTGACCCACAGACATTTATCCTCAATTAAGAATCAAAATACAGATGCGTTATCACCCCTGAGGACTAAGATGGAATGCCTCGTTACCAGTAAAAAGGGTCTTTGGTTCTCTACACACACAATACGAAACACAGCATCATTAATCTGTATTTTACGCTGGTGTTCCGTGAGAGCGCGGTCCTTTCCCGGTCGAGCCGACCCATTCCAGCTACAACTATAATATAGCTGGCTCTGGCAAAGTCTGCCTTCTTCTAGCCATCTACCAAAATCTGGCTTCGAAGCGTGACAATTTAGGCAAACCATTCCGTCAACAACTGCCGACAATGATTGACGAGCTGATGAAGAAACAGAAAACAATGTTCTCGTCACTGCAGTCCGTGTAAACTGCAGCCACCTTTAATGAAAGAACGCTACAAATTCGTTGGCGCCTCATATTTAGTACTTAGATGGAATGCCTTACAACCTGTAATTGTTGTTTTATAATAAAGTACTTAGAACATCTAGGGAAAAAACAACCAGAAGTCCAGAAATGTATAAATCATCATCATCATCATTATCATTATTTATTTACATAGATTGTCTCATCGTGTTAATATTTGCCATGGTTGCCACAGTGGACAGGCGAGTTTACAACTAAGTTTTGTAAATATTTGGAGCTGTTATCAAGGAATACGTCACGAGCGAACGATACGTAGTAGTGAAGGAATGAGAATATAAAATAGTATTACTTATTGATCATCACAGTATTTAATCGCGAACAAAGCAATACAGTTTTCTGCAAAACAATTGCTGTAGATACACTTATCTAGTAAGTGTTTGACACATAGACATGTGTCAAACACTTTTACTCGATAAGTAACACTCTAAGCGTGTTGTCGCCTGAGATTCCACTCAATTTAATACACACTATATTTATTATATTTATGAGGGTTCTGCTATATGAAACAGTTTTATTATATTTGAGTTTTCTTTTATGTATCTATGACAAATCGAAAAGCTTTTTATTATTACTCCACGTGCCAAGCTTGGAGCTGTGCCAAATCCCTCTGACAGTGGGAGAGGCCCAGAAAAAGACTGCTTCGGGCAGATAAAGCAAAATAAAAACCTGATATTAAGACCTTAAAAGAGCATACGCTTAACTTATTTTTTTGGTCAATACTCTAGTAGGGTAAAATTAAAAAAGACAAAAGCAAGCTATATTATTATGTCCTTCACACCGATTTCTGTCACGGCGGGCAGTCTCAACGGAGATTCGCCATTAGCACTATAAGCACACGACAGTATTTTTGGGGACCTAGCACATATGTACTTATATTGAAAGCATACAAGTACAGCATGGATTCATAGTGTTCTTACACTGTATGTTTTCAGAAAGTGTAGCAAATAAAATTTTCAGAAAATATACACGATTTCTGCGCACTAGTCACGTATACTTTCTAACGCTGATTCAGGAAATTAGTTAAGAGATTATACAAGGCTAAAACCGACATGTTTTGACATTGTATACATTTAGGATGTAAACGCGTAACAAGTAGAAAAAATCTATGGTGATCGCGAAAACACGGTTAATTAGATGATTAGTCGAATCATTTCGACAGATTCTAAAACTGAATCAGCACGCCCCGACTCCACGTAGTCTTGTCTGCCCTACCCCTAGAATTTTTTGTAAATCCGTAGGCGCGGAGGGATAGCAGCCCCCGACCGCCGTAGCAAATTGCTGGCAGGGGTGACTGCGATTTGCTACGCAAGGGCGAAGGGGCTGCACTTTCCGCAGCGCCGAAGCTGTTACAAAAGTAACTTCAAGGGTCAATATTAGTCAATAATTTAATCTACATAGTACATTTTATTTTATTTTTTTAGTTTTATCACGGAGTTGTCAGGCGAACAGGAAGTAATTATAACTTTAAATACAATGTTAGTGTCATTTTGTATAACATACAAATACTATCCACACACATTAATAACATACACTCTATCGCGTTTACGCTCGATGTATGTTTTTAACTAACGCAGTATGTTTCTTGCTCGAAGTTTAAGCGTACCTTATTGGAATGTATACGCGATAAAAGCGTAATAACCATGTATACTTTCTAAGAATAGTTGTGCTTACTTTCTGACGTCGGGCAGTTTTCAACATAAAAACTCATTAACAGATTTTTGTTGGCCCGACCCGGAATTCGAACATTGGACCTCGTAATCAGTTGACCATAAGACCAACAAAGTAGTCAATTTATTTCTTATACATACTGGTTTCCTCAAGATGATTTCCTTCCCCGGAGACAATGAAGTGAATTGACTTTTTAAATTGTAAATAACAATTTTTATCTGTGCTGACGGCATCGATCTTATAATACATAGTGATCGATGGCTGACAGTTAGCGCACTCGCGTTGCTCGCGTGTTATGAAATTAACAAGCTGCGCTTTGCCCCTGATCTACGGCTCCCTTAGAAAGGGATGGTTGGTATACATTAGGAGGACAGACGTGTGGAACTTAACTACCGGTGAAACCGTTAGGGAATCCATCACTTAATTTCGTCCTGTGGGTTTAAGGGGCGACTATGTGATATGCCACAAGGCCACAACAGATCTTATGGCTCCCAACATAGTAGTATAACCATCTTGGTTACGCCAGGTGTAATATACCTAGGCTGGTGATGGGAAGCTGACGGGTGGTTAAGTGCGCTGTAAATATATTATCCTTGTATGTTGGAAGTGCATTTGATCTAAATATTTTTCATAATGGCTTAGAATCTTTCGTGTGTTTTATCACGGTGTTTTCTCAGTTTACATTCTGTATAATATTATCTCATGGTGTATAATTTTATATGTTTTTTTTTATTAAATATCTATAAGATGTGTACAAAGAGCACGGTACGAGAAACGGCAAAGGATGAAGAAGGATAATTTCGCTTGATATCAATTTTATCTAATATACTCATAAGATGGTACGTGACGTTACCATGACTACCGCTAAGGTTTACTACATAAGAAAACCAGGGTCATTGGGTCTTCAAATTTACTATACGGCGTCAGACGTGTGCCTTTGCATATATTATCAGGGATACACTTTAATAAACTTTCCTTGTTACACGAAGTTACTATCACTCTTACTAATAGGTATATATATATATATATATATATATATATATATATATATATATATATATATATATATAAATTACGTGTCACGTTGTTTGTCCGCGATGGACTCCTAAACTCCTTAACCGATTTAGTTAAATTTACACAACCTGTGTAGTTTTGTTCAACTCGAGAGATAGGATAGTTATTTTGCCATGTGATCCACAATTTTTTTTGAGAATTTAAGGATTTTAATAGGACATGATAAACGGTCATCGAAGAGGGCAGAACAACGTCTGCTTGGCAAGCTAGTATTTATATATATATATATATATATATATATATATATATATATATATATATTGTGTGTGTGTGTGTGTGTGTGTGTGTGTGTTGTATATGTAACATCACTTAATTAGTATTATTATTAGTATTAAATAAATAATCTTTGTTTTTAAGGTCCGCTGTCATAAAAGAAACCCTTTAAATGTCTTTTTCTTATTCTTCATTACCCCGTAAAAGTCTTCTGATGGATTTATGGTTGTAGCACAAACGAGTCGGCTAGACCGGGTTACGATTGCGCTCTCACAGAATACCAGTGTAAAATAGCAGCTTAATGATGCCGTGTTATGTAAGGTGAGTATATAATATATATATTTTTCTTGTAGAGGAAATGATTTTCGACCCACATAATTTCGTATTTTATATCAGATAGAAAAGCGAGTTAACCTTTATGCAGCATTAACGTACTACAAAATATAACAGAGCACTATCTTCATCCATAATTTATGTCTCATTGCCTCCTGCCTCGAACTTGATTCCGTTTTATGACCTACATTATAAAACTCTATACCAATATACCTATTTATAGTCACAGTACTATATTTTTAATTTTATATATAATTAAATTCAAAAATTAATAACAAATAGGCCAAAAAGGAGTCCTACCACAAGAAGAACTATCACTTGGTGTCGTGTCACTAGGAGTCCTATCACAAACAGTCCTACCACAAGGAGTCCTACCATAAGGAGTCCTACCACAAGGAGTCCTAGCACAAGGAGTCCTAGCACAAGGAGTCCTACCACATGGAGTCCTACCACATCGAGTCCTACGACCTAAGCTATTTTTTTCTGCCAATTAGTCCGTCTGCGTAAATGCCACTCTCTCACTTATTTCTGTCCTCACAAAAAGTTTCCTCACAATACGCCGAGCACATGGTAAATTAGAACAACTTAACATAAGTGGAATTTGGGTGTGATTAAAAGAAATAAATAAAGCAAACCAAGTAACAACGCATTTGCATTTTGATTAATAATTGAGGATAAATGCTGTCTATGGGTCAAAATATCCATTTACCATCAGGTGAACTGTGTGCTCGTTTGTCACCCAATGCTACAAAAAACCGTGCTTCTTAGCATTACTTGGGGAGACCTATGTTCAACGGTGGACTCGTGAAGGGTTGTAAAGACAAATGATGATGATGAAATAATATATCTTTTTAATGCGTGATATGTATTTTCGTGTAGTGCCGGTGCCGGTATGCCAAATCCCATGAGCGTCGTAACAACCGACAGATGGCAATGTACCGAAGATGGGCAGCATTTTCCTGATAATAACTCAAAAATTGTGATTGCCGCCTGCTATCCGAAGTAATCCTGTTGGGCAATCTATTTTCAGCAGAGAACTTAGTAAGCTGGAATGAATTAATGAATGGACAAAATGATATTTAAAGAAGTGGTATCTACAGTTGTTTTATGGAATAAGGATAACAAACGAGCACACAGTCTACCTTATGGTAAATGGACGCTGTAGCCCGTAGACATCTAAATCTATCCCCCATTAAGTATTACAATGCATAAGCGTTGTTACCTCTGAGGACTAATAACCTATGTCTCGTTTTCAGTAAAAAGCGACTCTAGTTCTCTACGCTCACCATACGAAATACTGCAGTATTGAGCTGCTAGTTTACGCTGTTATTCTGTGAGAGCATGAGTACCATGGTACTCATTCGTGCTAATACCATAATATAGTTGCAGCATGGATCCACTACGTATGTATGTATATTAAGAATTGTAAACTAAGGTACGACCTAGCATAAAAGTAAAAGTAAAGTTACAGCCTATATACGTCCCACTGCTGGGCTCAGGCCTCCCCCTCATTTCTGAGAGGGTTTAGGGCAAGGAAGTGTCCGCCGCGCTGCCCAAATGCGTGTTGACGAACTTCACATGTCTTCGAATTTTTTTTTCTTATTCCTCAGACATGCAGGTTTCCTCACGATGTTTTCCTTCACCGCCGAGCACGTGGTAAATCAGCACTTAAAATTGCAATTAACAATTTCATTGGTGCCGGCGGGGATCGAACCCGGGTTACTCGCGTTCTGTTATATTTACAGCGAGCGTTAACCACTGAGCTACCACGGCTCTTACGACGACGACATAACCTAGCATAATCGGCGCGATTTGTTTGCTTTATTGCTCTGACAAATCACGATAACAGTTCGACGCTACACGCACTAAAAGATGTTTAAAAAAAAGGGTTTTGTATAAATTGTTAGGACAACTACGCCCCGTCGCATCATAGCTCTTACTTGCATTCGATTAGTACAAAACAAGTTCCTAAAATATTGTGGAGCTCTTAACGCCCCTTTTATATCGAACAAACTTTAAAATTCCATTAAAGTTGTCGGAGATTTAAATTCTCTAAACAAACTTTGCCACTAAATCTATAAAATGGATCATTTACTATTCACTGTCTGAGTTTATTCTTGTATTTTGTTTAGCTTAGGAAAGATGTTTATTTAATGTTCCGAAGCATCAACCTCAATGTTGTATAATTCAAAATCTTCGGATTTGATAACGGACTGAAGCGGTAAACATTCCAAAATTTAAATATGAAATTGATATAATTTTTTCTACAATCGAACACACTCACTCACATTAAATTACTCGCATACGCTCTCTACGCGAAGCCAAAGAATGAACAGATTCATACCTTCCTGAGGCACAAGGGAATGTTCTGATTTGTGCCGGACCAAGGCGGACGATGCGGGCGGTATAGAGGAAGCAACACATTTGATTCAGGGGCGTAGCTACCGCCGTATCAGCCGTATCAAAAAATTTTCATGGGGTCCCGTTGACATGGACGTTGTTCGGCCGCCACGCTGAACCCGGAAGCCGTGCTCAAAAATAACCGCGCCAAGCTATACTGGGACCGGTCCATCATCACAGACAGGACTATTCTTGCAAATAAGCCTGATATTGTGCTGATGGACAGGGCACAGTCAAGGATATTTTTGGTCAACATTACCATTCCATATGACGAGAACCTAGTGAAAGCCGAGTCAGATAAGAAAACAAACTATTTGGACCTGGCTCACGAGGTGACTAACATGTGGGGTGACGTGCTGACCGAAATTATTCCTGAGGTCCTCTCTGCGAATGGGCTAATCCCGGTCTCTCCCCTCAGGTCGTCTAAGGCGACTGCGACTCCGTGATGGACCGCTCCGGGCTCTCCGGGCTCATAAGGCGATGCTCCTCGATACCGCCCGCATCGTCCGCCGGTTTCTTCCACCTTTCCCTTAACCCTCGGCCGTTTGGTCTCCCCTGCCGAGGGCTTCCATCTGGTTGGGCTTTTATTGATTAACATATTACATGCACAAAATTTACAGTGGTCATTGTACTTCTAAACTAGTATATAGTACCTGTATTTCAGGGGCTAAATAAATAGTTGCCCAGAAATAATAGTTCCCTAGACGGGGTGGATAATCGTAATTCATGTATATTATTTTTCTTCCGATTTTCTCACTCTGTTGTCGTTTATAGAAATATGATTAAAACTTGCCCAAGATACTTAGTAGACATCATTACCTATAAATATTTATACATATTTCTTGTTTGAAAGGTCTACGCTGAAATAAATGGACTACCTCACAGAATTGCAGATTTATTGGAATCTTGGCATAAAATGAAGACAAACATTCAGTAGCAACGTTTTTTGAAATCCTTGCAAAAAACGCCCAGTTCTTCGCTAAGACATCTGTTGTAGCAGAGAAATATAGAATACGATTGCAAAAGTACATTAAAAGTGACGAATTTATCCAGAATTACGCGATACATTCGAAATTTTATTATAAAAAGGGAAAAATGCGACACAAGCCGCGAAAAAAAAATTTGTGATGCATAAGGATCTAATGCAGCGTCAATAAGAGTAGCACAAAGTTGGTTCAAGCGTTTTCAGTCAGGGAATTTCGATGTCAAAGATGCAGCTCGCTCTGGTCATTTTCATACGAATAACGTCGATGCCATTTTTGAAAAAGTGGAGCAAGATCGGCATATTAGTAGTTATGACATAGCCGAGGAATTGAAGATTGACCACAAAACAGTTTTGAGCCATTTGAATAAGGCTGGCTATACTAAAAAGCTCTTTTTAAAAATTTAGGTACCACACGAGCTCACTGAAAGAAACCTAAGGAATCGTGTATTCATTCGCGATTCTCTATTGAAACGTAATAAAACTGATGAAAGATTAATCACTGGTGATGAGAGTAGATCACCTACGAAAAAGACCTTGGTCAAAGGGTAGTCAAGTCCACAGACCGCATCGAAATCCGGATTAACACGCAATAACGTAATGCTGTGTGTATGGTGGGATGAGAAGTGCATCGTTTATTATGAGCTTTTAAAGTTGGGCAAAAAATCGATTCGGATCTCTAATGCCATCAACTAGTAAGACTCAAGCAAGAAATTGAGAAAAAACGATCTGAATTGATCATCAGAAAAGGGGTCATAGAGATCTCTATGACTCCTTTTCTGATGATCAACATCAGAAAAGGAGTCATAGAGATCTTTAGCCACTCAGCAAAAATTGAGAGAGCTTGGTTGGGAAGTCCTAATGCTGGTGCATACATATACATAGTCTTGACCTTAAACTCCCAGATTTTCACCTGTTCCGGTCTCTTCAGAATTCTTTGGGCAGTGTTAGGTTAACGTCAAAAGAGGTCTGTCAAAACTACTTGTCACATTTTTTATATAAAATCCCAAAATTTCTACTGCAACAGAATTACGTCATCTACCTACCCAAGATGAGGAAAATAGAACATGTATAAATTAATGTAATAAAACTTTGAAAAAAAATGTGTATATAAAATACGAAGAAACTATTCTGTTCGCCGAACAGGTTTTGGGAACACTCGTGCATTAATCAGATCGGATCAATTCTAGAAGGTTTCACCCACTCTAGCAATAACAACCCTCAACATCGGTGCCCTTTTCTTCGATGTCACAAAGGCGTTTGAGAAAGTCTGTTACGGCGGATTGCTTTACAAGCTTTATAAACGCAACATCCTGATAGGCTTACTCACATAATCAGAGCCTTTCTTCCCAACCGCCTATTTCAATATTCATTACAAGGAACTCGCACCTCGAAGCGCCCCCTCAGGGCTGAAGTTCTTCAAGGTTCCGTCCTCTCCCCACTACTCTTTACAATCTACACGAGTGACATCCTGAAGGACCCGGATTTCAATATTTCTCTCTTCGCCAATGACACAGCATTTTTCATTATCCATTATAACAAAAAATTCATCCCAAAGATGCTTTGTAGAGCCGTTAATCGCTTAGGACCTAAGCCTTAGGCGAATGGTTTCGCTTATACTTTTAACGGAACCCATCTCTCAATTGTCGGAACCTAAATCCGAAGAAATCTTTAGGTACGATCATCCTATTCGACCAGATCCCATGGTAAACAACGGCCAAATACCTAGGAGTCGCATTCGATCAAATTTTAGGACGCAAAGTCCGCAACCGTGCCAAATTCAATTCATACTAAATTTGTTACTAGTCGCCTCCAATCGCTACCTAACAGCAAGAGCAAACTGTCCCTAAGACACAAGCACCTTATTTACAAAGATTACGTAAGACCTATCATGTCCTACGCAAGTGTAGCTTTCGCGCACGCGGCTCATTGTAATTTGTACGACCTCCAAGTCGTCCGGCCAAGAAAACTAGGACTTGCACAGAGACTGTCAACTTCTGTTTGAAATGTCTCAGGCTGAGGATTGTCCCTATCTGATAGTGGTAAACGCAACCACCTTCGCTCCGACTCCAAACGTTACAGAAAATCTCTGGAGGCCCCGTAGCGTTTTGATTGAATGACCAGTTCCGCTAGATTTCGACGACCCAAATGTCGCCAGCCCGTCACACAGCAACACTACACACTTACCTAGTGTCACAAACACTGTTAAGACAACGGATAGGATCCTCTATACCGCGTAAACATTGTACATCCGAGTCCCTGGGCGGTACTTACCGCCCAGAGTATCGAACTATACGAGTTGGCTGTCAGAGCCGGGGCCCGTTAACCTCTATTGGGACGGACGTAAGATAACTCATCTATGTGCACTTAAACTATCGTAGGTGAACATCGTTACGTAGGTAACGTTAGGTTTAATATTAAATCCCCGAGATCAATGAAGCTGAAAAAGCCAAAACGGGTAACAGCACTAACATCATCAGAAACGAGAGTATGTTCCGATAGCAACTCAAAATAATTTTGTTTGCCAACTCGCCTGGCAAGTATGGCAACTGTGTCAAAATCTACGTTTTTTTTGCGCCCGAAGTATATATGGGCAACCCTCCGGAAAGCGGGGGAGGGAGGCGGTGAATGCTCTTAGCATACCACGCAGCCGGCTGCGTGGGTATGTGGAGACTTTTACCCACTAAATACCGCCTTTATGGATTGGCTTACCGATCTGACGAGAGATCTCTAAGTCGTATACGGACGCGACCCTTCTTGGCAGAAAGGAGGGCGCAAGCGGCGAAAAACCGCTTAGAAGTGTGCCTAACTAAGGCAGATTATGGGACGTGTTATGTAGGCTCGGCCTGAGCCGCCAGGAGGCAGTTCAGGTCAGCCGAAAGCTTGTTGGGGGGAGGGGGGGTCCGAGAGAGAGAGTTTCTCGGTCTGCGCACACTATAGCGAGTGTGGATAGGGGCTGTATAGGCAGCTGACTCACGAATGAGATGATTTGGGTAGGACTCTGAGGCTTTGAAAAATCTCTCAGAGAGCGATTTAAGGAACTACTGGATTGTTGGGAGCTCTAAGTCTCGGTGTAGGTCGGCATTACGGACATAATAGGGCGAGTTCGTGGCCCTACGACAGAATAGATTTTGAACTATTTGAAGTTCATTTATAACTTTGGGTTTAGCATGTACGAAAATGGGGGCTGCGTAGGTCATATCAGGTCGTATACAGACCTTATTAAGGGTTCGCTTGTTGCGGAGAGACATTTTACTGTGTCTGCCCAACGTGCTGTTGAGCCTACCCATGTAAAATCGCGCGGTGCGAGTTACCTTCTTGATATGGGGCTCGAAAGTGAGCCTTGCATCAAGAGTGACGCCTAAGTATTTGGCTTTTGTTTGCCATGGGACAGGGGTTCCTAACATCCTGATTGGCGGAGTGGCGCTCAAAATCTCCGCTATGTAACAGTTTATAGGGGAGGCTTAATTTCAGCAGTGTACTTTAAAACCTGTAATGGTTGAATGGATGGATAGTTCCTCTTATGCTGCTACCTCATACCAAATGTTGTGACGATTCTCGTTGTGTTACAGGATTGGACGCCTCCAAGTCTGAAGAAATACACGCATATACAAATGTTATGTAGCTGTAATTCGAACTCAAACCTTCAACTCACAGACTCTGATTAATACGTTAATGGACGTCACCGTTACCTACGCATGACATGGACATAAATAATAACAACAATAACTCAACTACTTTAATAGCTCGTTACAATTGAGAACTAGTGGGCGGATAATCTCACTGTACGTAATGTAATTTTTTAATAGGACGCTATATATATATATATATATATATATATATATATATATATATATATATATATATATATATATATATATATATATATATATTATGGTTAACGCTCGCTGTAATGTAAATATGTAATATAACAAATCGCGAGTAACCCGGGTTCGATCCCCGTCGACACCAATAAAATTGTTAATTGCAATTATAAGTGTTGCTTTACCACGTGCCCGTAGGTGAAGGAAATCACCGTAAGGAAACCTGCATGTCTGAGGAATAAGGAAAAAATATTTCGAAGACATATGAAGTTCGCCAACACGCATTGGGGCAGCGCGGCGGACACTTCCCTGCCCTAAAACACTCTCAGAAATGAGGGGAGGCCTACGCCTAGCAGTAAAACTAATATAGGCTGTAACTTTACTTTATATATATGGGGTGTATGTGTGTGTAGGCAAGAGAGCATCATCCTCAGATTCACTCATGATGGATGGCGCATATATACGTGCGTTACAACATGAAATACAAGAATAGTATATTTCATTACGAGTGCGGAAAGCCTGTCATTGCAAAAGAGTTCCGACAAATGTCTACCCGAGCCGAGGCGCAGCCGAAGGTGAGGGTTGACAGTCGGAACAAGTTGCAATGACGGTTCCGCACGTGTACTTAACAACAATTTTTAATACAGTTGCGAAAAAATGAAGGAATTTAATAAAGAACATCTTTGGAAAATGGCGCCAACCGTAAAAGAATATAAGCAGAGGTTTGTTTGTTTTCTTCACCCATTCTGGGTAGGCAAAGGGAACTATGCCCATTCAGCCAAGTCTTCTGTAGAATTTTTTATTGTATATGAAATGAAAATGAAATTTAATGAGATGAAATGAAATGAAACCTAACCGAACTCATTGAATCAAATCAAATCTGATGTTGAAACAAATTAGTAGCTTCTTTTTAGAAATATTTGCATGAATCATAAAAACTTCTATGAATTTTTTTTTAGTAAAAACTTTGTGGTTGGTTTTTCTTTTTAATAGACATTATTTTGACAGTTGGGAAAGAGAACGCACGAGTTCTGAAAAGGTAAAGTAAGCTCGAGTATGTAATAGCCCACATCCCGAACGCTATACGTCCCTACAATACGCCACTTTTTGAGCAACTGTATTAAAAAAATACAATAGCTCCCTTCCCGATGATGTATTTTTCAAAAATCCTATAAACAACAATGGTTGCCACGTTACCAACGGTACGACGCTTTGCTAGAGTACAACCTTTTTACTATTGACCTAACCAGTATTTTATGGACATGTCTACATGGCCAATCTTGACATACGATCATCCTCAATAATTCCTGTAACAAACACTATTAACACCACTTCTTCGGCTCCTCTATATTGACATGAATAGGTACACTATCCCTATTTCTAGACATTTACAAACCCATCTCCAAGGAGTCCTGTGACCAGACATCATCTTATATAACAACGTGGACTGAAGAACTGGCTCTTTACCCAATGATTTCTTATATGTATTTACGCGAACACTACACATTGATTGAAACTACTTTTACGGATTTTATCGCGTTTAATTTAATTGGTTTTTTTCTTCCCGACGTTTCGGATGCCTTCCAGCACCCATAGTTACGGGGAACTGAGGTGACTGACGTCCTGATGTCAATGTTAACCCGGAGTATCTTCAGCTCTTTAATTATTGTTTATGGTCCGATCTTTGCAGAATGAACTTACTCTGTCTTGAAGTCTTGCAGTGGTGTGCTTGGGTTTAGTTTTAATTTTCTTAATTACATGGTCCCAAGTAGATGGTAGTACCTAGCCTCCTTCTCTATTGAAATTAGGATGTTTTTTAATTTCAATAGCCTCACGTATCATTCTTGGTAAGAATCTATTAAACGAATTCCGTAACACGGAAAGAACTGTGCCATAAGAATATCTGTGCTCTCAATTACTTCATTATTTGTGAGTGTTCATAAGGTAGGTAGGTGTCTTGTTACTAGTTGTGTCTTGCGCACGCTTGTAGTATACTATTACTATGTATACTATGTATACTATTATTTAACGCAGGTATTCTGTAAAGTAACTCCGCGTTACCAAGTCTACTATATCTGATACCTATATTTTTCAGGTAATAAATTACTTAATTATAATGTTACTGTAAGAATATTTGCTTTGATAAGCTGGTTAATCTAAACTAAAATGAAAAAAAATAACAGATGTAGATCGATGTATTTTTATACTTGTTGAGAATCAAACTCCACTTGTGGCGGTGAATTATTGAATTAAATAAACCTTCTATGTAGACTGTATAGGTAATTTAATAGATTCTGACACAATATACAAGAGTAGCCGTTATGGGTAGGTTAGTAAGTTGCCCAATTAGCAAATGGTTCGGGACCAGCTACAGTTTCCAGTTATAAATCAAGACAAAACAGGAAATTATGGAAAGTAAAGTAAAAGTTATAAAAGTAGTGAAATTTCAGTATCGCATTTTCAAGGGACATTTACGATGAAACAATTTGAATTTGAATTATTCGAAGAATCCTTCAGTGTTTACCCTAAAAGTAGGGAAATAAGGGAAAATACAGTCCATTAAGTACATGACTGACGTTAAGACCGGGACCATTCCTTAAGGACCCGTAATCTTAGTCGTCAACCCGTTTTATTTTGAGAGAGTGGTTAAGGTTCTGAGCCGAACGTCTTACTCAGGAGTCACGTTCACCTCGTTGTTACCGAACCCAACGCGGTGTGGTGGTATAGGAAAGGGGGCCAGTAATTGGTTAATCACTACTGCGGGCGTGAGATGAAAAACAAGACTACCCTTTTCATTTCTTTTTTATTAAAAAAAACGTTATCCTCACATTAGGATTTTCTCATGTATCGTGGAGACAGTTTACGAACATATATTGCACAAGGACCAACATCCAAATCCGGAACAATTATTTGTAGGCCCGCGAGGATTCGAACCCGCGGCTCCCAGTACTGCAACTTTCCCAGCAAGCCTCTGTGCCACGGAGCCCGGAATAATAATTCCTAAGAGATGTAATTATCCCTTTATCGACGGCGTAGGTAAAGAACTTTGTCAGTTATTGTACTTAAATAGGTTGCATAGTATAAATATATAATATCATTCCAATACAAAACACAAGCCTTTATATTATGGTTTTAGGAATGCAGTATTCTACTTGTCGTTACCAGAGTAAAGACACTACTGTTAGAATTGACGTAATATACGTTATTGTTATTAAGCGTTATAATGTTGTATATTTGTTGGCGACGCGAGGTAAATCATCTCATTAAATCTTTCAATGTTTCTTGTAGATTAAATTTCGAAAATAATTAATTTTATTAAATGCTAATTTCTGAGTAGGAAAGAGTAAAGGAATGTTATTGTATTAACTTAGCGTCAAGCATTACGCATAGCTGTGCAATACGAGTAGTTAGTTAGTACCAGTTCTGGCTCACTGAGTCAGAAGTGGTACAACGTTCGTCAACTCACAACCCTAGAAAATCTTATTACTTAAAATATAGATTATCTTTATCCAAATTGCATATTATATACGTTGGTACGTGGGTATACATGGGCAGTCTATTAGCAGCATAAACATTATTTTCTAGACTGGGGTGAATCTTTTTCAGATGTTGTTGTACATCTAGTGTATCCATAATATTACTGCTATTAGTAGATTATTACAGTACCAATCTACTCAATGACTAACATAGGAATGATCAATTATAGTGATTTATAAATATTAAATTGCATTCTTTTGTGTTATACAAATCGTATTTGAGTTATCGATACATCAAACAAGGCGCAAAACGAAGGAATGTTGAGATAAGTAACAAAATGTGAGATAAGCTTGTTGACGCATAAAGTTACTCGTACTATCAGTTCCACTGCAGAAATTCTTTAGCTTAGAATTATTACTTACTGTTACTATGTAAGACCGAGCAGCTGCAGTCATGGAGTTAGTGTATGGTCATTTGACCGAGTGGATCTATCAATACTACATTTGTGTTACTTCAACGCATCAAAGGCCATGGATGTAAGTGTTTATCCTATTGACAAACTTACTCTTCTTTCTGTTATTTTCTTACGTGTGTATGATTTAGTGTTAACAAATTATATTTAAATATTGTGTGTATATGATTAAACAGTGGTAGCTCAGATGGTTAGCGCAAGCTGTAAATTTCACAGTACGCGACGCGAGTTCGATCCCCGCCGGCACCAATTAAATTGTTAATTGCACTTTTAAGTGCTAATTTACCACGTGCTCGGCGGTGAAGGAAAACATCTTGAGGAAACCTGCATGTCTGAGAAAATTTCGAAGGCATATGAAGTTCGCCAACACGCATTGAGGCAGCGCGGCGGACATTTCCTAGCCCTAAACACAAATACAATAGTAGAAAGTGAAAAAGTTAAAAAATACTTTTTTAACAATGACAGTTATTAGCTGATCGTTAGTTAATGTGATTCTGTTTACTTAAATTACAGGAAGACAAGTGCAGAAGGAAGAGATGGGATGATGGGAAGTAATGAAGCATTGTTATGTGAAGTTTGTTGGAACAAACATATTTTTAGTCATGTGTAAATACTTTTAACTTTTTTGGTTCAAA
Source organism: Parnassius apollo (assembly GCA_907164705.1). Classification (NCBI taxonomy): domain Eukaryota; kingdom Metazoa; phylum Arthropoda; class Insecta; order Lepidoptera; family Papilionidae; genus Parnassius; species Parnassius apollo. The sequence goes on along the minus strand of CAJQZP010000085.1, from coordinate 97,817 downwards.
ATGGCACAAAATCTAAAAAATATTAGATACATCATCGACATGGACGGATTTTACATTACATATCCTCATAAACATTTTCAATGTAGAGAAATGGCTATTCTAGACGTAAAACTATCTAATAAAAATTATGCGTTTCAGTCAAGTTATCCTTTCAATTATTTGTCACCAACAGATAAAAAAACTGTTCGTTATTGCGAAACACACGTGCACGGCATTCCATATTTTGACGTGACCGAAGAATTAAAATGTGCCTACAAACAAAAGAACATCATTCCCATATTAAATTGGTACATTAGAAATTTGTGCAAAGACGAAGTGATCCATACAAAGGTACGAATGATAGAATTTTTAATATTGAAGAATACAAATGTCCAAAATACAATGATTTGGTAAATGTCATAATTTTAAACAAACGTTATATGTGTAATAATCATATATTTTCAAAAATATTAGTTATAGTACACAATATATATTAATTGTTTACACCAACACTTTCATTTTTTATTTCACCCCTTAGAACTTTAGACGTAATGTAATGTTTCACTTTATACATCCGTTTACTGCTATTGTGGCAGGACCAAGTGGATGTGGGAAGTTAAATTTTGTAATAAATTTCCTAAAATCAGTTACAGAAATATGTAGTTGTGATTTTAATCAGATCACATGGTGCTTTGATGAAATGCAACCTTTATATAATTTACCAAATGTTAACTATCATCAAGGAATTCCAAATCTTAATATGTTTGATGGTGAAATCCCAAATCTTGTTATTATTGATAATCTAATGAGAGAATAGAGTGAATGGGGCACTACACTCTATTGTGAGGAACCAGAATGTATCAAAAAAGGCACGTATGGTAATTCATAATGCTGTGTTAATCCCTAGTTTAATGTATGGTAGTGAAAGCTGGGTGTGGCAGAAGAAGCACGAAAGTAGAATAAATGCTGTAGAAATGCGGTCTTTAAGGAGTATGCTAGGGTTGAATCTGAATGACAGGATGAGAAATTGCATGATAAGAGATAAATGTGGTATGCAAGATGATGTTGTGACCAGGATTAAGAAAGGAATGCTTCGGTGGTTTGGTCATGTAGAAAGAATGAATGAGGAAAGAGTGACAAAACAAATTTATATGGCAGATGTGAACGGCAGAGTCGGGAAGGGACGCCCTAGAAAAAAGTTTATCGACCAAATTGGCGATATTTTGAAAATGGGCCACGTTAAAAGTACCCTTAACCGACGAGCATGTATGCGTAGATATATGGATGTAAAGGAGGCGAAAGAGGTATGTCAGGATCGTGTCAAATGGAAGTTCGTGGTCTCTGCCTACCCCTCTGGGTGACAGGCGTGAGTGTTTATGCTTATTTATGCTAATGAGAGAGTCTGATGGAAGAATTTTGGATATATTTACAAAAGGTAGTCATCACAGGAATCTCAGTCTATTTCATTTAACACAAAATTTATTTCATCAGGGTAAAGGGCAAAGAGACATATCTTTAAACTCAAGTTATTAATATATTTTAAAAACCCTCGAGATAAAACTCAAATAAGATATTTAGCACGACAAGTGTCACCAGATAACCCAAAATTCATTGAAGATGCTTACAGGGATGCAACTCTAGAGGCGCATGGATATTTAATGGTAGATTTAAAACAGAATACCAATGATTTTTGTCGTATCAAGACAAATATCTTCCCATTTAATGGTTTCTGTACAGTCTAGGTCCCCACAAAAGAGTTTAAATACACCAAGAATTAAACAATTCAAATCATTGCTAAATGATGCATCGTCGACTCACAAGGCATAAACATTTGCTAAACGCTTTGCATACGCTTAAACCAAATTACAAAGAGCATTACTTAAAACGTGTGATGAAGAAGAAATTTACTGTATTTGTGAGTGTATTCATAACGTTTTACAAGGAAAAGTACCTCTTAAAGGTCAAGATAAACAAAAATTGAATAAACACAAAAATATACTCCGTAAACTAGTGCGTAAGTGTAAACATAAACTAAGAAAAAATATAATTATACAAAAAGGAGGGGCTTTCTTACCAATAATATTAGGTGCAATATTGAGTGGATTAGTAAGTGGACTAGCCAGTTAACAAGAAAAATAAGGTTAATAGTAATTTATCCCGATTAGATATTTAAATGCAAAATATTATGAATAGTAAGACGGAAGACCGAAAGAAATGGATGTTATATTTACAAATACTGCAAAGATACCTTCATTTTACCGAAAAGGATCGTCAACCACTCAGATTACCAATTTATTCTGATACATCTAATGAAGATTCAAATGAGTCTAAAATTGGTTTTAAAAATAAAGATAGAGATCTAAAAACCTCAGTTAATGCTGAATCTTTGTTGGAGGAGAATCGATCCATTAAAAGAAAAGAAAATAATGAAAATCAACTTTACACACCAGCTCAAATACTCAGTTTAATACCAAAAACTTATAATAAAAAGGACAGTTATTATTAAACTTAGTTGAAACAAGTAAAAGTAAAATACATTGGGATAATGAAGGTACAGTCATAATTGATAATGAAAAAATTCCTGGAAGTAATATTGTTGATTTAATAATTGATTCACTAAGACCCTTAAAAAGAAGTGATCCAGTAGGGTGGGATAGATTTGCTGAAGCATTAAAATATATTAAAGTACCACTTACTTATATTGGAAATCCAAAGAGATGTGAGTTTATTAATCAACTTCAAGCAAAAGATCTGAACAAACCCACTGAGATTGAAGTTCAAGAGTTTTCTACACCGAGCAGTAGAGATAAAAAGTCTACAACTAAAATACGTAAAAGGCTTAAGTGGGAAAAATGGACCCCGTACTAGAAGAAATTAACAGGATTTATTATGATCCATCTAATTCCGCTGGTTTTTGTAGTATTGGTAAATTATCAAAAGCCATAAAGTGTAAAATGAATAAAAAAGCAAGTATAGGAAGGGTTAAAATCACAAGAAACATACACATTACATAAACCCATTCGAAAAAATTCCCGCGTAATAGGTACATTCTATCAAATAATAATGAACTGCGGCAAGCTGATTTAAGTGATATGCGAACTTATTCTCAATATAATGATGGTTTCAAGTATATACTTTGTGTTATTGAAGTATTTGAAAAAGAAAAACTCAGAAACAACAAAAGAATGTTTTGAAAGTATATTTACCGAAAGTAATTTAACACCTACTCACATACAATCTGATAAAGGTACAGAATTTGTTTCAAAAGATGTACAAAAAATACTTTAAATACAAAAAGATTAATTACTATACCACTAACAATCCTAACATTAAGGCTAGTATTGTTGAACGATTTCAAAGATCACTAAAAATGAAAATGTGGCGTTATTTCACTCATAATAATACTTATAGATATATAGATGTTTTACAAGATTTAATATACTCTTATAATCACAGCTTTAACTCTAGTATTAAGATGTGCCCATGTGATGTAAATTCCAACAATATTATGACAGTTTGGACTAATCTTTATGATAGACGGTCAAACAAACTTTGTTTAGAAAATCCTAAACCAAATTTCAATGTGTGTGATTATGTTCGAATAACTAAATATAAACATGTTTTCCAAAAAGGATATGAATCAAATTGGAGTGATGAAATATTTATTGTATCTTCAATAATTGATAGATCTCCATGGGTTGTTTATACAATAACAGATTTACAAAATAAACCAATAGTTGGTACTTTTTATGAAAGAGAATTACAGAAAATCACTTACAACACCACCTCACAATATAAAATAGATAAAATAATTGACACTCGTTATTCAGGTAACAGAAAAGAAGTATTAGTGAAGTGGAAAGGTTATCCAGATAAATTTAACAGTTGGATTTTAGCTTCTAGTTTAAAAAAATATGAATAATGAAAGTTTTTATTTAACTTTGCTCAGCAATAGTTCAATGGAATACTTTCCTAATAACAAGAACACAAATTTTTCAACGAAATTACTAAAAGCTATGAAATTAGAAGGTGAATGGTCGGTTGGAGTAAGAAAATAACAGAAAGAAAAGTAAGTTTGTCAATAGAATAAACATCCATGGCCTTTGATAGCGTTGAAGTAGCACAAATGTAGTATTGATAGATACACTGCGGTCAAACGACCATACACTAACTCCATGACTGCAGCTGCTCGGTCTTATATAGCACCAGTAAGTAAAAATTCTAATCTAAAGAATTTCTGCAGTGCAACTGATAGTAACTTTATCCGTCAACAAGCTTATCTCACATTCTGTTGTATATCTCAACATACCTTCATGACTCAAATAAGATTTGTATATCACAAAGAATTCAATTTAATATTTAGAAATCACTATAATTGATCATTCCTATGTTAGTCATTGAGTAGATTGGTACTGTAATTATCTACTAATAGCAGTTATATCATGGATACACTAGATGTACAACATCTGAAAAAGATTCACCCCAGTCTAGAAAATAGTGTTTATGCTGCTAATAGACTGCCCATGTATACCCACGTACCAACGTATATAATATGCAATTTGGATAAAGATGATAAACAAGGGTCACATAGGGTAGCTTTATTTATCGATACGAATGATGTCGGTCAATATTTTGATTCATATGGACGATCACCTGTACGATATAATCTAGAGTTTTTAAAAAGGAATTGTAAAAGATTGAACTGGAATATTGATAGGGTTCAGAATGAATGGACTTCAGTTTGTGGCGAATATTGCTTAATGTATTTGCTATATAAGTTTCAGGGATGTTCAATGCATAGTTTTACGAGTATATTTACAGGGAATACATTGTACAACGATATTTTAGTGGATGAGGTGTTTCGCTCCTATTTTATAGATAATAAGTAATAACATTTTGTATTTTGTAAGTAAAAATTGTAACAAAATTAGGTAATGTGTTTAATTGATGATTCAGATTAGCGTTGTAGATAGGAACAAAGAAGTATAATATATTAGCGCTGATAAGCTGACACACACGCCGAGGAAGTATAGACAATGACAATAGATAAGAACAATGGGACGCTAATAACGGTGGAGGCCTTCACCGGATATCAATTGGATATTAGTTGACTGATCTGCACATCTCCGGAACCGTGCATCCTACGCCAAAACGGACCGCAGATTCATGATCAGAGCATGCCAAAACCTTCTTTTTTAGGATCGTGAGTCTAAGAACGTTGTACCACTTCTGACTCAGGGAGCCAGAACTGGTACTAACTAACTTCTAATAAGCATATCGTAATAGAGAATTAAAAACGTTTTATGGCTTTTATGCACGTTATGATTTAATTACAGATAAGACATTCTAATATGTTAGATAGTGATGGTTTAATACTAGAGTGAAAAAGTGTATATGTATGGACAGAGACACTTATAAATGTTAGAAGGGATGGCGAGAGCCTCTTGTATAGGGTATGTTCCGAAACGTTTCCAGTATACTGCCAATACAAATGACGTCATCAATTGACACTTTACGAGTATTGTACTGGCGTGTCGCCGTCATATTGTGTCGGATATCCAGCTATAATAAAACAATTATTAATTGTGTGTGCGCTGAATGAAGCATGTCAGAATTTGTTTTTATTTATTCAAACACAAAAAAATTATATAATAATTGCTGGTATCTCCATTAGGAGGATATAATGATTTTTGGAGCACAAAATGACAAAATAATCGCTGACAGTTTTCCATTATGGCGCTAATTTATGACGTCATATACTGTCTTATGTTTTGGAACGAATCACCAGTATAGCGTCGATTCATGACGTCATTTGCATTGTACAGTACACTGGGTTGTATTTCGGAACATACCCATAGTTCCAAGTGCAGGGATTGATGCGACGACTCCTTAGGGTAATTAACATCGTTAAAGGTAAATGTGAAGCGTTTTATAAAGATATTAAGATATTGATTAATTATATTTTGTCCATTTTTTGAAGTTTTCTAAAATGAATGTAATAGAAACTTTTAATTGCTTTAGCTAGATAGAAATTTACATTATTGAAGTAAAACTTCTTTACGCACGCTTGACTTGGGGAGTAAGCTGGCGAACGCGTGACGAAAGCGTTACGAAAAGTGTGATCGGGCTAAGCGAACGGGAGTTCAGTGGGGGATATAAGCAAGAGAGAGCAGTACGCGCGCACATTTTCTTTCTCTCTTTCTCTCATTGCCAGCTATTTTTCGTAATTTTAATTCGTTGTGAAGAATTTTATGAATAAATATTTTTTCAATCGATTAAATATTCTACGTTTATTTAAAGTTCATCTTTCGCGAATTTTCGGGTGAATAATAACAAATAAATTACCATATTTGTAGAATATATATATATATATATATATATATATATATTCTACAAATTCCATATTTGTTTTTTGTTCCACCATTTGAATTTATCATCGGATTGGGACCGGCTGGGCCGATTAATCGGCTAATTGGCCAATCGCCCAAAGTACTAATCGGCCAACTCTAATATATATATATATATATATATATATATATATATATTACTTCGGTCGTGAGGCGAAAAGTGGATTGCAGAGGCCCGTCTGGCTACATTGAATGTATGTGGGGCAATGAATGATAAAATGGATGAAGTATGCGATATGATGTATGATAGAGGAATAGATGTGTTATGCGTAAATGAGACGAAAAGGAAGGGGAAGGATGTCACTACACATGGCATGTATACCGCATACTTGTCTGGTGTAGACGAGATCGAGCGGGCATGCCAGGGAGTAGGTATCATCCTTTCAGAAAGAATGGGCCAATGTGTGAAAGAGTATGAATGTGTAAGCCCAAGACTGCTATGGATGCGAATGAAAGTGGGCTTAAAGAAGTTGTTTGTGTTAGGGGTCTACGCCCCAGACATTTCTAAGCCCACTTATATCCAAGAGCAGTTTTGGGAAATGGTAAGGATGGTGTTAAAGAAGTGTAAGGGAAATGAAAATATTATTATGCTAGGAGATTTTAATAGAAGGGTTGGGGTCAGGAGGCTTGGTTATGAAAGGATATTGGGAACGTTTGGTGATGAAAGTATAAATGAGAATGGTGAAAGTCTCCTCTAAAGAAAAGAATCTTTTTGTGACGAACACTTGCTTTCGCCACAAGAGGATTCACATGTATACTTGGGAAAGAGGTGACGATAGAAGCATGATAGATTTCATAATTGTGGATGAAAGATTGAGGGGCGCAGTGGTAGATACGAGAGTTTCCCGGGGTTCTAACGTAGGAACGGATCATTATTTAGTTTTATGCCGAATTAATGGTCTGTTCAGGCGTTGGCGCCATCGATCGTCTGTGTCTACCACTGCGTTACAGCGTATTAGAACAGAAAGGTTACAGATGAAAGTGATAAAAACAAGTTCAAATGTAGACTGAAAGAAAATATAAGTGGTTTGGATGAATTATGTATGAAGGAGTTAGACTTGGAGAATATATGGCAAAATGTAAAGAAAAGTTTAGTGGATGCAGCTACCGAAGTATGTGGTGTTAGTAAGAGAAAGAATGAAAGGAAAAATAATACGTTATGGTGGAATGATGAGATACGTATGGAAGTTGAAGCAAAGAAGAGAGCATGGCTAGATTTACTAGCAACAAAGGCTGCTAATTCTAGTGGTACGAATGGTGATATTGAAAGAAAAAAAGCAGTCTTTAGACATCTTAATAAGAGAGTAAAAGAAGTATTTGAGAGAAAAAAGCAAGAAAGAAAGGATAAAAATGGTAGAAGAATATCGGATAACTTCCAGGCAAATATTAAAATGTTCTGGAAACTTGTAAGAACTGCCAGGGGACATTCAAAACAGCCTACGATGAATGCTATAAGAGACGAGAATGGCTATATTCTAAATGATGAAGTTTTGAGTTTAAAGAGATGGAAGGAATATTTTGAAAGCGTGTTTATGAGTGAGGAGACAACGTGTGTACTAAGTGAAGTAGAAACACCGAAAGAAGAGGAAAGAGGTAGCGAGATAAGTATAGATGAAATAATGAAAGCAATGAAAAGCATGAAAGCAGGTAAGGCTGCCGGATATGATAGAGTTTCACTCGAAATGCTAAGGGCTGGAGAGGAAGTGGTGGCAGGCCTGCTGCATACCTTGTTTAATTTATGATGGGAACTGAAGCGGGTACCGGTAGACTGGTGCAAAGCCGTGATAGTCCCAGTATATAAAGGAAGAGGGTCGCAGCAGGACTGTAAAAACTACCGTGGCATCAGCCTTCTTAGCATTGTGGGAAAACTGTATGCTAAGGTACTGATTGAAAGGGTCATGAAAGAAACTGATGGAAAAATTTGGGAAGTGCAAGCGGGATTTAGAAAGGGAATGGGATGTACAGATCAAGTCTTTTCCATGCGCATGATCGCGGAGAAGTTTCTGGCCAAAAACCAAAAGGTTTTTTGTGCGTTCATGGACTTGGAAAAGGCCTATGACAGAGTGGATAGGAATTTGCTATGGCAAACACTGAACTCATTTGGGTTGAGCGCTGGCTTGATACAGGCATTGGAGTCTCCTTATAGGGACTCTAGTGCTTGTGTTAGGATCAACGGGGGTCTACTCGAACTGGTTTGACATCTATAAAGGTGTCAAACAGGGCTGTGTGGCTTCCCCGTGGCTGTTCAACCTATTTATGGACAGTTGTTTGCAAAATTTGAAAGTTGAAGAATGCGGATTAAGAATGGGTGAGTTAACCGTCAAATGCCTTTTGTACGCCGATGATCAAGTTATTCTTGCGTCGTCGGCGGCCGAGTTGCAAATGATGGTTACATTAATGAACGGATCATTAAAAGAAAGGGGTATGAAAGTGAATTTTTTATAGAACATGGCTGACGAACAAGCACACAGTCAGTACACTAGATGGTAAGTGTATGCTGCGGCCCATAGACTACTACATCTATCCTCAATTAAGAATTTAAGTGCAAATACGTTACGCCACCCCTGAGAGCTAGAATGGAACACCTCTTTTACAGTGAAATTTGTTTCTGGTCCTCTACGTTTAGAAAAAACGCAATTTTAATTTAATGTTTAAAAAATATACAAACAGAAAAACCATTTGGAAAATTAAAGTATGAGAAATAACTTAGGTGAATATATAGATTATAAGACGATGGATGCAGGTGGCTCAGGACCTATTCCTCAGGTGGTATTTTATGGTGTGTTATAGTATTCCTTGTGGGAGGCCTATGTTCAGCAGTGGACTTGTGAAGGGCTGTAATGATGAAAAGATGATGATAAATATTGAAAAGGGACGGTCTTGCTTCTTGATATCACGTCCTAAAAGTGATCTACTAAGTACTGGCTCCCTTTCCTATGCCACACCTCGTTGAGTTCGGGAAGCAACGCGGTGGGCGTGACCCCTGATAAGACGTTTAATTCAGAAACACATAAGCACTCTCTCAAAAGAAAGTGGTTGACGACTGAGATTACAGGTCCAGTGGTTGGTGCCGGTCTGGACGTCAGACGTGAATTTAACGGACTGTATATCTTCTTCAATTCCCTACTTATTCGGTCGACACTGGTAAAATACTACAGCAGTTACTCATAACTGCTCCTAGGAAATGTGATAACTACTTTCACTTGACTTTTATTTTACTTTTCCCTAATCTGTTTTTCTCTCTTGATTATTACTGGTGACTGTAGCTTGTCCCGAACAAATTGCAAATTAACCGATTTTCTTTAGTACTACCAAGCTAAACCTTAAAGTGAGACAGGTGCAAAAAGCCTCCTATTCCGCGCATTATTTTCGTCATCACATTTCCATATTTTGCATCATAACTTTATTTTCCATAAAAACACACATAACAATTACATTTTCCAAAAAGAACTAATTTAAGCACATCATAAAAAAACAATAAAACATTCTCATTATATAAGACATTAATAAAATACAAGACATAATATCACTTTATATAATCAATTCCGTGTGATCATAGACCTTAAAAACTCTAAATACCTACTTTTATTACATCTTAAAATCAAATACAGTTTTCACAATACAGCTTTTATCAATACTATCATCTATCCTAAACAATTTAACAGCTTAATGCGGGAATTAAAACTTTATACAAAACTTTAAGCAAAATTGCACGTTTAATAAGTTTTCCATTATCTCGATATTTTATTGTCGAACAAAGCCCTATGTTAATTGATATAAAGAAAACGAGTGTGCTTATGACCACACGACCGAAGTAATATATATATATATATATATATATATATATATTGAGTACCGATTAGTACTTTGGGCGATTGGCCAATTAGCCGATTAATCGGCCCGGTCCCAATCCGATGATAAATTCAAATGGTGGAACAAAAAACAAATATGGAATTTGTAGAATATATATATATATATATATATATATATATATATATATATATATATATATATATATATATATTCTACAAATTCCATATTTGTTTTTTAGAATATATATATATATATATATATATATATATATATATATATATATATATATATATATATATATTCTACAAATTCCATATTTGTTTTTTGTTCCTTTGCAATTTATCATCGGATTGGGACCGGCCGGGCCGATTAATCGGCTAATTGGCCAATCGCCCAAAGTACTAATCGGCCAACTCTAATATATATATATATATATTACTTCGGTCGTGTGGTCATAAGCACACTCGTTTTCTTTATATAAATTAACATAGGGCTTTGTTCGACAATAAAATATCGAGATAATGGAAAACTTATTAAAAGTGCAATTTTGCTTAAAGTTTTGTATAAAGTTTTAATTCCCGCATTAAGCTGTTAAATTGTTTAGGATAGATGATAGTATTGATAAAAGCTGTATTGTGAAAACTGTATTTGATTTTAAGATGTAATAAAAGTAGGTATTTAGAGTTTTTAAGGTCTATGATCACACGGAATTGATTATATAAAGTGATATTATGTCTTGTATTTTATTAATGTCTTATATAATGAGAATGTTTTATTGTTTTTTTATGATGTGCTTAAATTAGTTCTTTTTGGAAAATGTAATTGTTATGTGTGTTTTTATGGAAAATAAAGTTATGATGCAAAATATGGAAATGTGATGACGAAAATAATGCGCGGAATAGGAGGCTTTTTGCACCTGTCTCACTTTAAGGTTTAGCTTGGTAGTACTAAAGAAAATCGGTTAATTTGCAATTTGTTCGGGACAAGCTACAGTCACCAGTAATAATCAAGAGAGAAAAACAGATTAGGGAAAAGTAAAATAAAAGTCAAGTGAAAGTAGTTATCACATTTCCTAGGAGCAGTTATGAGTAACTGCTGTAGTATTTTACCAGTGTCGACCGAATAAGTAGGGAATTGAAGAAGATATACAGTCCGTTAAATTCACGTCTGACGTCCAGACCGGCACCAACCACTGGACCTGTAATCTCAGTCGTCAACCACCTTCTTTTGAGAGAGTGCTTATGTGTTTCTGAATTAAACGTCTTATCAGGGGTCACGCCCACCGCGTTGCTTCCCGAACTCAACGAGGTGTGGCATAGGAAAGGGAGCCAGTACTTAGTAGATCACTTTTAGGACGTGATATCAAGAAGCAAGACCGTCCCTTTTCAATATTTATCATCATCTTTTCATCATTACAGCCCTTCACAAGTCCACTGCTGAACATAGGCCTCCCACAAGGAATACTATAACACACCATAAAATACCACCTGAGGAATAGGTCCTGAGCCACCTGCATCCATCGTCTTATAATCTATATATTCACCTAAGTTATTTCTCATACTTTAATTTTCCAAATGGTTTTTCTGTTTGTATATTTTTTAAACATTAAATTAAAATTGCGTTTTTTCTAAACGTAGAGGACCAGAAACAAATTTCACTGTAAAAGAGGTGTTCCATTCTAGCTCTCAGGGGTGGCGTAACGTATTTGCACTTAAATTCTTAATTGAGGATAGATGTAGTAGTCTATGGGCCGCAGCATACACTTACCATCTAGTGTACTGACTGTGTGCTTGTTCGTCACCCATGTTCTATAAAAAATTCACTTTCATACCCCTTTCTTTTAATGATCCGTTCATTAATGTAACCATCATTTGCAACTCGGCCGCCGACGACGCAAGAATAACTTGATCATCGGCGTACAAAAGGCATTTGACGGTTAACTCACCCATTCTTAATCCGCATTCTTCAACTTTCAAATTTTGCAAACAACTGTCCATAAATAGGTTGAACAGCCACGGGGAAGCCACACAGCCCTGTTTGACACCTTTATAGATGTCAAACCAGTTCGAGTAGACCCCGTTGATCCTAACACAAGCACTAGAGTCCCTATAAGGAGACTCCAATGCCTGTATCAAGCCAGCGCTCAACCCAAATGAGTTCAGTGTTTGCCATAGCAAATTCCTATCCACTCTGTCATAGGCCTTTTCCAAGTCCATGAACGCACAAAAAACCTTTTGGTTTTTGGCCAGAAACTTCTCCGCGATCATGCGCATGGAAAAGACTTGATCTGTACATCCCATTCCCTTTCTAAATCCCGCTTGCACTTCCCAAATTTTTCCATCAGTTTCTTTCATGACCCTTTCAATCAGTACCTTAGCATACAGTTTTCCCACAATGCTAAGAAGGCTGATGCCACGGTAGTTTTTACAGTCCTGCTGCGACCCTCTTCCTTTATATACTGGGACTATCACGGCTTTGCCCCAGTCTACCGGTACCCGCTTCAGTTCCCATCATAAATTAAACAAGGTATGCAGCAGGCCTGCCACCACTTCCTCTCCAGCCCTTAGCATTTCGAGTGAAACTCTATCATATCCGGCAGCCTTACCTGCTTTCATGCTTTTCATTGCTTTCATTATTTCATCTATACTTATCTCGCTACCTCTTTCCTCTTCTTTCGGTGTTTCTACTTCACTTAGTACACACGTTGTCTCCTCACTCATAAACACGCTTTCAAAATATTCCTTCCATCTCTTTAAACTCAAAACTTCATCATTTAGAATATAGCCATTCTCGTCTCTTATAGCATTCATCGTAGGCTGTTTTGAATGTCCCCTGGCAGTTCTTACAAGTTTCCAGAACATTTTAATATTTGCCTGGAAGTTATCCGATATTCTTCTACCATTTTTATCCTTTCTTTCTTGCTTTTTTCTCTCAAATACTTCTTTTACTCTCTTATTAAGATGTCTAAAGACTGCTTTTTTTCTTTCAATATCACCATTCGTACCACTAGAATTAGCAGCCTTTTTTGCTAGTAAATCTAGCCATGCTCTCTTCTTTGCTTCAACTTCCATACGTATCTCATCATTCCACCATAACGTATTATTTTTCCTTTCATTCTGTCTCTTACTAACACCACATACTTCGGTAGCTGCATCCACTAAACTTTTCTTTACATTTTGCCATATATTCTCCAAGTCTAACTCCTTCATACATAATTCATCCAAACCACTTATATTTTCTTTCAGTCTACATTTGAACTTGTTTTTATCACTTTCATCTGTAACCTTTCTGTTCTAATACGCTGTAACGCAGTGGTAGACACAGACGATCGATGGCGCCAACGCCTGAACAGACCATTAATTCGGCATAAAACTAAATAATGACCCGTTCCTACGTTAGAACCCCGGGAAACTCTCGTATCTACCACTGCGCCCCTCAATCTTTCATCCACAATTATGAAATCTATCATGCTTCTATCGTCACCTCTTTCCCAAGTATACATGTGAATCCTCTTGTGGCGAAAGCAAGTGTTCGTCACAAAAAGATTCTTTTCTTTAGAGGAGACTTTCACCATTCTCATTTATACTTTCATCACCAAACGTTCCCAATATCCTTTCATAACCAAGCCTCCTGACCCCAACCCTTCTATTAAAATCTCCTAGCATAATAATATTTTCATTTCCCTTACACTTCTTTAACACCATCCTTACCATTTCCCAAAACTGCTCTTGGATATAAGTGGGCTTAGAAATGTCTGGGGCGTAGACCCCTAACACAAACAACTTCTTTAAGCCCACTTTCATTCGCATCCATAGCAGTCTTGGGCTTACACATTCATACTCTTTCACACATTGGCCCATTCTTTCTGAAAGGATGATACCTACTCCCTGGCATGCCCGCTCGATCTCGTCTACACCAGACAAGTATGCGGTATACATGCCATGTGTAGTGACATCCTTCCCCTTCCTTTTCGTCTCATTTACGCATAACACATCTATTCCTCTATCATACATCATATCGCATACTTCATCCATTTTATCATTCATTGCCCCACATACATTCAATGTAGCCAGACGGGCCTCTGCAATCCACTTTTCGCCTCTCCGAGAGACAGAACGTGACGGGTGGCGAACCTCGTCGCCGGTTTTCCCGGAGATTCTTCGCACCCCTGCCCCATTAAAGGGGCGCCGGGAACTCGGGGCCATTTCTTTAATTCGATTCCTCATGGTGCGAAATGGGGTGGTATATTTAACGCCGCTACCACGGCGTGGAGCCGAGTCTGTGGTATCGGCTTGGCGCTCATTTAGCACCACCCGGGGGACACGTGTAGGGTGGGCCTAGGAGCAGGTGGTCAAAGCCTACGGACGCGAGCGACTTATCCCCCAACTAAACTCGAATACTACAACTAAACTCGAATTTAATAGTTTTGAAATTAAATCCATTCTATAACATTTACACAGCATAAACATAATATACCTATCAGAACCCTGGAAACAACTTACAATTTGTTTACTGTTTGCTTCCGTAAAATAAGAAGATGCGGGCACAGCTATTTTTAAATATTTGAATGAACATAATATAACACCATGAGAATATTCTATACATAGTTATACGTAACTAACTCGTGATAAACATGTACAGATTTGTATATACCTACGCATGGAAATTTGGCCTAGCACGGCAGAAATATTTTCTTTGAATCTGGATATTAGTTGAAGTTGTATTAGTACTGATTTAAACCAGGACTTAAAGATCCAGGTTTGTTACAGTATTAACGTTACTACTAGAATCAAAATGCGGGGTTATTACAAAACTAAGACTATCCGAGGACACGTTAGTACCAAAGTTAGAACTGATATAAATAACATCCACAGATAAAAAATAATTAATATTTTTTTTTTTATAGAATAGGGTGACAAACTAGCACACAGTCCACCTGATGGTAAGTGGATGCTGTGCCCCATAGACACCTACATGTATCTGCGATTACGAATCAAAATGCAGATGCGTTGTCACCCGTGAGGACTAAGATGGAATGCCTCGTTTCCAGTAAAAAGGGTCTCCGGTTCTCTACACTCACCATACGAAACACAGCAGCATTAAGCTACTATTTGACGCCGGTATTCTGTGAGAGCGTGGTCCTTCCCCGGTCGAGCCGACCCATTCATGCTACAACTATACTACTAATATAACTGCAACATGGCTCTACCACGTATAAAAAATAACTATAATATAATAATAGCATATATATATCTCACCGGCACGGAAACTTGGCCACTCGTGAATTTGCTGATTATTTGCACTGAAACGTTTTTTTTAACAGTAAATTAAGAGTAGATGCATTCAATAAGTGTCTCTAATGGTTTTAGAACATAGAAATTTAATGTTTACTTCACCGAAATTTTTCTTTTCAAGATAACATGTTTTCACTAAAATTAACATCTTTCCAGTGTCACTTTAAAAACACTACAAAGTTAAAAATTAAGTCTGTTTCTTTATTGTCTATCAGTTTTAATATCGGGTGTTTCCTCCTCTAGCCCTGATAACCGCTTGCATTCGATCTGGCATGCTTTGAATGATGTTTCTGACATCAACTTGCGGTATGCTGTCCCAAGCGGCCAGCGCTGCATTTCGGAGCTCATTTAGAGTTTGTGGCGGTTTGGAGCTGGACTTTATCTTTCTTTTGAGCATACCCCATACATGCTCAATTGGATTTAAGTCCGGGCTACGAGCTGGCCACTGTAATTTTTGTATTCCAACCTCTTCCAGATATTCCTCTACACAATGTGCGACGTGCGGGCGTGCATTATCGTGCATGAGGAGGAATTGGTCGTGTCCAATGAATCCCGAATAAGGTATTACGTGCTCCTGAAGAACTTCCTCGATGTATCGAGTAGCTGTAAGCCAATTATCGACGATGACCAACTCTGTACGTGCGTCGGAACTTACACCTCCCCATACCATTATTGAGCCTCCATGGAAACTCACAGTTTGGGTGGTGGTAATGGGTAGAAACCTCTCTCCTCTTTTTCTCCACACTCGTTCTCGACCGTCTGGAGCACGTAAAGCTATTCGACACTCATCTGTGAACAACACTCTAGCCCATTGCTCGTGGGTCCAATTGACATGTTCTCTTGCGAACTGAAGTCGGGCTACTCGGTGCTGTCTGAGAAGTTCTGGACCTCGTGCTGGTCTACGAGCTTTTAAATTCACTTCCTCCATTCGTCTTCTCACCGTACGCTCACTAACATTAACGCCTCTTGCGATTTGGAGCCGCTGGCGTATCTCAACAGCGGTCAGGTAGCGGTTTCTCAAAATCTCCATAACAATAAAACGATCGTCCCGGGCCGATGTGCACCTTACGCCCCCACTGCCTGGCCTGCGGGTGTAGCGGCCTGTCTCCTGGTTTCGTTTCAGTGAATACTGCATTGAGGACCGTGGTACGTTAAGCACAATAGCAACTTCACGCTGTGTCAGCCCTTGGTCAATTAATGCTACTGCTTGTGCAACTTGTGCTGGTGTTAATGGCATTTTTATTGGCTTTAAAGCACCTTTAGTTATTTAATTAAGACACAAGATCACAATAATTGAATAACCTTACCGTAAACTTTTCACAACACACAAATTTAAAATGTGAACTTAGTCGTTCAAATGACCCGATTCAACTAAAAATTAAAGAATTCGTCATGGTGCACTTAAACATAATGAATTACCCTCTTGAACTTGAGGGTAAACATTTTTTGACATACTTGCATAACAAACATTCATCAGAAACACTTAAAGCTTTTGCTATCGCGAGATAACCGCTTGGCCAAGTTTCCGTGCCGGTGAGATATATATATATATATATATATATAATAGCACTCTTTCATTCTTTCAATACAGGTTTTATTCGAAGCAATATTCTGTTTCTGTAAATATTAATGTTATTATTATGCTTGATACATATATTATGCTACAATGATTATTATTTATAAATGCAAATATATTATATCATACATCGTTTTTCGTTAAGATTAAAATATTTTGAACAAATTCAAGTTATACTTAATATGCGCTTTTTATAATCAAGTTGTAGTAATTTTAACAATAGTAATGTATAAAGGACTGAATTACACAAAGAGATTTAAATAAATACTACTTAAGTCTTTGGAATTACATAGGTGCCCAGAGCGCGTAATTCTAAACGATCAAAAATGTTTATGTTGTGTCCATAGAATGAATCAATGCTCTTGTTATTTTAATTAATTATTACAGGCTATGAGGCGTTCCGTCTTAGTCCTCACAGGTGACAACGCATCAGTATCCTTCTTTGTTTGAAGTTGGTTCAGATGTCTATGGCCTATATTATTTAAAGAAATATGAAGACCACAAAATACATATTATATGCATATTATACGTGGTAGTGCCACGCAGCAGCTATATTATGATTGTAGCTCAACCGGGGAAGGACAACTCTCCCACAGAATACTAGCGTAAAATAGCAGCTTAATGCTGCTGTGTTTCGTATGGTGAGTGTAGAGAACCGGATACCCTCTTTACTGGAAACGAGGCATTCCATCTCAGTCCTAAGGGGTGACGTCGCATCTGCATTTGATTCTTAATCGGGGGTAGATGTATGTAAATGTCTATGGGCCACATCATTCACTTACCATCAAGTGGACTGTGTGCTCGTTTGTCACCCCATTCTATAAAAAAAATTGCATAACCTCAATAAAACCTTATCACTAAACGAGAATTATCTTCTAATTCAAGTATTAACTGTGGTACTAAAGATAAACTTACGAGACCCCTAGTTTATCTATAGGGTTAACATCAATTTCGATACTATTTTATTTGAGGTTAGTGTTATTTTGTGTGTTTTTAAATCGTTAAAAATATATATTAACATGATTGTCTTGATGGATTTGGAGGACATCATACATATCTGTACACTCAAAAAAAAAAGCATTAAGTACTTACTTTTTTATTTTCTGCAAATTTACTGACCTTTTCGTCGACTTATCGTGTATATTATGTGGTGATTGACCTTAATATTTCCTATATTAATAATAACATTCGCTTTACTTAAGATAAGGATGTTAAAAAGCGTTACTACTAATAAAGGAAATTAGATGTTTCACTAACTTTTTTTAGAACTCCAATTTTCATCCCTTTATTGTTTCATTTTTATATAGGTAGCTCACTATTTAACCACACTCATAATCTCCCGAACAAAACCTAAATAACTGCAATACCACATTATTTAAAATTATATTGGCTCTCTATACCCTATTACAGAACACTGCAGTGTAGACATTGCTATACGAGGGCGGCACTGAAAATTTCGGGAAATCAAGAAAGTGACACAACATTACTATTTAAAAATGTATTTATTGCTATTCAAAGTATTCTCCGCGAAATTTGACACATTTTTCCACACGATGGAACCAATCATTGAAGCAACCATTCCATTCGGAAGTTGGGGTCTCCAAAATGGCCGTTTTGTAGGCGTCCACAGCTTCTTCAGGTGATGAAAATCTCTGTCCACGCAATTTATTCTTTATTTTAGGGAAAGCATAGAAATCATTAGAGCTTAGGTCGGGGCTGTACGGTGGATGGTCTAATAATTCTATGTTATCTTGCTCTAAAAACTCTTTTCTTCTGTGTGCGGTGTGAGAACTCGCATTGTCGTGATGGAGGATGATGCGACGGTTGCAGTTCTCATTACGGAGTTCAGAAACGACCTGTGGCAAACAAGTGCTAGCATACCATTCTGCATTAACCGTTCTTTGTCACTCAAGAGGAATAGTCGTAACATGGCCGGTTTTGGAGACAAACGTGGCCACCATTTTTTTTGCAGCACTCCGTAAACGAACAACTTTTGTTGGCTTTAACTCATTTTCAAACACCCAAACTCGTGACTGGTTTTTTGTTTCGGGTTCGTACGCATATATCCAAGATTCGTCACCTAATACAATGTTGTATACAGCATTTGAGGATCCTGCGTGGAATCTTTCGAGAGTTCTGACGCACCAAGTAACGCGAGCCGCTTTTTGCTCTTCACAGAGCGAATGCGGTATCCATCGGGAAAACAACTTTTTTATACCTAATTGTTCATGAAATATTATTTGTATTAGACTCATGCCAATGTCTAAAGTTGCCTGAATTTCGCGGTAAGTCACATGTCGATCATCCTCAATCAGCTTACGCACAGCATCAACGTTTTCTTGGGTGACTGCAGTTTTTGGACGACCTTGATGGGGATCATCACTGAGCTGGACGTGTCAAGCATTGACATTGAAATTAAGCAAAGCAGCGATAAATTGTGGTTTTGGATGGGGCTTCATCACCAAATACAGAAATCATCCGGTCAATACACTGTGTTTGTGTTAAACCACTTCGAAAGTCATAATAAATCATCGCTCTTGAATTTTCTCGAGTCAATTCCATATTCTCAACGACTTAACAAGTTTGACAAAACCTTGTGACAAGACCTAGAATCCTATAGTATTAAACGAGCAATTCTTCTATATATATAAATATATAATCGGGATCTCGGAAACGGCTACAACGATTTTCATAAAATTTGGTGTCTAGGGAGTTTCGGATATAATAAATCGATCTAGCTAGGATTTATTTTTAGAAAAGTCTTTTTGTCCGTGTTTTTAGGCAATAAAAAAAACTGCTACAATATAAGTAGGTAATTTTTGATAAGTTACTAACGATCGTAATAGCTCAGACGGGATGTTGTTCGGGCGTGATATCGGCGTTCCGTGGTTCGCGTCCCGTCTTGAGTCCGACTTTTTTTCCTTTTTTGTCAAGTTCCCTTCTTTTGTGAGAAAATCTATTATTTCGAACCCTTTTTTTTTAGTATTTTTTAAAAATACGAAAATTTTAATTAATCTAATTGCACCATGATTTTTTATTCAAATAACCAGTTCAGTTTTTTCTATTATGTCAATAACATCAAAAACTATTATTCATGTAATTTGTATATAAATGTAACTTAAAAAAACCGAGCAAAGCTCGGTCATCCGGGTACTCTTTTTTTAAATAAATAAATGGTATTCGATTTTTAAAACCAAGGAGTTTTCAATTAAAAGGATTTTAATATCACAGAAACAGTGGAAATATTCCATTCCCGATACTTTTAGTGCAGCCTAGTATGTCTTCAGAAATAAGGCTCCATCTGGGTATATCATTATCTTTCTTATTTCCACCGACACGTAGAAATACATCTACTGCTGTGTTCGGGTATCGGAGGTGGCAATTTATTTGTTGTCATATTTGATTGAAGATTGTTGCATTTGTCCCTGGGCTCATTAGCCACATACCATCGTGACTATTATCTCGTTAGTCACTTTATTGCATTAAAATGAATGTTATGTCAGCGTTGTCTTTCTCACATCCATATATTACTGAGTACGATGACGTGCGATGAAGTACAATATACTATGTATTTACTATTATAGGCAATGTTTTTAACATAGTAGATTCACACTGCGGCACTCAGATTATTTATTGCAGCATGCAAACAGAATTGTGGAATTAGGTCTCCAGTATCGGAATTGAGTCCGGAACGGAAAAGCTTTCGAAATTGCATAAAATTCCGGTGCTTCAAACCGGTAAAGGTTGACTCGTATGTTGAATGAAAGACACGGGAATTGTAGCAATACAACCTAAGTGGCAGTAGCACCCTGTAGTGTTATATTATTATTTACATTTACATTTACGTTTACACAATATATATCACACATAATTTACACGTGCTAGAGCCATACTGCAGTTATATGCGTATGATTAATATGTATGCTTATCCAAATAAAATTAAAATAAATTACTATAGTTACAGCACCAATGAGTCGACTTCACTGGGGAAGGACCACATTTTCATTAATTTCAACTGCTGAACTTTCGCCTCGAGTCTAGGGAGATATTCACCATTGTCGCTACGATTAAAGGCGAGTTGCCAACGAAAGGAAAACAAGGAAATATTAGTTATTTATTTGACTACAAGAAACGAGGACGTTATTCAAATACAATTGTGTGCAGCTATATGTTGTAGGTTGCAGAATGAATGGGTCTGCTCGACCATCACAAACATCCACGTGAAATAGCATCTTAATATTGCTGTATTTCATATGTTTACTGGAGCTTCCTACACGTAAACACGTAACCAGGCATTCTATCTAAGTATCCGGGGATGATAGTACAAATGGACTGTGTGCTCGTTTGTCACCTTTATTGTCTTTAAAACGCGGAGTGGCAACCCTATTCCCACCCACATATTATAATGTAAGTTTTTTATATGTATCCCAAAAAACTAGTCATACGTAACAATTGCAAATTCAATTAATAAACCAATTGTCGATGCCTAGTTGATCAATGCATGGTGTTAAGAAACAATAATGCAGGATTGTTACTAAATATACCATCTGATCGACTGGTGTGTTGTGAATAATAATATAAAGCATAAATTAAGAGTAGTTTTGCGCGTTATACAAAGCCAGTCCAGTCGCGGCCGCTCTAATAATAGGTACTCTGTGGCTCTATGTACATTGTCGTGCTGTACATAAATTGCAAATTAACGAAAGAAAATTCGATGCTCTTTTAAAATAAATAATCGAAATCGAATCGAATATCGAAATTGAAATATGTAGAAATACTAAAAATATGATCTACATACTTAAAAAGTTTCGTAAATTACACTAAACTGAGACTAAACTATTTTAAAGTAATTATGGAATCATCCAATAATTTATTTATTTTCATTGTCCTATTTTCCGAATGGTTACGCATAATATATAAATAATGTTTTTAATATTTATTGAAAAGTACGTTTGCAGTTCTAACATTAATTTTGTGAAAATATTAATTATGATTTCAAGTAAATAAAACAATAATTTTATATCCAAAAAATAAATAATAATAAATGAAAGAATGATATAATACTCTGTGCATTTCATAATAAAAACAAAGAAGATGATAGCTATTGTTTTCTGAAGATGGAAATTCACACTGCATTTAAATAAACGAAGGAACCGGAAATATGCCACTACTGCGTTTACTGTTGGTGCCTCTCAGTCTTACAGTCCCACTTACGTGTTGGAATATCAAAATGTAAGTAATTAATTAAATAATTAAATAAATAAAAATTTAAAGTTTGTTTGTTCAAAATCTTAAACCAACTATAGTTCTTTACCGATTATTTTGAAATTTTGACAGAGCGCAACGTTGCATTCTAATACGCGCGTGTTTTTTTTTTACATACATTTTAAAGAAGGTTTTGAGTCACAGCAACGCGGTACAGTTGGCTACAGCTAGTATATAATTAAATATTCGTATGTTACCTCTATTTAAAAAATAATATAAGTAATTAAATAGAACGAAATAAAAATAAAAGTGAATATCACAGTGCGCGAGCAATCTGGATTCGATCCCTACCGGCACCAATGAAATTTCAATTAAAAATTTTATTGGTGTCGATGCAAAATAAAATAAAATTCGATATTCTTTTTGCAGGCATGTGAATTTCACCAACAAATTGGGCGTACGTTGGACACCTTCTTGCGCTATAACCTTTTAGATATGAAAGGCTGGCACTTTTTATTTCTGTTTTTTAAATTGCGTTGCAGAATGGTCACAGAAAAATTATCTTATGTTAAACCCCTCTCAAACAAATTATATCATACTAGGAGCACCGCAGCAAATAGTTTAAATAGCTGACAATAAACCTAGTCTATTCTTGAATGGAGAGCCTATTTAACGTGTTGGTGAAGCACGTAACCTTGGCCTTAGAAGTGAACCCAACCTAAGATTGAAGCCCAAAAATGGGTGCACACAACATTTTTGTATGATGTTAGCAGAAACAATATTGTAGTTTGCACACGTTTTTGTCTTTTATTGTGTACAAATATAATTGTATAAAAGGAAGTATAATAAAATTAAAATAATTATTATATTAATAGAAAAAAATACCAGAGTAAAAATAATTGCAAAATTAGACTATAAATTTTACAATACTCGTAGCAATTTGATTATAGTAATTAACTAAATTCAGAATTTGTCAATGAGGAATAGACTCCTCTATCTTGGAACAACTTCATATAGATATTGATAACGGAAGTCGATTGTATTTACAGCTTCAGGTATATGATTAGACATTATGCGTTTCTGTTTTTACTGACTTAAGATGTTGTAAATAATAAGAAATTTTCTGAGCATCACTTAAGAAAAACAAAATCTGAGTAAATTAAATTACTATATCTCAGTTTACAGCTCATGTCTTCCGCCAAAAAACATGAGTTTCCTTCTGCGAGTACGGAACGCATGAGTTAGCTTTTTTAATATTGCTCGCAGAGCTAATGAGTCCTCGTATATCGAAAAAAAGAAAGCTGCTTCATATTATGATGTCTAGAGGCTGCACTTCGTCACCGTGTTGTTCGGGATAATTAAAACCAAAACACATGAATATTTATATAGCAAACGAGCACAACCTGCACAAAAACGTGGCTCAAATGGTTTTTCTTAGTGTACCATAACTAGGTCTCGCCACCGCAAAATTTCCGTGGTAGTTTTCGTTATTTGGCAACTAAATTTTGAAATAACCTATCACCTCTTTCAAAAATTAGGTTGCAACCTTACTTCAAAGCACGTTACAAAATTTCATATTACCAATAGATACCATAGAAAAGAATAAGCAATATGATTTCCGTTTTGCGACTTGAGTAGTTTTAACTAGTGCTGTAATGTTTTATAATCTTGGAGTGATGTCGTGATGTGTTAAATGCTTAAGTTGCTTGTGACATGGCAAGAGCAAGGATTTCTTTTGCTACAGCCGTACTTTTCTAGATAATAATGTAATATATGTAATTCTAGGTAATACAATAAATATAACGACACATCACCTAGTTTCATAAAGATTTATTTCCGCTGGAATTCATACCTAGGTATACAAATAAAAGAATAACATTTGCCACTGAGTTATGTAATTGTAACCCACAATTATTTCCTTTTTTAAGCTATTGCATAGCTTCTATCGCGGGCCTTGAGCGCGGGGACCGAATCCAGAAATTCCGTAACGAAAAAAACCTCACGCTCCCCACTCCGACGGGCACGGAGGTGTGGCGTCGAAAGCCGTGCATCGTCTAACGTCGTTTCAGTTCGGCAGACTTCGGCACTCGGCAGAGTTCGGCACGGTGTTTGTGTGCGTGCGACTAGACGTATGCGTGTACACTAGCTGCTAACTCAATGATAAAAATTCCTGAATAACCTACATGTATTGTAAGATATTAAAAATATTTTAAACAATATTAACTTCTCATTTATTCAATAAGAGAAAAAAATTGTTTTCTTATCGGTCACCACGCTCAAAAAGTGTAACTTGATTTAATATCAAAGACTTAACTGCATAAATAAAATAAATAAATAATTATAATTGCATAAGTTGATAAAAAATGCTATGCAATAGCTTTACCGCGGCAGTCACCGAGTGCCACACGTATTTTTTTATTTATTTTCTTTAAATTATTTGTTATTTAATTGTTTTACTAAGACATTAATTTACACAGGAACTCCTACGGTAAAAGAAACAAGCATGGAGCGAAAATGATCCGTGCATATTTTGCGGAACATGACAAGCACTCGTCGTCAGCTGGATAACGCTGATCGTCATCAAGATCATTAAACACACTGCCGATGTCACGTGTGATGACAGCCAAAATTGAAAAGGTGGTATAAACCTCAATTAGGGTTGAAAATGAGATTCTCTTTGACATAGTAACGATCAAAAATTTTCAGTTGTAATAATTTCGGGTCAATAATAAAGGAAAGCACGTATCTAAAAAATCATTACAACGGTAGCGATCTTTACAAATTAGATTAACCACCAAGACCACCATACAAAGAAAAAATAAAAATAATAGTAGCAAATATACAATTAAACCTAAAATGCTTGTATCAGAAAAAGAGGATACGTTAATATTTTATCCAAACATTCGCCAGTAAATTATATTCCAATGGTTTGAAGGCAGTAAATCCCAATGAAACATGTTGAACTATTTCACAATATGAAGACGGAGAACAGCATTTTCAGTGCGAGGGTATTACCTCCTTGATCCACATGTCCAGCGTGGTGTTTGATGAAATCTTTCAAGAAATCCAAATCTACTTGAGCTCCATGTAATAAACGCCACAGTCCGATTTTTTTAAAAAAAAGTAGATAACTGTGAATTGCATAGTAAATACCGTTTAATGAAGCTATAAAATTGTAAACGTAGCACTGCTAAATATTTGAAAAACAATATTTTGCAGTGTTAATAATTAAGACTACCTAGTTGGTCAAGTAGTCGTTGCGCGGTTGCTAATCATGAGGGCCCGGGTTCGAGTCCCGGGTCGGGCCCAAATCGGTTATTGCGTTTTTCTGCCAAATGTCTACCATTTATAATAGCAGCCCGGAGTCAGCAGTTGACGGTGTTTCACCCCAATATCTCAAAAAACACGTGAAGGCGTTAGTTTTGCACCTGAACTCTCTCCGATCCCACTGCACTATGACAGTGAGGGAATCGAGGGTGCGTCTGTGTTTGCGCATACACTCGTGCATATAACCCTGTCTTGTCCAGATGACTAGTCTCAATTGGGAGTTAAGACTGGCCGCCGTGACCATAATTCAGTCTGGAGGACATTATTATTAGTTAATAGTCGCTAACTCGTCTATCAAAATTGTATTACAATTCTATAGTAACGTAATCTTGTAACTGTTATTCTTCATTTAATAAAATATTTTTTCTTATTCTCTAAATGTCAACTTGAAATATTTATTGAACTGAAATATTAAAAAAATACAAAATTATTGTAATGTTGTAAAATGTAAATCGCAATTGCAAAATGTTACGCCTAATTAAAACCAAAGATGTTTTAAAAACTTTATTACTTGTTATCCTGGTTGAGGCTTGAAAAGGTCTAGGTCAAGTAATCTACCTTAAGTAACGTAGAAGATTTATATTTTCTTTATTACTTTAACAAATAAGAATTGTTAATCTGTATTGTTATGAATGTTGTCTTTGAGTTTATTGTAAAATGTATCTAATATTGTCAAAAACTCTTTTAGGTATTTTCTTTAAATTTTGTACACCTTGTTAATTTATACGTGCAAATAAAATATGTATTTATTTCCAATGGCTTTTTCTTTTAACATTTTCTTCGTTTATATCAGTATAACAACATCTTTAAATTTTTAACATGTTCTAACGCAATATTTTTTTAAATGTGTCGAATCGGTAACCCTGTTATCTACGACTCAGGCTCGTATGCTATACCTAAATTTCATAATACTCGATCCACTAAGTTCAAACCCCGAATACTCCGCTAAAATTAGGAACTATAACATCATGCACCCATTTCCTACGTGGTCGACAGCAAAAACAATTTCGTGGAAATTTCCACGCGTACTCAGACACGTCCAAACATGACCTAAATTTAAAAATGATTTTGTGTTTAAGTAAAGAAACATAGGTCTAAGCACACTGAGTATTCTCATAAGAATACAAAATATTTTTACATCAAGAAAGGTTTTTATCTGTCAATTGACAATGTTTATAAATCTATTTAAATATTTTGTTATTTAAAAAAATGTACAATATAATAACATAACAATAACATAATATAAACATAGTTAAAATAATAAGTCTTCAATTTTCAAATTTTGTAGTAAATATTTAGCCTTTACGACGATATTTATTTGCAAGTGTCAAATGAGTATAATATATGTACCTTCTTTTGTTATTAGCTTGCATTATTCAAAAGCTGAAGATATCTATTACATAGCTATCTTTAGCTTTTGAATAATACAATATCTGATGTCATTATCAGGTCTATAAATACCTAAATCTCTCCCGTAACCATAGGTGTTGTTAACACTCGAACCGTCGGAAATTAAAAATAAGTAAAAAATAAATCTAATTAAAACCGATTAAATTAGTTAAATTAGTTTTATATTTAGTTAAAGTTAAAGTTACGTCCTATTACACATTATATTTACATTATATTTACGTCCCATAGCAGGGCACAGGCCTTCTCTCATTTCTGAAAGGGTTTTAGGACAAGGAATTGTTGGCAAATTTCACATGTCTTAGAAATATTTTTTGATTTCTCAGACTTGCAGGTTTCCTCACGATGTTTACCTTCACCGTCGAGAACTTCGTAAATCAGCACTTAAAATTGCAATTAACAATTTCATTGCTGCCAACGGGGATCGAACCCGGGTTGCTCGCGTACTGTGATATTTACAGCGAGCGCTAACCATCTGAGCTACCATGGCTAATATTATATTTATATTTAGTAAAATTAGTTTTATTTATAAAATATTTAATGCGTAGTATTCGTGTAAAAAGTAATCAAAACGTGTCTATTGTCTTTTTTGCTTGAAGTTGGTATACCGGTATTGAAGGTTACAATTAGTACTATCAGTTGGACCGTAGTAGGCCCGTTTATTATTTTATTATGATATAATTGTGACTGCCTCGTTGGTCCAGTGGTTGTAGTAATGCGACTGCTGATCATGAGGTCTTGGGTTCGAATCCCGGGGTCAGGCCAAAAAATTAATTATTGAGTTGCTCCATTAAGAAATTCTCAGTAGCTGCCCGGAGTCAGAAAGTTGGCGGTGTCTCACCCCCGTGCCTCGGAAAGCAAGTAAAGCCGTTGGTCCTGCGCCTGATCTCTCTCCGGTCGTGTCGGTTTACCGTCCCATCGGATTATGAGAGTGAGGGAACAGAGGGTGCACCTGTGCTTGCGCATACACTTGGGCACTATAATCCTCTCCTGCGCCGATGGCTAGCCTCCGTTGAGGCAGGCCACCGCGACCGGAATTCGGTCTGGAGGACATTATTATTATGATATCAGTGTGCCGTTTGTCTTTGTCAGAACCTCTTCCGTTAAATATATTGTATCCATCTAAAAAACATCATCAGGATTTAGAACTTAGAACAAATTTAGATTCGAAATGTTGAACTTATATTAATGGTGCTCGGGCTACACTAACGCTTACCGCGGTTTATTATTATGTTATTGGACATTAGACAAAAGTATAGCAATGACATATCGTGCTTTTTTTAATAAATTTATTTATTCGCAAAAGCTGCAGCTAACGAAGCTAAAAGCTAAAAGCTAAAAGAGAAGGTGCAAAGTAATTAGCCACGGGTTTTCACTATGTTATATATAATATATAATATATATTTAATAGTATGTTTAGTCTCATTTAGTTTTATATATATAGTATGTTTGCGTGCCGTAAATTACCGGGAGTTAATAAGACACTACTGAGCGTGTACTTGACTTTGAACTTTGAAACGTAGACTTGACATTGAATGGTTTAAGGCTTGTCAAGGTAACGTCCCACAATATTAGCGTGTAAAGACGTTAGGCAATATCTGGGGTGGCGGTATTTTCGAACACATCAGAGATTGAGCGCGTTGTTTAATGTAGTGGCCACAAAGCCACACTAGCGAATTTTAGTTGGTATCTTGAAACCGTGCATAAACTACGTAAGCCACAGTAGCACAATGGTATGTTGCGGACCATGAACTCAAAAGGTCGTGAATTCGAATCCAACTACATTCAAATCCATTCAACTACTGACGAAAACCACTTTTTCAAACGTTTTAGCTCCACATATTTTAGCTACTTCAAGAATGATAGCGGGGAATATTCGTATTTATTTATTTATTTTTATTTATTTATATATCTAATATTTTTTAATTTTTTATTTATCAACAAGTAACCAATAACATTTTATAATAAAGCAAAAACATTGACCTTACCACCTCACTAAAACGTTATATATTAAAGTAAAGAGCTAATACAAATCCAAATTTAAATGAGGTAAACAAAAATACATTTTGAGTTATGATAATAGTGCTACAGAAAAGTTAATGTTCTACCCTCCGTACTATGAAAAAAAAATCAATGTTTGTAAAAAATCCAGCTTTATTATTTGTAAATTTATAACGCTTGTGTTGTTTTCTGTGAGTGTCTAATTCATGATGAAACTAATAAAAAAACGACACTGAAAATGGCTAACTCTTTCGAAGTATTTCCTGACATTAATCAATGTCCGTAAGGCATTTTTAGTTATAGAACCAACTAAATGCCGATAATAACTAAATGTATGTAATCAATCATTAAATATGACCTATGGATCTGATAAGTGATCCGTCAGTGCTAGCCGTATGAAGAAGTTGAAGTTTACTCAGCGAGCTATGAAGAGGGTTATGCTCGGGGTTTCTCTGCGTGGTAGACTTAAAAAACGAGTATATCCACACTATAATCAGAGTAACTGACATAGCCCAACGGATTACTAAGCTGAAATGGCAATGGGCCTATCATATAGCTCAAAGAACCGACAACTATGGGGAAGAACGGTTCTCAAGTGACTGCCTAGTACCGGTAGGTGAAATGTTAGGTGTCTCTTAAAGATTTAAAAATCTTTTGTGTCTCCCCACTAGATGGAGTCACGACTTTGTAAGACATGCAGGAAGTCATTGATGATGAAACTGATGTAGATATGAAATTTTTTTAGTTATTCAAATAGGATCTGAGGTAGCTACTAGGTATTTATAGAATACCAAGTTGATAAGCGATAGATGATTTCCTAAATTCTCTCGATAAACTATTATTACATCTAAAACCCGTACAAAACATAATTTTCTTAAATTATGTAGATTTAGTACCTAATATTATTTAAATTGGCTTCTCTGATTTGTCGTCTACTTATCTTAATCCCATAGGAATGCACGGACTATTATAGAAATAGAACTTAATTGTCTGGATCATTGTATCATTAGATCTAGAAATACAGTTATTACAGTCGTCTGTAAATCCACTATAACAGATCGTAGTTCCGTAATAAGGTCATTGCAATAAAAAAGTACCTAATAAAATAAATAATTAAAAAAATCAATAACCCGACTGCAAAAAAGACAATTTAAAAGTAATGCACTAAAAACACCGAAACAAGATTGAGAAAGAAAATAAAAATGAAAAAAATCAATAAAAAAGTAAACTATACTTCAGTTTAACAGACTATATGCTTTATGCAGTAGATGTTTAGTGTATAAAATGTTTTGTTAAATGATGTGGAAATATAATGTATATGGTAAAATAAATACTTTAAACGAGAGACGCTTATTCTTACATAATTTACACATTTATTGTAGCTATGAAATAATGTCTTTTCGATTGGTATTCTTTTTACAGAGTGAATTACTTTGCTGAACTGTCTACACTATAATAGCTGGTCACTTTTCCTTTTCACGCAACATGATTCTGGTTCGGGTTAGAAAAAATAATTTTCGTGCCTTTGATTTAGTTTTTCTTTATTAACTTAATGGTAATATATGACTTCTTTAAGAAGTTTAGAAATACAGATCTAATTAAAAAAGAATTTTCTTGTTGGATCTGTATATATAATAATAATGGTATTTCTATCTGTCTTTTTAATTTTAAGAACTTGTTAAATGTCCTCAGAGTCAAGTTTTATATTTAGTGTGGCATGTAAGTTACGGACTGTGTTTCTAAGATCTTCTTTGTAATCTTTTTCCTATAGGATAGGGTGACAAACTTGCACACAGTCCACCTGATCATAAGTGGTTGCTGCAGCCCACAGACATCCACATCTATCCTCGATTACAAATCAAAATGCAGATGCGTTGTCACCCGTGAGGACTGAGATAGAGTTTCCAGTAAAAAGGGTCTCCAGTTCTCGACACTCACCATGCGAAACACAGCAGCATTAAGCTACTAATTTACGCTGGTATTCTGTGAGAGCATGGTCCTTCCCCTGTCGAGCCGACACATTCGTGCTACAACTATACTTCTAATATAACTGCGGCATGATACGACCAGTCATGTCCTACGCGGGACCCGTCTTTGCCCACGCAAACCCTAACATTTTAAATGAACTCCAAATAGTTCAGAACCTCTTCTATCGTCGAGCTGCGAACGCACCGTGGTACGTCCGCAATGCCGACCTTCATCGGGACTTAGAGCTCCCAACAATTCAACAATTTCTTAAAAAACTCTCTGAGAACTTCTTCAAAGCCTCAGAGTCGCACCCAAACCAATTAATTCGTGAGGCAGCTTCTTATGCAGCCCCACCCCCCTCTCGCTATCGTGTCCGCAGGCCGAGAAACTCTCTCTCGGACCCGCCTAATAAACTTTCAAACGACCTGAACTGTCTCCCGGCAGCTCAGGCCAACTCTAATTAAATAAAATTATTGTAATATCTAACATTAACTTGCCTTCGTAGGCACTCCCTCAGCGGCACTTAGCCGCCTGCGCCCTCTTTTCCCAAAAGAGGGTCGCTCATGATAAGGCACAATAGAGCTTAATCAGCCGGTTGCCTGTCCCCAAAGGCGGTTTTTAGAGGGTATCACTTAGGGTCCCCGGTAGGACAGTGAGCCCCCTCATAACCACGATAGACCGGCTATCGTGGTATGCGTAATGCATTTTCCGCCTCCCTACGTATAGGGTAGCCCTTTAATTGCTTCGGGCGCAAAAAAAAAAAAACTGCGGCATGGCTCTACCACGTATAAAATATATTATTTATTTCTATCACGTAACGTTCTATTTTCAGTAATACATCAAGTTACTTTTCTAAATAACTTGATTTCGCTAAAGCCTCCTGATATTTTTTATAATACATTCAATTTTTTATATTTATATAATTAATAAATCTCCTTATATATGTTCGCATTTTCTTCAAAAATTTTGTGAAATATTCATATCATATATGCTTCTACGTTTTTCTTCTTGACTCTTGACTTCTTCAACGAACGAAACATTTCTTTCACTTTTTCTCAAAAAATAGTGAAGTCACAATGTATGTTTTTCCTTTTTCTTCTGTTTATTGTTAATATAATATTATACTTATCGAATTTTGTTCTTTTGCTCTCTGGAGACCGCAACATTTCTGATATTTTTACGTATACTATTCAAGCAAAACAAAAGACAAATGAACAGTCATTTCATTATTCATTACATAATCAGAATATTATTTTTTATAAGTAGGTAGACTACTAACGTACATAAAGAGTAAAATAACAACTTGATAACTTATAATGCATTGCACACTGGTGTCACAACGGATTAATATATATAAATAAACACACGACCGCTCACTGCCACAGACGGGTGGATTATTTGTTATGTTAATACATATATGTATATATATGGAGGTGGAACTAAACGCGTAGTCCTTAATTATTGGGAAAATGGACGTTAGATACAAAAGGAAGAGTGGCCCTAAGCTAAGGACTGCGCCCTCCTTTCTGCCAAGGAGAGTCGCGTCCGTATACGGCTTAGAGATCTCTCGTCAGATCGGTAAGCCAATCCATAAAGGTGGTGTTTATTGGGTAAAAGTCTCCATATAACCACGCAGCCGGCTGCGTGGTATGCTATGAGAGTTCCCCACCTCCCTCCCCCGCTTTCCGGAGGGTTGCCCATATTTGCTTCGGGCGCAAAAAAAAAAAGCTAAGGAGAAACAAGCATAAGAGGTGAACTATCTCATACGGACGACCCTAATGTCACATTAACCCAAGACCTGTAACACTTCAAACTCCTAGTGTTACAAACACAGATCACACAAATGAAGACACAAATGGGACACCCAGCACCCCCTTATCTTTATATACAACTCGAAAGTCGCAGGGTTTTCACATCGACACAAAACACAGATATGATTTCAACTGGGACACGACGCGCCCCTCAATCTCCGTAGACTCCTAGAAGTCGCGGACTTGTCACACATTGACTCTACACATACACTTAAGTTTACCAACATAGACACGTCTACAGATAGGACGCGAACTGCACTAGAGCGCGTGTATACCGGGCACCCGCATGCATAGGCGATTTTTATCACCCAGGTTATCCATCGACACGAGTCAGGCCGTCGGAGCCGAGTTCAGACACCCCTGTTTGGAAGGCCAATACGCAATAGCTGCTAAAGCCAGATCGTCAAACTTCTACATGATTATAGTCTAGTTTTAACACTATTTTTGCTCGGACGGGTATACTGCATCACGGCGCAACGGTAATTGCTCGGCCGAGGCCCGTCTTTGTAATTTCAGGCACGGGAACGGCTCGGTGACTGTGCTACGGCCGACACTCGGCTCGGACCCGACTCGGTCTGACGTGAGTCAACCTTAAAGGTTGTCTGGAATTTGCAGCTATTGCGACCGCTCTGGACGATGAAGAATCTGATAAATCTTCAACTACAAGCCGGGACCGAGTTGTTGCCGAGCATTGTCCGTTGCTCGGCCGTCACTCGGTTGCCGCTCAGTAAAGCGTGAGTGTATTCATATTAAATATATGTAATATTAGTTGACCGTGATACGGCCGACACTGGACTCGGACTCGACACGGTGTAGCGTGAGTCAACCTTTATGCTGCTATTCTGTGCGAGCGTGATCCTTCCTCGGTCGAGCAGACCTATATATTTTGCAGCCATCAGATCATACATTTACTCAGCTACAGTGTAAACATCAAATGATGTTTATTTTCATTTTTCACGAACATTTATTTTAAGATAATAAATGAACTTCATTTCATTTAAGAGCAATAGAGTACTACGAGTGGGCGATACACCTAATTAAGGAGAATTATGTTACAACGGGAATAAGAATTTAATACAGTGTTTGCTACAGATACTTAAATGGAAAAATATCCTACAGGAATGGAAATGACGTCATTTTCCGCACAATTTTAACTCCTGTTTGTTTTGGCAGCTGGGCATTAGTCATACTATTAAAGCGTGTTTAGTACAAGGACGATTTTCTACGTAGTAAGATTGTAAATGGAATTAAAAAAGAATATACTTTTTGTCCTTCCTGAAAAGTTCCATGGTTTGCATAGCATATGCAAAAATACGTTCCTCATTTATATAGTTATTTACAATACAAAAATATTCTACTAATCTAATCTAATCTTCTTCTGTACATAAAAATCAATTGCTCTCCGGTAGTATCGCTAAGCTCTGAAACGGCATGAACGATTTTATTGAAACTTTTTTGTGTACGTTTAATTGGGTCCTTGGATGTTTTGAATTCACAACTGGACCGGTAGGTGGCGCTATTGTCGAGATCCAGAAATTACCCGTGCGAAGCCGGGGTGAATTGCTAGTTATAAATAAAATAAACGACACAGGAGAAAATCCTGGTATGGATAAAACTTTTAAGAAAAATCTCAAGTTTTTTGTGTGTTAAAAAGGTTTATGTGTTAAGCGGGTCTGACATATCGTGATATGTTCAATACGAAAATACATACATACATATACATAACATACATAATCACTCACGCCTGTCAACGAGAGGGGTAGGCAGAGACTACAGACTTTCATTTCGCACGATCCTGACACACCTCTCTCGCCACCTCCATATCCAATTACCTACGCATACATACTCGTCGGTTAAGGGTACTACTAATTTGGCCTATTTTCAATATATCGCCAATTTGGTCGATAAACTTTCGCCTAGGACGTCCCTTTCCGTCTCTGCCGTTCACTTCTGCAACATAAATTTGTTTTGTCATTCTATCCTCATTCATTCTTTCCACAGACCAAACTACCGAAGCATTACTTTCTTAATCCTGATCCCAATCCAAAAATATTATAATATAATTTTAATTTTTTCTCATGTTTTTTGTGAGTTGAAAAGTATGGCGATCTCACAAGCAGATCGGATATAATATCGCGATGTTTACAATACAAAAAATCGACTAATCTAAATATAGGTACGTGTACGTATACGATCACTTAAATAGAAGGTCGCAATAACTCTATAAAACTGTACCACAAAACGAGTTTATTAATGGCTTTAAAGAAGTCTGAACTGAACGACCTTGACGAAACGGTGACTACTGAGTCGTAGTTTACTTTATAGAGCGATAGGGGCGGGCACGTCGCGCAGAGATGTTCAATTTCGGGGAAAACAACATTTTCACGAGTAAAACGTGAAATGAAAATAAAACTCTCAATTAAGAATATTAACATTTAAAACACTTTTTGTGCAAAAACCAACTAAAGAGTTTGAGCCTTTTTGGAGAAAGCAAATTATGACAAAAATAGAGCTAAGAGGTATCTAACGTACATATGCCAATAGATAAAAGTACATAATACATACATAAACACTCACGCCTGTCACCCAGAGGGGTAGGTAGAGACTACGGACTTCCATTTGGCATGATCCTGACATACCTCTTTCGCCTCCTTTACATCCATATATCTACGCATACATGCTCGTCGGTTAAGGGAACTTCTAACGTGGCCCCTTTTCAAAATATCGCCAATTTGGTCGATAAACTTTTTTCTAAGGCGTCCCTTCCCGACTCGGCCGTTCACATCTGCCATATAAATTTGCTTTGTCACTCTTTCCTCATTCATACTTTCTACATGACCAAACCACCGAAGCATTCCTTTCTTAATCCTGGTCACAACATCATCTTGCATACCACATTTATCTCTTATCATGCAATTTCTCAACCTGTCATTCAGATTCAACCCTAGCATACTCGATTAAAACTACTTTTACGGATTTTATCGCGTTTATTTTTACTTTTTATTTACTTTTATTTTTAATTCCCGACGTTTCGGGCGCTTTCAGCACCCATGGTCACAGGGGACTCTAGCATACTCCTTAAAGACCGCATTTCTACAGCATTTATTCTACTTTCGTGCTTCTTCTGCCACACCCAGCTTTCACTACCATACATTAAAGATAGATAAAAGTACTCCATTAATTATGCCAATTTTTTAGCTTAACTATAAATATTTATATTTCGCTGAATGGCCGAAACAAAACAGCATAGCAACGTGAAATGAAAGAGTGTAGAAATAAATTGTAACTCTTTTTAAAGAATATATTCTATTCTTTACTTTAGTCATACATATCTTGGTAGTGAAGTGGGACAATTTTGAGAAAACTAAACTTTGAGCAAAAAAATCGATAAATAATAAAAATGTTCATATTTCGCGTCGGATTGCGCAGAAACTTTAAGTGATATCGCTTTTGTATGTCTAAAAGATTCATAACCAGCGATCATTATTAGTGATCGATGTTCATAACAAATTTATCAAGGATCATTTCGTACCTACACACATTTATGTATTGTGCGATACATTTCTGGACGGCGGGGGAGGGGGGAGGGGGGGGGGGAGTTTTACGCTCACCCGGGAGGGGGAGAGAGAGTGGATAAAATTTAACTTCGCTCTATGATGTACATATGCCGATATATATGAGTACTCCATTAATTTTGCCAACTTTTTAGCTAAAATGATTAAATTAACCTCGCTCATATAGAAGCGTTCACTGCTGGTTTATCTCGGTCTTCATCGGACGGTAAGGGTTTATTTTATGCGTCGTTCGCGCAACGAGCAGTGTTGAATTATTTCAATTTTTCATTATCTCTTAAACTGTGCGTCCAAGTAACATGTTTATTTTCATAAAATTGTCTTCATGATGAAGTAACTTTCGTTCGTGGTAAAGATTAATATACCATGCCTAATATAATTTTTGTCACAAAATACCTTATTGTGGCTTATGTATAAGAAATAGGCATATTGTATCACGGACTTTTTTTAGAATGATAAGATGGAGTAAAGATCTATATTTTTTGTAGAACATTGTTTAACTAACTACCTATTAGGACAGCGCACGCGGATAAACCATTTCTGGTGCGCTTTTTCTTCTGTAAGGCTAGCTGTGAGGTGTAGCCCAATGCTAGATAGTCTAAAATATTTTTAATGAATCTGGCTAATATACAATAAGAATTTTTCAAATCGAACTGTTATTTCCAAAGATTAACGTGTTTAAACAAACAAAAAAAAAACAAAAACTTAAATATTATAAGTAATAAGTATAGATAGATAATAAGTAATATTGGTAAATCCCCTCTATAAGGCCCTTATAATGTATGGGGGAGGCTTATATTCAGCGGCAGTGGACTTTTATAGGCTGTAATGTATGTATGGATGAATGAATCTCCTCAGGGTGTAATTTTTCAATAAAACTTAACACATAATAATATGATATAAGCAAGTAGTATCATCAGTGTGTAATAATGTACATACCTTTCAATCTTTGTCAAATAAAAGCTATTTTGAATTATATAAACATCAAGATTTTAATATAAATATAGCGCATAGTCAACCTCATGATAAGTGAATACCATGGCCTATAGACATTTACATCTATCCTCAATTATAGTAGGGGAGCCCATGATACTAAATGAGGAGTTACTCGAGCGCCGCGTCATGGGGACCTATTAGATTTTGTAGACATTAGTTGATAGGAAGAAAAATAAGTCATTTCCCCTTCCGGTGGTCTGGGAAAGCGTCTGCAGATTTATATATATATATAAATCTGCAGACGATAGATAGATATAAATATAATGTAATTTCATAAAATTACTACAGATGTCCTAAAATTAATTCCAGCGCATCAGATATTCAAAGAGAATTTTATAGTCCAGGATCCATCGCCCATTTTTGCACGTGATTACTATCAAGCTAATTTTCCGTGAGTAGCTTTATTTTGATGAGACGCCCAATAATTTCCTGTACGAAACTCTCGATTGTGGTAGCTAACAGAAGTAGCAAGGATAAAATATGTTGACTTGATGATTCTGAAATATTTATTACTAACTGAATTTGTTTTGTTAAATCTCAAGATAATTATCTAAATTACTATTCGAAAAAATATTTGTCCTACAAAATCTATGGTTTGATCAAAGAGTCCCCTCTATCCAATATGTATCGATAACGAGGTCATCATAAATGATTATTAAGCAAAGTAGTAGTACAGATCCTTGATGTAAAAATAGTTACTATCAAGCTGAATCTTCTTGAATAGTTTACTCCAACTGTACGCCCTCATCTTCATAGACGATTTTTAGCATTTTGGCTTATGGAAATCAGCAGATCTCTTTTTTTTTTGGTGTTTTTGCATTATATCCCTCAAAAAAAAAATCGACCACGTACGAGAATGTCAGAACATTTTTTTGCTCGCTCAAATCGTCAGATTTTTTCAATATACTCTTTTTAACTCGTAATTAACCCACCTTACCTTAATCTGACGCGTTTGAGTAAATCCAAAAAATCTCTCTTGGGTTCCCCCACTACAAGAATCAAAATACATGTGTGTTATCACTCTTCAGGACTAAGATGGATTGCTTCGTTTTCGGTAAAAATGGTATCCGGTTTTCTACACTGACCATACGAAACAAAGAAGAATCAAGCTGCTATTTCCTGTTGACATTCTGTGTCCTTACCCAGCCGACCCATTCGCGCTACAACCATGACTTCAGATAATAGAAATCTATGATCTAAGACCATGACATAGCCGCAACGTGGCTCTACCAAACAATTGTATGAGAATTACGTCATTATTTGGTGTAGTAGAAAAAATAACCATTTTTTTACTCAATTTAAATCTAATATAACTCATATCTCAAAACTTTTCAAGTATAAATAATATACTAAACATGGAAAATATATGTGTCTTGCAGTTACAGCATCATCCACTTACCTGTAGGTGTTGACCAAAAGGGGGACTACAGGATCTAAACGCATGTTTTAAAATGCCTCAAAATATATGATCCACTGCAGTAAATAAAACCAAAAAAATATATACTATTTTTCTGTATATGTGCTAGTTAGATAGTGTGTTGGAAACATGATACTTCCAATTTGATATGATAGAAAAGTCACAAAAATACCTCTAAAATTGTCTTTTAATGAGTAAAAACCATACCAATATAGTACATGCAATCAGAGCAACATATTGACATTAATTTTTTAGTCAAATTAATTACTTTTTACCGCATATTCTTATATCTGTAATAATACGTGTACACCATAGAAATATAAATAACAGTATATATATGGTGTACACCTTATATCTATGGTGTACACAGTCGTGTACACAGTCGACTGTGTACAGCGCGTTGCTACTTTAGTGATTTTGTCACTAGATTTAGTGAAGTTTTGGATTTCGATAGTGATATTCTGAAAAGAATTCACAAAAAAGTATTTGATGACTTTTAGTGATATTTATCAAATCTTGAAGAATTTAGAAAATCTTCAAGATTTGATAAATATCACTAATCACCCTCTTTACCTGTAGGTGAATTCCCCATGTTATGTCCAAATGGACCTATCCATTTGTAAATATAATATAAAAACGTAATTAGACTTCTTTGTTAGGTTATGCTAACCTAACTTGGGGATTCCCCGACTAATAATAAGAATGTAACACATATGTAAAATATGTTTCAGTATGTACTAAACACTATTGATCGTATTTAGTTATATGCTAGCCTTCGTTTGCAAAAGTAGGTGTTTGTATTGAAATCATTCAAGTTTTAATATTTTTGTAAATTGTGAAGTAGCAATTGATCCTACAAAAGCCTTTTGTACTTTTTAGGTTTTGTACTAAGACTAGACGACATTAACAACACAGAGAGAGAAAAAAACATGTCGATAAATCTGACTTAGTATCTAACAACCGATATATTTAATTTCTGCCGAAGAAATTTCTTAAGAAGCGCTAAAAATAATACAGATACATTAAAATTTGAAGGGACGTTCCCCTGTTCATTAAAGAACACGCATCCATACTACAAATTGATCATTGAAATAATACTAGTTTTTGCAGAATTTATCGCATATATTATAACTTTTTAAATACCCGACGTTTCGAGAGTTTTACAGCACCCATGGTCACGGCACGGTAATATTATCTATAAAAATTACCGTGTTTACGGCAGGACTGAGATGTTCAACGGCCATATGTCATAGTTAACCGTGGTTACCATAGATTAAAATTTAACTTTTGTTCCGATCTACACAGTATGAACTTATGGTATCATGAAGTCTTGCAGTTGTATGCTTGGGTTGGGATTCAATTTTATTTATTATAGGATCCCAAGTAGATGGTAGCACCCAGCCATCTTCTCTATTGATTTTTTTTTTGATTTCAATAGCCTCCCGAATCATCCTTCGAATGAATCGGTGTTCTTTAGCGAGGATTTGTGGTCTATCAAATCTGATGTAGTGACGGGGGCGATCCTGTACGTGTTCACAGACTGCAGACTTCCCGGAGTGTCGATTCTTTACATCAGCTATATGTTCTTTAACGCGGGTTTTAGTTGATCTTTTAGTTTGGCCTATGTAGGAGAGACCACATTCACAATCAAGCTTGTACACTCCTGCATCTTGCAGAGGGACGTTACACTTGACTGATGGTAAAAACTGACCAATCTTCTTCGGCGGCTTGAAGTATGTTTTGATGGAAGCGCGCTTCAAGATGTAGCCAATCTTGTCAGTGACTCCTCTAACATATGGCAGTACAGCAGGTACACGCTCGACTGTGGCCGGCTTCACTCGTTCACTGTGACGTAGACGCGGGACCCGAAGCTTGTTGTCATGCAAAACTTGCTTGACGTTTTGGAGCTCGGCAGCCAGGTGTTACTGTCAAAGATCCCTCGTGCTCTCTGAAACAAAGATTTACCCACGGTAGCTAACTGTGAAGGATGGTGGTGAGAATCACCGTTTAAATATCTATCTGTATGGGTCTTTTTTCTATATACAGTATGACTCAAGGTGTTATCAGGATTCCGAATTACTAATACATCCAGAAAAGCTAAGGAATTGTTTGCCTCTAACTCCATTGTGAACTGAATTTTAGAATTTATAGAGTTAAGATGGTCTAAAAATGCAGTTACTTTATCTAAAAGTAGAATTGTGAATGTGTCTATGGTAACCGCGGTTAACTATGAAATCTGGACGTTGAACATCTCAGTCCCTCCCATAACCATGGGTGCTGTAAAGCTCTCGAAACGTCGGGTATTTTAAAAAGTTAAATATACGCGATAAATTCCGTAAAAACTAGTATTATTTAAATGTGTAGTGTTCGCGTAAATATAACAAATTGACCACTTGACTGAAGCTTTAAAAAATGTTTTACTGATTACAGGAGCGTTCTGAATATAAAAATGTACACAACAAAATGCAGGGCAGTAATAAATAATGTGTTAGCTCCACATTTCAAACATATGCTATTAAATGATGTTGTATCACGAAAGTATAGTGCACTATTAGATGAATTTACTGATAATTGCACGCAGAATAAAGTTGTATCCGCATTTCTAGCATTAGAAACAATAAAGAGCGCGGTTGCTTGTAAAATTTTTACAACCTTAGTAAACTGTTTACATGATCTCCTAATAAAAAACTTAATTGAAGTTTAGGTGGATAGCACCTTCGTTATGACTGAAATCAATAATGGCGTTC
The DNA here is from genome assembly GCA_907164705.1 of Parnassius apollo. Taxonomy (NCBI): domain Eukaryota; kingdom Metazoa; phylum Arthropoda; class Insecta; order Lepidoptera; family Papilionidae; genus Parnassius; species Parnassius apollo. Next base: position 56,297 of record CAJQZP010000085.1, on the reverse strand, counting down.
CTATTTTAATTCTAGTCAAATATGTTTACCGCTCATTGCAGTTAGCTGTTTCACAGAGTCAGAGCAAATGTTACCACGAAATATAGATTTTCTCATTAGAGAAATCTCTATATAATTGTTCTCACATTTACCCAAACGCTGTGATGAGTACAAAGATAATATATCGTACTATGATTTAAATACATTGCGCTATTGTGATACTCGTTGGCTGTTCGTTAAAGAAAATGAGACCAGGATACTATCTCAATTGTTTATGTTATTTTTATTGTCATTATATGTTATGTTTATTGTCATTATTGTCACAATTAAAATAGTAATTTTATTACCTACCATGTGATTGGATTTTAAGTGATTTAGTGAATTCTAGGGATTTGTTTTAGTTTTATATATACCAAAATCTGAGGAAGTTTGAGATCATAACTAGTGATAAATTTTTCTGCAAGGTGGCAACACTGACTGTATACAGACACCGCCGGTCGAGGCCTGATGCTATATACAAAGAGTATAGTAATATATACGGAAATATATCTATAATATGGCTATAAAGATGTGTCGCTGTTTTTGCCGCAGTGAGATTGTTTAATGTATTTGTATATTTTATTTTTAAATTCATTCTTTCTTAAATATTTTTCTTTCCATAAATATTCTTCTTTCGTGAAAATATAAAATATTTAAAATTGAAATAGCGTGATAAGGTACCTTGTTAATAATTATCATGGGAAATAAAGTGAAACTCGTTATGAAGAGTAAAAAACGTTCATATAAATCAAACGCCCAACATATGAACGACATTAAGAGGTAAGAACATTTTATTCTTACAAAATATTTATTTTTATAACAATAAAACTATTAATTTTTGAAACGTAGTTTATTACAGTACCTAGTGTATTTGGTAGAGGTATGGATTTGCATTTAACACTCAAGAGTGCCCAGGTTCAATTCCAGGAATACGAAGTCAAATTTTCCTTTTTGTCTTATTTATATTTATAATACTTTTAAAAAGAAATAAAAAAAAAGTTTTAAATGTAATTATTTTTTACAGGAGAAAGAAAGTTGAAAATATCAACACGGAAGTTATTTCCAATGCGTCAGTACCTCAAACTTTTCTAAGCTATAATAACAGTAAAAAAACCTAAAATACCTAATTTGATGAATTAAAAAACAAAAAATTGATTTTGTTTATTATATTTATTTATTTTTTATTTTATTTATTAATTTATTTCAATCAACAAGGATCATAGGGTAAAATAACATACATTAACATTTATTCTAATACTAAAATTATAAATCATTACTAATATTAATTATATCAAATGCGTAAGTATTTATAATAATATCGAAAATAAAATAATAATTTAATAATAATAAAATAACATAAATCTATTTCACCCTTACACATACATCATATCCGATTTAATTATATATTAACAAAACCACCAACAAAACTTACCATAATGATATAATACAATATTATTTTTAAAAATACAAAGAAAAAGTCTTAAATATATGTAAGTAAAATTAGGTAATAAATTAGTTCATATACCTGAGGTGCCGGTCCGAGGTAATGGGTACATGGACATGAACCCAGTGCCTCAAAAAAGCACACTCGGGTTTCTCACTAATTACGTTAAGAATGCTGTTGGCGCTCCCACGAACCCTGTGCATCAGAGACGCAGTTCTTTTGCGAATAAGTGTTGAAAAATTGTCTACGTGGGCGTCAATAAACATACCTGATGCACTACAGTAACGTGGGAGCCCCTGCAACAATCTAAAAGCGTTATTATATTGTGTACGTAGGGTGTTGTATGCCCGCCGCGTATATCTGACCCATAAGGCACACGTATAGAGGGATTGGCAATAGGCCTTAAATAAAATAACTTTTACCTCGGCTGTACAGCGTGAGAACCGACGGGCCAGCATATTGCAGCGGACAGCCAGCGCTCTCCTTTCTCTTTCAATGTCTTTATCATCTTTTAAATCTTCAGTAACAACATGGCCTAGGTACTTAAATTCAGTTACTCGTTTAAGTGTTACTAGTTTATAAATAGGAATTATAATTAAGTAAGGTATTTTACTTGTAACTTAACAATTTTTCAAAGTCAAATACAAAAAATAAACGAAATGCAAAATTACCTATCTTGTGAACCATAGAACTAGAATATTTATAAGTGAAATTTCTACGTAATTTAAAATCTTTAATTTATTAATTTTTTTTTTAATTTTTCATAAAAAACGTGAATTGAATCGCACACAGAAAAGCACGCGTACGTGTAGTTGTTTCTCATAAATCACATTATATATATATATATATATATTAGATCTTACCTCGGTTACTTGGATGACTGTGGTAATTCTAGAGTATCTAGAGCATGTTGTGGTAATACATGCAATCAGAACTCTGACCAGTGATGGGATGAGTGCTTTTATTAGATCAAAACCAATCGACGGAGGGCCTCGCGTCCGAAGTCGTTAATTTTGATGAATCTGGATAAATTTTGCGATCGCATGGTCCAGCACCGGCGACGCATCTTTCAAATGTCTGCCTTATCAACTTTCAATGGTAGTTTCTGCGACTACCATGGATGTCACGGCTAACGGGGAATCAGGGTTCGATTCCGGAGAGGGAGCCTGAGAAACTACTACCACATCTAAGGAAGGCAGCAGGCGCGCAAATTACCCTCTCCCGGCACGGGGAGGTAGTGACGAAAAATAACGATACGGGACTCTTACGAGGCTTCGTAATCGGAATGACACACAATGAACACTTTAAATATTTTAACGAGGAATAATTGGAAGGCAAGTCTGCTGCCAGCAGCCGCGGTAACTGTACTAAACTATACTAAAATTGTTGCTGTTAAAAAGCTCGTAGTTGCATTTGTGCGCCGCGCTGTCGGTGCACCGCATCCGCGGTGATACTGACACGTTTGCGGAGCATATCGTCGGTGAGCCGTCGGTAAAACGGCGGTTCAATATCAAAATCCTACCGCGGTGCTCTTCGGTGAGTGTCGGGATGGGCCGACAATTTTACTTTGAACAAATTAGAGTGCTCAAAGCGGGCTCAAAATGCTGCATGAATATTGCGTGCATGGAATAATAGAATATGATCTCGGTTCTATTTCGTTGGTTTTCAGAACTCCGAGGTAATGATTAATAGGGATAACTGGGGGCATTCGTATTGCGTATTGCGACGTTAGAGGTGTAATTCTTGGATCGTCGCAAGACAAACATCAGCGAAAGCATTTGCCAAAGGTGTTTTCATCAATCAAGAACGAAAGTTAGAGGTTCGAAGGCGATTAGATAACGCCCTAGTTTTAACCGTAAATATGTCATATAGTGATTCACCGACGTTACTACGATGGCTCTGCGGGCAGTTTCCGGTAAACCAAAGATTTTGGACTCCGGGGGGAGTATGGTTGCAAAGCTGAAACTTAAAGAAATTCCGGAAATATACTTAATATATACGAATTACGTGTCATGTTGTTTTGTCCGCGATGGACTCAAATTTGCACACCGTGTGCAGTTTGGTCCAACTTGAGAGATAGGATAGTTATTTTGTCCATGAGTGACCCACAATTTTTTTTGCGAAAATAAGAATTTTTAACGAATTTTTAATAGGACATGACAAAGTGTTGTCGAAAAAGGCAGAACAACGTCTGCCTAGCAAGCTAGTATATATATATATATATATATATATATATATATATATATATATATATATATATACATATATATATATAATAGTAATATCAAAAAAAACCCTTATGAAAACCATAGAGATAAAGGCTCCACTTTGACATTCTTTTAATAGCTTTGACAATCTTAATAAAAATGATTTAAGTTTCATCGAATGAGTTTTGTTTCAAAATTACCCACATCCTTAATTTTTTAAATAACACTCAAATTAAAAATAGTTTAATCGTCTCCTCTATTTCTTTATTACATCTATATCTTACATGCGCTCTATCTATTAAAATACCCGGGCGTAACCTCGCTAATGTCTCTCAGTGTTAGCCGCACTGTCGTTAGATGACACTCACGTTGGTGTAAATGTGTGCTTGCATCATTCGAGGTCACTTGGCTCTTGGAGCCCTCATAATATTCTCTTTTTTTAAAGTAATTATAAGCCAATGCTTGACTATAATCCTACCTGGTCATAAGTGGCGATGAAGCCCTAGATGGCAAAGCTTAATGACTTATGTCCAATTACTCAAACGCTACTCAATTTTAAAATATCGTAAAGATTCGTGGTGTTATAGTCACTTTGACTTAAAGTGATAGAGGCAGCATGAGACTTAACAGCGAGTACATAAGCATTCACGCCTGTCACCCAGAGGGGTAGGCAGTTACTACAGACTTCCATTTGGCACGAACCTGACACACCTCTCTCGCCTCCTTCATATCCATATACCTACGCATACATGCTCGACGAGTATTTAGGCATTAGCGTAACAAAAGTCACTCTTATCTTGGAGAACTCCCAATGTAGACAGAATTTGCCGTAATTTGGGCAAATGGTAGATCGTTGTACTCACGTTTTATACCGATAATGCTGCTACCCGTCGCCGCCATCTATCGGAGATTATGAGGCGTTTTTGGTGTTTTCCTACATCGCCTCTTATGACACCCACGGAAACAGATGGGTATTTTGCAGCTGCTATAAATACGAAGTAGTGGCGGTGTAAGAATATTGACGACCCCATATCGTTTCTTGGTGTCGTAAGAGACGACTGAGGGAAATAACCCAAATGGGCAGCAACGCCTTTCTAATAACAATTAGAAATGCGATTACCAACTCGCCTGTCAAGTTTGCCAACTGTGGTAAATATCACCCTTATATGGCAATCAATAGGGAGGCCTATGTTCAATAGTGAACTCTGATGATGATAAATACGAGATAATCAACCAATAAAAGATAACAATCGCGTCTGTAGCCGCAATCTGTCAAAAAGTGCAAGGTCCTCGGGACAAGTTCTCTTTAACTAAACGCGCACTAAAATTTTAATGCACTAAAGCAGGAAACAGTAAAACGATGTATGGAAATACAAAGTTTTATTTAATTTAATTTTATAATATAAATTTTATAAATATACAATAACTTCTTAGTTTGCCGAATGCGATGGATTGTAGAGTTCGCCTCGAATATTGGTCTTCATTAACTGAAAGGTTAAAAACAAGTGTCATAAAATCATACTTAATTAACTGTTCAGAATTGCACTTAAAATAATTGCTAGATGTTGAATTACGACCTTAGTCAAGTAAGAACTGATTATTCAATCGTCAAATTTAAGATATCAATGGAATAAATTATAACTCGACTGAATGTAAAAGTGAAACAATGAAATAATTTTATATATATGAATGTAATTTTTAATTTATTAAGGTTATATATTTTATCTGATGATTGAAAAATCTGCCCTTAATAGCTTAAATTGTTTGTCAGCCTAACATCTTTGTAATAAAAATAGAGATAACGATACATAAGGAAAATACGCAATGATCCGAGATTCGTTCAGAAAGGTTTCTTGTCTTTGCAGCTAATGTAAAAAGAAATTTACTTAAATAGTTAGGTACATACGAAAGTTTTCTTTCGTTTACCGAGTTCAAAAGACAACGAAGTACTATATTTTTAAAGCGTATGTTTTTTTATCTATGTTCACTGATTTTTATGGAAACGTCGGAACTGATTTAATATATTCTATTTGATTTAATGGGGTAAACACCAGATGTGATTTCATATAAATTTGAAGAAAACCCACCCCCAAGGGTGGGAAAATAGGGAATGAAGTTATTAATGCAATCATTGCGGCCTTATACATAAGTATAACTTGCGTATTTATACTCTAAGATTGCGACATTTTAATTGTTACATTCAACTTGTAATATTCAATAGTCCCCTCAAAAATATAAAAAATAAACTCTTAATAAAAAATAAAATCAAATTAAAAAACTTAAAAAGAATTTAAAAAAAATCCACAGTAAAATATTTAACAGTGCCGGGCGGTGTCAGAATAGCTAACTACCCTATATCGTCACGTATGTGTCGACAGAGGGACACTGAAACAGGATTAAATAGGAAGCAGATGAGCAGCAGCATCTTCGTGAAAACAACGGAAAATAAACTTGCGGTTGCTAACCCGCCAGCCAAGCGTGGCAACTATAGTGAAATCCTCCCCATCAAGCAACATAGGAGGCATATGTTACGCAATAGACTTTTTTAGACTGTATTGGATGGATGGAATAAAATTACGTGATTCTGTATCCCTAAGATTGTTACACCTGTATCACTAATATCTGTATCCCTAATATTGTTTATACGTGGTAGAGCCATGCTGCAGTAATATTGTAGTATAGTTGTAGTATGAATGGGTCGGCTCGACCGGGGAAGGACCACGCTCTCACAGAATACCGGCGTGAAATAGTAGCTCAATGCTGCTGTGTTTCGTATGGTGAGTGTAGAGAACCGGAGACCCTTTTTACTGGAAACGAGACATTTTATCTTAGTCCTCACGGGTGAAAACGCATCTGCATTTTGATTTGTAATCGATGATAGATGTATATGTCCACGGGCTGCAGCAACCACTTACCATCAGGTGGACTGTGTGCTCGTTTGTCACCCTATTCTATAAAAAAAACAGTTGCTAGGACTATAAGGTTCTCTCACGAAAATGTTATTACAGTGGTTCAAGTGCTATATTGATGTACCAAGTTCTTGAAATATTGAATTAACTTTCTATCGATTGCTATAAGATATTTCCTCTTATTAGCTTTACGAAAAATTTTAACGAAGTAGCGTGTATAACTCTTTCAGTCTACACTAGATAATAATGAAAGTGTTTCTCACAATCGCAAAGCTCGGTAAGCTTTTTGGCAAACATGAAGCCTATTACCTACTAGCTTTAGCAGTTTTTTAGATGGACTGCTAATGTATATATAATAATAGTTTAGGTATAATAAGCTATGCTCTGGGTTTCTGTGCGTAATAAAACATATAACGAAAATATCGGCTACAGTAAAAGCTAGCTGACCACTAAACTAATATAGTTTGAAAAACCGATACTCGATTGGAAGAAACTTCTCGAATGTATAACGTCAGTGTATAACGAGTAATACACCAGTATATAAAAACATGACGAGTCGATTGATGCTGAAAGCGCAATACCGTACTAAGTGGTTACATAACGTCCATAAATATAATTGTTGGCGACGCGCCTATAAGAATATTTCAGTTTATTAAGTCAACCGATGACGAATAGCTTCTAAAAGGCAAATTGTCCAATAGCAATGTTCTAATAAGAAAATGCTTAGTTAAATTTTAAAGAATATCGAATTAATGATATGAAGGTCTTGGGTTCGACTCCCAGGCCGGACTAGTTTATTGTCTTCTTAAGTAATATCTCTTAATAAATTCAAAGGAATATTAAAGTGAAATTAGAGATCGGATTTGTTCCCCGGTCGAGATGATCACTCTGTGCATAAGTAGAATTAACGGAAATTAATTGCATGAGTATTGCCTTATATGAGTTTGATATGTTTTGTATGAAAATAAATGCCTATTTGCTATGATTGATTTATGAGAACATTCACTTATATTGTTATCTGATAAGAAACATGATAACAGATAAGAATCTGATTAGAAATAGTTTCCTACAGTTTGAAAATTGTATAGAAGCATTTATTCACCTAATACTGTCGATATTGGTGTATATTAGACTTTTCATTTTTTCTGATAGTCGAGAGCCGTGCAAAGTTAGTTGTTCAAATAGTGTGAGTTCATAGACGCACGCTAGCCACGTACTTAGGAGGCCAAATATGTAAAAAATTAAATATTTGTAATTTCAGCAATTTGTGTAAAAATGACTTGTAAAACATTTCAGGTTGATTGTACGTGCTAAAAAAGGTGAATTCTGTGTTATTTTTATGTGGAAATTCCTGTGTATAAGTGAAATAATGATAGTTTTGTATAAGAAATTTAAAAGTGTTTTAATAGTGAAATGAATAGAGAAAATGTAAATTAAACTGTTGTATTGGTTAACTTATGTATAATTTCAAGTGGAAAACATTGTTTTAACTTTCTATGTTAAATATTTAAGAAATTTCGACTTTGAACTTGTGAGTAAAATAGGCATATTTTGTTAAATAAATAATAGGTTTTTGTGATATGAAAATGTAATGTATATCGTAGTGTAGATATTGTTTTGTGCTATCTATACAGGTAAATTATGTTGATGTATGACTTATGCAAATAAAGTAATTAAGTAAAACGTGAGAGAGTAATAGAACAAATTCATGTAATTGAGTTGCGCAAGCGCGCGAATGCCGCGGCTCATTTTCGCGTATAGCTCTGGGGTAGCTCAGTAAATGAGTTTTATTGCAATTCGTTCGGGAATCCCCCGGGAAAGTTCGGGAAAAAGGTTCGGGGAAGTTCGGGAAAGTTCGTGGAAGTTCAGAGAAACTTCGAGAAAAGTGCAAGACCAGCAGTCAATAAGAAGAAGAAAGAAAAAGTGTAGGGAAGTGATAGGGAAAAGTAATTACTCTCTCACGGAACGGTTTGAAGATAATTGCTGTTTTCTTCCCCGGGACGACTTCGGAAGACCCGTAATCCCCGTCTGAACCTATTTGCTGAAAAGGAAGAGGTTATCGCCCTTGTGTGTTACTCCGTTGCGGAGATCACATACGTTGTTCCCGAAACCAACGTAGGCGTTATAGGAGGCCGGATCGAGAGAAGCCTCGATTCCCCCTTCTGTTTCTTAGTTGAACGTTTACACATCCATGTGGTTCCTTTTCAATTGGTCCTTCGCGGCCGGATCAAGAGGACCCCCGAACCTAGTTCCTTTTCAATTGGTCCTTCGAGCCGGATTAAGAGGACCACCGAAGCCGCTGGTTCCTTTTCAATTGGACCTTCGGAGCCGGATTAAGAGGACCACTTGTTGGTTGTGGAAAAAGAAGACCTTCGGAGCCGAGTGAAGATCAGCAACCGAAGGAAGCCGGAGGTTTGAGCTGAAGCAATAGGACCAAAGGCCAAGACCTGGAACTACCGGAAGAAAGAAAACCGGGATTGCGGCTTGGGGTGTGTGCTCGCATGGGGCACGTATCGCAGCCAGGCGCAAGTGCCTTGTGAAGGCGCTCATCGTGGCCAAGCAGGGCTTGGCATTTTTCCTGTCGGGCAAGCGTGCTCGGCATTTCCTGTCGGACGACCGTGTCCGGCATTTCCTGTCGGGTCATCAGAGGGTGCAAGAAGAAGCAACCACCGCTGCTGCTGCCAGGCGAGGGTGCGCGTGGGCACCTGACTGCATCGCGGCCGGAGGAGGGCGCCTTGGGCGAGGCGTCACCGGCGACTGGGCGGCGAGCGCAGCATACATCCCGACCACCTAACGGTGCCAAACGGTCGGGCTCTGGCACAACACCTTCGGGTGGAGCAGTTCTCTCGAGCGAGACTGCGCTTGCACTACCGCTCGACTGTTTCGTCATATTCCTTGGCGGGACAGTTCCTAAACCTTTCCTCCATTCCATTCCTGCACGACTCCATCCCTGGACGGCTCACCTTGGTAGGCCCCGTTCAGGATTGATAGGGCTGATAGGGCTGTTAGGGTAGAAGTAAAGTTGTAGGGTTGGGAGATAAGGGGGGGGAGGGGTAGTGGGGTTAGGTTGGGGTGTAGAAGGGTTGTAGGTAAGGGGTTGTAGGGACCGATAGGGACCGTAGGCCAACAATCACCTTCCTGCAAGATGAAGAAGGCACAAGACCAGACTGGAAGGAGCGAAGGGAGCAGGACAAGGACAGGGCTATCAAGAAAGGCTAAAGAGGCGGAATCATCTGGAGCGACCACAGCTACTGCGTCAAATGGGGCAACTCCTTCAAGTGGAGCCACCACCGATACGTCCACATGCACGTGGGACTCAGGGAAGTCCATGGCAACGACAAGCAACAGGACGGACACCAGTGGTTCGCAGGCCAGCACCGCACAACAATCCGTTATATCCAGGAGTGAAACGGTGGTCGAAAAAGTAGGTCAAAGGACCGAAGAAGCGGCATCGTCAAGGACAGTAATCGGGCACACTAGTGAAAAAGGGTCACAGAGAGGTAGTAGGTCATCGCGATCGGCGAGGCTGAAAGCCGAATTAGAGGCGCGGATTAAATTCGAACGCTCAGAGCTCGAACGAGCACAGGCAGCTGCTGCCTTAGCCAAGTCTCAATTGGAGTTGGCACGACTCAACCGAGAAGAGGAGATCAACTCGAGTGAGGATGATGAAGAGCGGAATACTCAGGTGGAACCTTTCGTAAGGAGTTGGGTTCAGCAGACCATAATGAGCGCGCCGGTTAGTGTAACGCAACCCGATATTACTGATAAGGAAGCGTGTAAAGGATCACGCCGCAAAGGGGCGGAGATCGAGCGCAACCAAGGAAATGCACAGAAAACACACGCGAGTGAGGTGTCAGAATTGACCGAAGCGATTGTGAGTGCAAAAAAGATAGCGGGTAAAGATAAGTCTTCCCAGCTTCATTTCCTCCAGGAATTACCGGTGTTCGATGGAGACCCGGGTGAATGGATAGTTTTCAAAACGGTGTTTGAAGACACAAGAAGCCAATTTTCAGGGGTGCAGAATGTCGCACGCCTTAGGAGGGCATTAAAGGGCACCGCTAAGGAAGCGGTTAAGTCGTTGTTGTTTACTTTGTGTGAACCTGAAGAAATAATGAACGCTCTCGAAAGAAGATTCGGTAGGGTTGAAATGCTCATTCCAGCCGAATTCGAGAATGTAAAACGTATGCCAAGATTGGCAGAAGATTGCCGGAATATAGGATCTTTTGCAAGTCGTATTACGAACGTGGTTGCCACAATACAAGCGTTGAATCAACCACAGTATTTATACTCACCGGAGTTAGTGGGCCGCATAGTGGAGAAACTTGGAACTATGATTAAATTTAAATGGTTTAAATATCGAGCTCAGTATCCTTTGGAGCCAGAGTTACAGAAGATGGCCAAGTTTTTAAATTTATTGAGTGAACAATTTGGAACGTCCTTAAGCAATGAAAATGCGCCTGAAAAACGGAAGCGTCCTGAATTCAGGAAGCAAACTGTACACACTGCAAAGGGATGTGTACGCAGTCGTGCCAAGAGCGAGCGCTATGTGCGCCGAAGTAATACGAGCGAGCGTCTAGAACGCCGAAATAATAAAGGGCACAACCGACAAGTGGTTATGACAACCCAGGACAAGCCTGTAAGTCGGGTAACACATAAGTGTGTTATATGCAACAAGGAGCACTCTATAGTGAGTTGTTACAGGTTTAAGGACATGAATATTCGCGAGAAATGGGACGCGGTCAAAAAGGCGAAAGTATGTTTCCAATGTTTGTCACCTAACCATAGGAGGTTAGAGTGCAAAGCGAAAAAAATGTGGTGTAGAGGGATGTAGAATGTCACATCATCGGATGCTACACCGATACCCCATTGAAAATACCTCGCCGCAAGGGGACGAGGGGGGTAAAGAGGCTCAGATTACAACTGTTAGTACAGTGAATGCACTGGCATGTGCATACTTAAAGATTATACCGGTCGAGTTGTATGGACCTAGAGGAAAGGTCAAGACAACAGCTCTTCTGGATGAGGGATCAAACATGACACTCACAGAGGAGTAGATGGCTCAGAAGTTAGCGCCTCGCGGACGTAAAGAAGAATTACGTATTGAAGCCGTGGGAGGTAAGCGAATTAACGACGACAGTTCGTATCGCTTAAACGTTAAGATAAAAGGCGTTTACTCGAACGACTTAGAAGAGATAAGTGTACAAACAATTAAGTCATTTAACCTTTCTCCGCAGTCAGTAAGCCGAGAATTATTGCAACGGTGTTCTCATTTGACCCCGATTAAGGACGAGTTGATTTATGAGAGGTCCAGACCTACCATATTAATTGGCCAGGACAATTGGCATCTCATAGTTACTCGTGAATTAATTTCAGGAGGTAAGAACCTACCTGTAGCATCGCTCACTAAACTTGGATGGGTTTTACATGGTCACATATGGGGTGGCATCAAACCAATCAAGATTGTTAACCACATTTCCACCAAGAAGGAGGAAGATATGGATAAGTTAATCAAGGATTATTTTAGTTTGGAATCTCTGGGAGTGTCTGCGAGAAAGCCCGCAAATGACCCAGAAGAACGAGCTTTAAATATTTTGAGCAAAACGGTACGTCGTATACCTAATAATAGGTACGAGACTGCTTTGTTATGTTATGAGTGCATGCCATCGGATGGAGCGCAGGTTGAAAGTCGCCTGTTTAATATCGAAAAGAAGCTCGACAAAAATAGCGAGTTGAAAAAGGAATATGAGAAGCAAATTGAAAATCTCATCGTTAACGGTTACGCAGAGAAAGCGAACCATATTTCCATTTCCCCACGCACGTGGTATCTTCCACACTTCGCAGTGACTCATCCACAAAAAATGAAAATAAGAAAAGTTTTCGACGCCGCCGCAAGGACGGGCGGACGTTGTCTGAATGATGCATTGTTAACCGGACCGGACTTATTGAAGTCGTTGTTTGGAGTTCTGCTACGATTCAGAGAAGGAAGCGTGGCAGTGATGGCAGACATTAAAGAAATGTTCCTGCAAGTGAAAATCCGGGAAGAAGACAGGGATAGCCTTCGATTCTTATGGCGGCACAATCGTGACGCGCCACCGGAAGAGTATAGAATGACGTCACTCATATTTGGAGCGGCATCATCACCATGTATCGCTATGTATGTGAAAAATAGAAATGCGCAGGATAACGCACATATCTATCCAGAAGCAGCTTCCGCTACGGAAAGCAACTTTTATATGGATGACTATCTACATGCATTTCCCGACGTGACGACGGCCGAAAGGATAGTAAACGATATGTATGAATTACATAAATATGCTTCTTTCCAACTGAGGGGATGGGCTCGCAACCGACCCGAAGTTTTAAGTAAAATGGAAAATAAATATAAGAGCGACAGTGCTTCGCTGGGAGATAAAGAGCACACAGAGCGCACTTTAGGTTTGATTTGGAATATCAAACGGGATATAATAAGTTTCTCCATAAGTCTTCGTAACACACCGGAAGAGGTGATGGAAGGTTTACGACCGCCTACGAAGAGGGAGATAACTAGTGCTGTGATGTCGGTCTTCGATCTTTTGGGACTCGCATCACCGATAACGATTCAAGGGAAGTCGCTGATCCAGCAAGTATGGAGGACAGACATCTCTTGGGATGAAGAAGTTTCACACGAATTACACGTGTTATTTTGTAAATGGATATCGGAAGTGAAGAAATTAGGTCATTTAGAAGTACCTAGACCCGTTGCTGAAGGCGTCGGCAAAGGAGAGTTGCACACTTTCACGGATGCTAGTGAAAAAGCATACGCTGCCGCGGTGTATTACGTCACCACGGACGAGCTAGGAGAGAGGCGCTGATCGCCGCAAAGGCAAGAGTAGCGCCGCTGAAACCAATTTCGATTCCAAGGCCTGAATTGCAAGCAGCTCTTATGGGTAGCAGCTGGCTGCATCAGTTAGTGAAGAGAGCAAGTACGAGATATCCGAGGGAGTATTTTGGACAGACTCACGTACAGTGTTAGCGTGGATTGTCAGATCCTCGCGCTTTTAAACCATTCGTTGCTCATCGATTGGCTGAGATCGAAGATCACAGTAAGCCATGTGAATGGCGATGGGTTCCGACGTCACAGAACGTGGCAGATGACGCCACTAGAAATTTTCCTTCCACCTTCGATGTAAGTCATCGCTGGTTTCAAGGACCTGAATTCCTCAGGAAAAGTCCTGATTTATGGCCCAAACAAGTGGACACCATAAAAAGCTTAGAAACAGGTGAAGAAAAATCGCCAAAAGGCGTAAATGCGCTGAGAAAGCAAGAACCGTTAAGTCTACCCGACTACGGACGATTTAGCAGCTTTAAGAAATTCCTTGGGGCAACTACACGCACCTTACAAGCGGTAGAAAAGTTCAAGAGTTTAAGAAAGTCGGTTAAAGGACCCGACAGTGCAGCCGAAAAGTCGGTTATGTGTTCCAACAAAGTTTTAGCAAAGTCGGTTAAAGGACCCGATGGCGCGTTGGACATAGCGCTCTTGAGAAAAGCGGAATTGTTAATTTGGAAATTCGTTCAAGACGAGTGTTTTCATTTGGAAATAAAATGCTTGAAAGCAGGCAAAAGCGTAGAAAGAAGTTCACGCTTAAGTAAATTATCTATGGAAATAGGAGAAGATACCTTACTCCGTTTAAATGGCGTTTACCTTTTAAGTCTAATTTTACCGAGGAAAGTAGAAAACCTGTCGTATTAGACGGTAAACACGAAATCGTTAAAATGATGATTAGAGAAGTTCATCATCATTTTGGACATGCCAATCACCAGACGGTGATGAATGAGGTGAACCAGAAATTTTATGTCTTGAACTTGCGTAATGTAGTACGAAGTGTGTCACATCACTGTCAGTGGTGCAGGACATACAGGTCAAAACCGCAGAACGTGCCACAAGGAAATATTCCTCTGGAGAGAATAGCTCATCATGAACCACCTTTTACATGCTCAGCTGTGGATTATTTCGGACCTATGAGTGTGACTATAGGAAGGCGACACGAAAAACGTTGGGGTGTTTTATTCACGTGTCTGACCACCAGAGCAGTACATCTGGAATTAGCAGCCTCATTGACACCAGCGTCAATGATAATGGCATTGAGGCGATTTATCGCCAGAAGAGGAAAACCAGCCGTTATATACAGCGATAACGGGACGAATTTCAAAGCTGCGAATAAAGAATTATTGAAACCATGCGAAGAATGCTATGAGGGCATGAAAAATGAGTCATTTAAGAAATATATTAAATGGAAATTTATACCTCCGGGAGCACCGCACATGGGTGGCGCCTGGGAAAGGTTAGTAAGATCGATTAAAATTCCGTTGACCGCTACGCTCAAAGAAAGGAGCCCACGGGAGGAGGATCTGCATACGCTGCTTTTAGAAGCGGAGCATACGGTAAATTCCAGGCCTCTGGTAACATTCATTATGGATAGTCCTGAAGAGGGTTTGACACCCAATCATTTTCTTCTGGGACGCTCATGTGGTGATCGACCACCTGGACTATTTTTAGAGCAACATCTGACGGGTCAACTCAATTGGAAAGTTCCTTGGGGACTCCGCATACAACCGAGAACGCATTAATTTGGTAACAGCCACCGGTCAGCGTATACCCGTCCGTGGAGAGAAGGAGATGGAGTTAAAGCTAGGCAACGTGATCTACCTGCATAATGTCATCGTGGCTGATATAATGGACGACTGCATCCTGGGCCTAGACTTTATGCGTAATAATTGTTGTGAGATCGACGTTAAGCAAGGTGTTTTGAAATGTGGACAGGAGGAACTTTTTATGGAAGGTGTGTTACCAGGGAACGTGTACAGCATTAAGAAGATTGTTCTTCCGCCGAGATCGAAAACGATTGTTCCGGTTAGTTTTCCTCGAAACGCTGGGTAAGCTCACCGTTGTGTACTTGTGAACTTACTGTACTTGTGAACATTTAGGTCTGTAAGAAAATGGAAACAAACCGTCTTCGCCAGCGACGATTCGTCGTCGAGTAGTGTTGATTGAAAAGGCGAATAGGTTTGGGCGACTGACGGCGAGCGAGCAAGTCGCAACGCAAAAGCACCGGTGCACAGTGCGGTCAGTCGCAGATGTGCTCAGCACATGTCTTTATTCAAGAAGACGCGACTTACACGCGCTAGGTTGATGACCGTCAGGAGTCCAGCAGCACATGCCATCGTTGTACCTAAAACCACAGAGGTTAGCCGACCATTTTTGGACAAGATGGTTGAAAGAATACATGCCTACTTTAATACCTCGAACAGGTAATAACGGAAATTTCATGGAACCTAAAGAAGGTGATATTGTTTTGATAATAGATCATTCGTTGCCACGAAATACGTGGCCGAAAGGCAAAATTAGTAGAACGCTACCGGGACCAGACGGTCACACCAGAGTGGTTGACGTCATTACTAACACAGGTATCTTGAGGAGACCTACACCCAGAATAATAGTGTTGGTACCCGCGATGCCTCCCAAATAATGGTGCTTACGCACGGAGGGGAGATTGTTGGCGACGCGCCTATAAGAATATTTCAGTTTATTAAGTCAACCGATGACGAATAGCTTCTAAAAGGCAAATTGTCCAATAGCAATGTGCTAATAAGAAAATGCTTAGTTAAATTTTAAAGAATGTCGAATTAATGATATGAAGGTCTTGGGTTCGACTCCCAGGCCGGACTAGTTTATTGTTTTCTTAAGTAATATCTCTTAATAAATTCAAAGGAATATTAAAGTGAAATTAGAGATCGGATTTGTTCCCCGGTCGAGATGATCACTCTGTGCATAAGTAGAATTAACGGAAATTAATTGCATAAGTATTGCCTTATATGAGTTTGATATTTTTTGTATGAAAATAAATGCCTACTTGCTATGATTGATTTATGAAAACATTCACTTATATTGTTTGATAAGAAACATGATAACTGATAAGAATCTGATTAGAAATAGTTTCCTACAGTTTGAAAATTGTATAGAAGCATTTATTCACCTAATACTGTCGATATTGGTGTATATTAGACTTTTCATTTTTTCTGATAGTCGAGAGCCGTGCAAAGTTAGTTGTTCAAATAGTGTGAGTTCATAGACGCACGCTAGCCACGTACTTAGGAGGCCAAATATGTAAAAAATTAAATATTTGTAATTTCAGCAATTTATGTAAAAATGACTTGTAAAACATTTCAGGTTGATTGTACGTGCTAAAAAGGTGAATTCTGTGTTATTTTTATGTGAAAATTCCTGTGTATAAGTGAAATAATGATAGTTTTGTATAAGAAATTTAAAAGTGTTTTAATAGTGAAATGAATAGAGAAAATGTAAATTAAACTGTTGTATTGGTTAACTTATGTATAATTTCAAGTGAAAAACATTGTTTTAACTTTCTATGTTAAATATTTAAGAAATTTCGACTTTGAACTTGTGAGTAAAATAGGCATATTTTGTTAAATAAATAATAGGTTTTTTGTGATATGAAAATGTAATGTATATCGTAGTGTAGATATTGTTTTGTGCTATCTATACAGGTAAATTATGTTGATGTATGACTTATGCAAATAAAGTAATTAAGTAAAACGTGAGAGAGTAATAGAACAAATCCATGTAATTGAGTTGCGCAAGCGCGCGAATGGCGCGGCTCACTTTCGCGTATAGCTCTGGGGTAGCTCAGTAAATGAGTTTTATTGCAATTCGTTCGGGAATCTTTCAGGAAAGTTCGGGAAAAAAGTTCGGGGAAGTTTGGGAAAGTTCGTGGAAGTTCGGAGAAACTTCGGGAAAAGTGCAACACCAGCAGTCAATAAGAAGAAGAAAGAAAAAGTGTAGGGAAGTGATAGGGAAAAGTAATTACTCTCTCACGGAACGGTTTGAAGATAATTGCTGTTTTCTTCCCTCAAAATAATACAGTCCACATCGAAGAATTAAGGCGTTGGGACCGGGACGACTTCGGAAGACCCGTAATCCCCGTCTGAACCTATTTGCTGAAAAGGAAGAGGTTATCGCCCTTGTATGTTACTCCGTTGCGGAGATCACATACATTGTTCCCGAACCCAACGTAAGCGTTATAGGAGGCCGGATCGAGAGAAGCCTCGATTCCCCCTTCTGTTTCTTAGTTGAACGTTTACACACCATCTGGTTCCTTTTCAATTGGTCCTTCGCGGCCGGATCAAGAGGACCCCCGAACCTAGTTCCTTTTCAATAATATATGGGCCTTTGTTCAGCAGTGGACTTGTGATGTGATCTAGTTCGTAATCGAGATACACAGGATGTCGTTGGACAATGTATTCTCCAACACTGCCTGGTTCGTTAAAATTATACACACCTCAACTTTTTCTGCGTAACTTAATTCTGTTTTGGTGAGCACATATGACAGTTTAGCTAAGGCAGCTTCAGCGGTCATATCGAAGGCCGGTACTACACCACACTCCACCAGCAACTGCAAAAAAAAACGAATGTTTTGTAAAGGTTTTTTATTTATTTATTCTTTATTGCATTCCTTAAGACAACAGAAAACAAAGAGCGGACTTAATGCCTTGAGGCATTCTCTACCAGTCAACCCATAGAGTGGCGAGCGTTTGACATAGGTGTGGCAATATAGAATAAAAGAACACAGAACAAATGATAATTAACTACATAATATATACGTTTTACTCTAAATGACCTATACATACACATAAACAAATCTATAAATACATGTATACTAGGCTGCACTAAAAGTATCGGGAATGGAATATTTCCACTGTTTCTGTCATATTAAAATCTTTTTAATTGAAAACTCCTTGGCTTTAAAAATCGAATACCATTTATTTATTTAAAAAAAGATTCTCGGTTTTGTCACAAGGTTTTATCAAACTTTTTAGTCGTTGAGAAAATGGAATTGACTCGAGAAAATTCAAGAGCGATGATTTATTATGACTTTCGAAGTGATTTAACACAAAAACAGTGTGTTAACCGGATGATTTCTGCATTTGGTGATGAAGCCCCATCCAAAACCACAATTTATTGCTGCTTTGTTGAATTTCAACGTGGACGTGTCAAGCTCAGTGATGATCCCCGTCAAGGTCATCCAAAAACTGAAGTCACCCAAGAAAACGTTAATGCTGTGCGTAAGCTGATTGAGGAAGATTGACATGTGACATACCGCGAAATTCAGGCAACTTTAGACATTGGCATGAGTCAAATACTAATCTCAAATAATAATCTTGCATGAAAAATTAGGTGTAAAAAGTTATTTTCCCGATGGATACCGCATTCGCTCTGTGCAGAGCAAAAAGCGGCTCGCGGTACTTGGTGAGTCAGAACTCTCGAAAGATTCCAAGCAGGATCCTCTAGTAGTAGAATGCTGTATACAACATCGTATCAGGTGACGAATCCTGGGTATATGCGTACGAACCCGAAACAAAAAAACCAGTCACGAGTTTGGGTGTTCAAAAATGAGTTAAAGCCAACAAAAATTGTTCGTTCACGGAGTGTTACAAAAAAAAATGGTGGCAACGTTTGTCTCTAAAACCGGCCATGTTACGACAATTCCTCTTGAGAGACAAAGAGCGGTTAATGCAGAATGGTCTGCTAGCATTTGTTTGCCACAGGTCTTTACTGAACTCCGTAAAGAGAACTGCAACCGCCGCATACTCCTCCATCACGACAATGCGAGTTCTCACACCGCACACAGAACAAAAGAGTTTTTAGAGCAAGAAAACATAGAATTATTAGACCATCCGCCGTACAGCCCCGACCTAAGCCCTAATCATTTCTATACTTGCCCTAAAATAAAGAATAAATTGATTGACCGAGAGATTTTCATCACCTGAAGAAGCTGTGGCCGCCTACAAAACAGCCATTTTGGAGACCCCAACTTCCGAATGGAATGGTTGCTTCAATGATTGGTTCCATCGTATGGAAAAATGTGTCAAATTTCGCGGAGAATACTTCGAAAAGCAATTAATACATTTTTAAATAGTAATGTTGTGGTCACTTCCTTGATTCCCTAAATTTTCAGTGCCGCCCTCGTATACGTACAAATATACATATTTAAATACATACATAATTAGTACCTACAAATGACTATGAATATATACGTCTATTTAGCAATACATATTAAATGGATGAGTTATGTAAAATGCGTTGTCTTTTATAGATGTTCACGGACCAACTTTTTTAAAAGCGTACTTATTAAGTGCTTTTCTGATGTCACCGGGCAAGGATTTCCAAAGACGTACAGCCTGAACTGTGAAGGAGTTACCATAAAACTCTGTGAAGTGAACAGGAATACAGATTTTGTTGTTAGATGAAGAACGTATCATGAGATGAGGAGAGATAGGGTTGTGTTTTGTTCACGTACATGTGTACACATATGTGTGTTTACTACGTGGCAGGACCGCTATTCTATCTAGGAGTCTGACTAGGTTAGTACCAATGGCTTACTGATTTCTACCGTCAAGCAGGGCATTCGGTGCTCTGTTACAGTGAGAAAAGTAAGAGAGCTAGAATAATTTCCGTTACCGTCCAAGCCTATAAAATTCCACTGCTGAACAAAGGCCTCCTCCATAGATTACCTCATAGGGGGGATATTTGTCATATTTGCTACGCTTGGCAAGTGAGCTGGTAACAGGAGCTACTTTTTAGTCATTATAAGGAATAATTTAAATAAAATAATTTCAGTTTCAGTTATTTTATCTTATTTTTTACGTGGTGGAACCATGCTGCAACTGTATCAACAGTTGCGGTTGTAGCACGAAAGGGTCGGCGCAGCAAGCTCTCACAGAATACCAGCGTTAAATAGCGACTCCACGCTGATGTGTTTCGTATGGTGCGTGTATAGAACCGGAGACCCATTTTACTGGAAACGAGGCGTTCCATCTTAGTCCTCACGGGTGACAACACTTTTTGATTCGTAGTCAAGGATAGATGTAGATGTCTATGGGCCACAGCAAACACTTACCATCAGCTGGGCTGTGTGCCCGTTTGTCACGCTAATCTTACAAAACAAAAGTTCGCTGAGGTGAGAAGCTTTAAAGCCTGTTTGATGTTGGTTTTAGGTGTCCATGAGCTGCGGCAGCCACTTGTGGCTAGTTTACACAGTGAGTGCTAGTGTAATAGTCAGCCTGCCGAGTAGCTGCACTGCAGTAACTCGCACTGTTTGGACGTCACTTACGAGGAACTCGCACGTGCGAGTTGAACAATAGCTCGCATCCGAGTTACTTCAACAGTTTTTGTTTTCACTCGCATGCTCACCCGCCAGCAAATCGAACATGACAGCAACTCGGCCGTCGCTCGCATCGTTTAGACGCGTTCGGCAATAGCTCGTTAGTGCTTTTTTTTATAACACGTTCACTCGAAATCGCGGCAACTCGCAAGAATGGACGGCAGCTACTAGTGTCGTGTAGACAGCAAAGGCGAGCCGAGCTACTGGACTACGAGTAGACAACCCGAGTAGCTGTCTACTGTTTAGTCAGCAGCTCGCATCGTCTAAACTAACCATTAAACTCAGGAGGGTTGTTAGTCGCGCTTGCACTTTAGTCGAAAGAAAAATACAATGCACCATGCTACCCAATTTTTTTTTTGAAATTTATAAATCTTTATTGCACAAAAAGTGTATGATTTGCGGACTTAATGCTTTACCAGTCAACCACGAGCTAAGTAGGGAAACTTAAGTAGGTGCCATAAAAACACATTAAATACCTATAAATACATATTTCTTCAAATAACCTACATTATATACTGTGTACCTGTTAAATACCACACGTAATTTTAATAATACATAACACACACCTTTTAGGCATACTTTTATTAAAAGGTCGGGGAAAAAGTTTCTTCGTTTTTAAATTTATATACAAATTCATGACTTCTTTTTTCAAAGTTTAATTACATTCAATTAAATATTTATTTGCCATTTTGATCGATAAATTGTTGCCATCTTGTAGGTAGTGACATAATCCCGTTGCTGTAGAAATCTTAGGATTTTTGATTAAAAAAATGCTACACGTAGTTTTTACAGTCCTCTCTTGAAGTTAGCCTAAGACTACCCAAAGAATTCTGAAAAGACCGAAACAGGTGAAAATCTGAGGGTGCAAAGAGGACTACATGGTGAACGCTTTAATACTTCCCAACCAAGCTCTCTCAATTTTTGCTGAGTGGCCAAAGATGTAAGTGGTCCGTGTGCGGTCTGCTATCATGATGAAGGACCACTCCTTTTCTATTGATCAATTCCGGCCGTTTTTTCTCAATTTCTTGCTTGAGTCTCATTAATTGTTGGGAGTAGAGATCTGAATCGAAGGTTTTGCCTGGCGATAAAAGCTCATTTTAACAATGCCCTTTCAATCCCACCATACACACAGCATCACCTTATTGTGTGTTAATCCGGGTTTCGCCACGTTCTTGTCGTAGGTGATCCACTTTTCTTCACCAGTGTTCGGTTTCATTACGTTTGAATAGAGAATCACAAATGAGTACACGATTCATTCGGTTTCTTTCTATGAGCTCGTGTGATACACAAATATCTAGCTTTTTTGTATAAACCAGACTTTTACAAATGGGTCAAAACTGTTTTGTTTTGTGGTCAATCCTCAATTCCTTGGCTATGTCGTAACTATTAATATGCCGATCTTGCTCCACTTTTTCAAAAATGGCATCTACTTTATCCGTATGAGGGTGACCAGAGCGAGCTGCATCTTTGACATCGAAATTCCCAGACTGAAAACATTTGAACCAACTTTGTGCTACTCCTGACACTGCGTTAGGTCCATAAACATTACAAATTTTTTTCGCAATTTGAGTCGTATTATTTCCTTTTTTGTAATAAAAACTCTAAATGTTTTGGTAAAAAACTGGTGGGAAAGTGCTTTTTTTACTTTTTATTTTTCTTTTTCTTAATTTCCTATATGTACTACCTAATATTAAAACCACTAGATACAAACAGCACAACCAAAGAGATGTTTCTTCAATTTTATACAAACAAAATACGAATAAATTTTTCTCCGACCTATTAGGTATGAATATAATATTTTAAGTAGAAAACATATTAACCCATATATAAGTAGAAATTTAGGAACGTTAACCGCTGGAGGAAGAAAAGTAATGATCACACACCATTCTCTTAAAAGCAGCAACATAATTCGGTTTTCTAATATATGAAAGTAATTTATTCCGAAGCCTTATGGCCTCAGCGGAGAAACACTGAGACATAAATTTGTGACGCTAGAAAGATCGCAAGTTACGATCGTGAAAGGAACTCCAATATAAAACTTGCATTTTAGGTATAATATTGGTGCGTGTAATAAAAAGAAAAAAAAAACATTTTTCAGTTTTATTGAAAATATATATTGGATGATTTTTAATATGTACTAGTGATGCTATTTACATCACAAGTGTTCTACCACAACTACTTTAAGTGAGCATAACTGCTTAAAATTCTTGCGTTGGTAGTGGTTCACGACGGTAGCCGAATAACGGATACTAACTACTTTCAACCACCACTACTTCATTCTT
Organism: Parnassius apollo; assembly: GCA_907164705.1. Classification (NCBI taxonomy): domain Eukaryota; kingdom Metazoa; phylum Arthropoda; class Insecta; order Lepidoptera; family Papilionidae; genus Parnassius; species Parnassius apollo. Next base: position 33,218 of record CAJQZP010000085.1, on the reverse strand, counting down.
CATTCATTCGTCAAGTCGATGTGGTGGATCCTTTACTGTAAGGGTGGTCAAGCTATGAAACTCATTTCCACATGACATACGTGCTAGTTCTTCTCTATTATATTTCAGAACAGAGTAAAGAAATATTATCTATCATTATCAATGTTTTTATGAATACACATATATTTTATGTAATTATATGTATATTTGTATATATATATATATATATATATATATATATATATATATATATATATATATATATATATGTATTATACATTGTTGTGTACATATATACCATATTTTATACACATATACATTTATTATTAACTATAACTTATAGCCAATTTCTATTAATTTGCGTTTACTTAGTTATTGAGTACACACGCTGCTACCTACTTGCTTAACATATAAAACTTTTTCTCTCTCTCAAAGGGTTTGCTGGAAAAGAACTCTTATTAGGGATAAGCTCGCCTTTGTACATTTTATTTAAAATATTCAAAATTTGTTACCAATTTATATAAATAAAATACTTTCAAGTTGGCGGTTCATACCCTAACTATTAAATTTGTAATAGTTTAGTTACTCGTAGGACCGCAAAGCATTTTGTTTACCTCCGAGATGGTTGTTAGCGTTCAGATCGAGACTTAATTAATTACATTATAAAGTAAAACTTTAGATTCATTTATAAAATCTTACCAATCCAGTTTCATAAATAGCCTTCCCTAGGACGGTACCGTTGATACACTGGGTGACGTTAACGACTAGGACATTGTTTTTGACTGCCCGCTCTATTTCCTTGTAAATCTCCTTACGCTTGATAGGAATGTTGCCATTACCATAAGTTTCTAATACTACACCTGAAATCACATTTTTTATTATTGTTCATTTTAATTGAACACAGGAAAAGAAAGACTTAACGCCACTATCTTCTGTGCCAGGCTGCACCTAGATTAAACAGATAATACTCGTATAATGGGTACAATTACATGTGCAAACGAGTGCAATAAACGACTATCTGCGTAATATATCTAATATTTACGAATGTTCTCCAGACCGAACTTCAGACCAATCTTAACTATACATCTGCGCGGGACAGGATTATCATTGCGTGAGAATGTGTGGTGCCCACAAGCACAGGTGCTCTCTTTTCCCTTATGGTCACCACACACGGTCAGTTCAACTGATCATTCCAACTGATCAGTTCAAACTAAAACTGTTGATATTTTTTTAAATATTGGATTTTCGATATATCGATAATTATAAATATATCAATATCGGAGTTTTATATATAAGTTCATTTATCGATATATCGAAACACCAATATTTTAAAAATTATGAACAGTTTTATTTTGAACTTATCAGTTGGAATGATCAGTTGAACTGACCGTGTGTGGCGTCCATTACTCTCGTAGTCCGATGGGACGGCAATCTGACACGATCGGAGAGAGATCAGGCACAGGACCAACGAACGACTTTAAATGCTTTCCGAGACACGGTGATGAAAATAAGTATCGCCAACTTATTGACTTTGGGCTGCTGTAGACTTTGTTGACGGAAAAATCCAATAACTTTGGCCGCACCTGGGATTTGAACCCGGGACCACACAATAAGCAGTGGCGTCTACGACTAATTGATGAGATATAAAGGTCTTTTTTTAGGAGAGGGGGCAAACGAGCATACGGCTCGTTTCCCCCCTGATGGTAGGTGATTACACCACCAGGATAGTTGCAGATGCGTTGTCGGTCTTTTAGAAAGGAGTAGGCTGTTTTCTTGATGGTTACGAAGTTATATCAGTCCGGAAAATTTTCTGGTGGTACAACTTCCTTGTATTATCGACCACATGAAGTTACGCGAGGCTGAAAACTTCTTTTAAATTGTAAACGTAAGCTGTCAAAAGAGATTTAATCATAAGTATAAACTTCTGTACTGCAGAAAACTGATCACATTATGTGTATTGTTAATTCAAACAACAGTGAATAATTTTTTTAATTTTGTGTATAATCAAGAATCAATATTATCAAAAATACATACCTTCCATACCCTCACACACTGCCCTAATTAATTCAGGAGTAATTGTAGGCGCAACTTTAAGTACGTAAACTTTACTTGAAAGCTTGTCATGAATCCTACACTCATCAGGCACTGTTCCCCGCGGATGTAGTAGCATCTTTGGATCTATGTCTAGGGTGGTCTTTGCTTCAAGTAGAGGAGGAAAATTCGGGGAATCGAAGGCGTAAATGCGTGTATTCGAAACCTTTTTTATTCTGAAAATAAATAGCTAATAAATACACTCTTCTTATATTTTGTACTTCGGCTTTTCCTTTTCTGTATTTTACCCAAATGCCACCAAAAGGGGGGTTATATTTTGCAAACATTAAATAAATAGTATGTACATAATATATTTTTATTTATTTACTAAAACTTTTATGCACTAAAAATAATACATATGGCGGACCTAATACCTTGAGGTAGGGGTTGCCAAACTTTTTCAGTTGCCGGCGCATTTACAGGTTTAGTATTTTATCTCGGTGCCGTATCTTGTAAAATTAGGGTACAATGATACGAGGTTAATAAAATATTCACAATATGAAGCTGAGTTTTATAATTATATTGACACACAAGAACATTATTTTATTTAAGAAAAATAGGAAACAATATACAGTGGCAACTTTGACAATGTGACGACGGCTTTGGTGATCTCCACACATTTTTTTCAAAGCATGGAATAAGGCACCGCTTTTCTCATTCTTACTCCAAATTGATCTTTGAGCTCTTTTTTTTTACAGCTATAGCTGAAAATACGGTTTATTTTGTATTCACATAAGTTTAGTTTTCGAAAAATGCTAAACAAAACAACAAAACTTTACTCTCCACGGCGCACCAGTACGCCGCGACGCACACTTTGGGAACCCCTGCCTTAAGTCAACCGTTAGGCTAAGCATATACGAAAGTCGTGTATGTATTTTATATAGTTTTTGGGGTAAAATAACCTCTTTACTATACTTGGCTGGCTCGTTGGTCTAGTGGTTGTGGTAGTGCGACTGCTGATCATGAGGTCCTGGGTTCAAATCCCGGGTCGGGTCAAAAAATCAATTATTGAGTTTTTCCGTCAAGAAATTCTCAGTAACTCACTGGAGTCAGGAAGTTGGCGGTGTCTCACGCCCGTGCCTCGGAAAACACGCAAAGCATGGTTCTGCGCCTGATCTCTCTCCGGTCGTGTCGATTTACCGTCCCATTGGATTACGAGAGTGAGGGAATAGAGAGTGCACCTGTGCTTGCGCATACACTTGAGCACTATAATCCTGTCCTGCGCCGATGGCTAGTCTCCGTTAAGGCTGACCGCCGTGACCAAAATTCTGTCTGGAGGACATTACTATGCTTGGTTATTGATAAATGCTATGATAATAACTATTACGCCACCGTGTAGTGGCAGCACAAAATAATTCGCTATCGTCGTAAAAGTCGACGAAAAAAAAACAGATAACGGGCAGCAGCATATTCCTGATAAAAAATCAAAGTAAAAAAAACAGCAGTTGCCAATCAGCTAGCTGTGACTTGTTTTGGTTCATTTGCAGTCAACTTGATCGTACGCCCGGCCATACCTTTACCATACTTTACGCACACCCAGTACGAATGACGAAAGGTATGGCCAAATATAACATATAATATAACATAAACACTCACGCCTGTCACCCAGAGGGTTAGGCAGAGACTACAGACTTCCAATTGACACGATGCTGACACACCTCTTTCGCATCCATATACCTACACATACATGCTCGTCGGTTAAACGGGCTACATACGACACGATATCGGTGGCGATCTAGGGTGGAAAGAAATTGGGACTTATATCGGGGCAGACCCTACACACGGGCCTGCCTAGCAGTACGCGTTCGGACTTGGAGCGGAACGCATATGCGGTAGATTTCTTCGAAATAGTTTCAATTCTTTTAAAACACCAACGTGTTGGTTTGGCATTAGCCCTCTCGGTTAATTTATTCGAAAATAGAAAAAGAGAAGTTGCTGGGTGAAAAAATGGCTCCAAAAGAGATAAAAATTAAGCCACATAAACGTACTAAATGGCCTGTAATCCAAGGACGTGATTAATTTTCTCTGGATGGATGAAGAGAGTTTTTATAACCTTCTAGAAATGATTTCGCCACTTATATAAAAACGTCAATTTCTCCTACCTATGCTATTTAGTTATTTCTTCTCTTTGTTCATTTCTGCTTTGGTCAAAATCTGGTTATGTATTACACACAACAAACAAGGAAATAAAATACTTTTGTATAATAATATGTATACTTTTTTTTTTAATGTAATCTTCATTTATGGAGTAAAACTATCAGAAAATAAAATAGCTTATATCTTTTTTTAAACATAAAGAAACCTTTAATTTCGGACATACTCCCTTTTATATAACTTGTTTGTTGATGTGGAGATGGTGAAGGAGTAGAAGTTAGTTGTTGATAAGAGGATGAAGGCACGTAAGAGATCGAAGTGTGGTCTTGTGGAGTTGTAAGAGATATGAGTGCGGTCTTGTGTTGATAGCGTTGGAATAGGAGTTAGTTGTTGAGGAGAGGCTTTATCTTCTCCTTACTTACATCATACACTCTACTTTACGAACGGCAATAAAAAAATTAGTTTAGTAGGCATTCTTGACCATGTCACTTCGCAGGGTCACAGGCTAGGGTGGATATGATTTGAATTTCGATAAAATTTCAATTAATTTATTTATTTTATTCACTTTTTTTTTGTTTTTTGTAAAATATCAGTGCCATAGGCTTCTACTCCGTTTATATGATTAAAATGTAAAAATTTTGTTATATAAAAAAGGTCATTCAGTATCACTGTTTTGTTAACTTCCTTCCGAGCGAGGATTGCCGGCAGCGACTGCAAAAAGAAATCGGGCCGATGCGCCTACACACACGCAGTAAGGAGCGGGCGGTGCCCCGATCTAGGAAGCATCGGCTGATCTAGGAAGCATTTTTGCTCCTGCCAGCCGATTAAGGAGGCGATATCGGCCACGACTTAGGATGGCCCTACATACGAGACGATTTAGAGGCAATCTAGGAGGCATCCCCACTACTCCACCTTAGATCGCCACCGATATCGTGTCGTATGTAGCCCGCTTTAACGGTACTCCTAATTTGGCCCGTTTTCAATAAATCGCCAATTTGGTCGATGAATTTTCGCCTAGGACGTCCCTATATATTAATAATTATAATATATTAATAAGACAATATTTGGAGGTCTCCGTCTACGTTCAGTGAAGGACTTTTGATAGGCTGCTATGAATGAATAATAATAAAAATTGCATTTGAAATAATCCAAATTGGTAAAGTCATACCCACAAAATCGGGACACAAAATCGGTTATGATGACTTGAACTAGTTTTGAACCTTATTGACAGGATAATGATGATGGTGATCGGGATTAAGTAAAAGCTGTCCCTTACCGGCAGCCCCTGAAAAGTTTTGCACCGAAGAACACAGTGACCTCGGGTATGTACTGAGTAGCGGCAATTAGAACAGCGCATAGAAAGTTATTGTTACCATCACTACGAGGCTGGAATATGGGCACCTGAAAAATATATTATATATCTACAAAAATAATAATAATGTCTCATAAATAGGTTGGAAACGTTCATATCTTTCTCAATATGGTTAATAAGTAAATGATGATGACGTATCATAATAGTACTTCTTTTTCTTCTCCATCAGCTGGTGAAAGGCCATTGATCGATATGATTCGTTCATGTTGCAGTAGCTTTGGTGGCAGCAGGCATCAGATGTTTAGTGCTCGCTGTAAATTTCACAGGACGCGTTCAAAACGGGTTCGATCCCCGCCGGCACCAAAGAAATTGTTAATTGTAATTTTAAGTGCTGATTTACTTCGTGCTCGGTGGTGAAGGAAAATATCCTCAGGAAACCTGCATGTCTGAGAAATAAGAAAAAAAATATTTCAAAAACATGTGAAGCTCGCGAACACGCATTGACGCAGCGCGGCGGACAATTCATTGCCCTAAAACCCTCACAGAAATGAGCGGAGGCCTGTGCCCAGGAGTGGAACGTATATAGGCTATAACTTTAACTTTATGTGGCAGTAATGATTTACCATAATATTCACACTCAGATTGATCATTTCTATACAGGGCGTTCCGCACCTATGACGCCGCCTCCGTGTGAAATTTCCGATTTCCTTGTTTGTCACCGTATATTAACGGCCTGAGTATTTACTGCAATCTATCGGACGCTATTTGACAATTTTGGCATATGACAGATGACCCAAGACGATATGACAGACGATTTCTCTTACGACTTTAACACTTGACAAATAGGATCAATACTAAGACCTTAACATCATCAGAAAGCAAAGTTGCTGATTGGCCTAAATTGTTAAAAGATCACCTAATTTGCATAGATAAGAACACTGTATGAATATAATAAACATACCTGAGCTCCTGTAAGGACAACCGGTTTTCCAACAATCTCCAGCATGAAGGACAATACTGAAGCCCCATATGCTGTTGTGTCTGTTCCATGAAGCACAACAAAGCCATCGTAATCGTGATAGAATCTCTGGAAACAGAAAAACATACAGATCAGCTTCTACAATTTTAGACTTGGTTTTTAAAGTAAAGGACTAACATGTTGAACGAACATAACATTGATTTTGTTTTTGGGTCATCTGGTTTAGTGCATGCCCCCGTAACTCTTAGACCATCGTAAACTAACTCTAATCTTATTCCATAGCAGTACCTAAGTGTAAATCAAGTCGAGTGAGTGCATCTAGCCTTCGTGATTTCGGGACTAGTATAACCTGCCTGCGATCATATTCCTCTGGTATTAGACTCTGAAATCTAAAATCTTTTTCCATAACAGTCAAATTGAATAAGGGTAGCTTAGCTTAGGTCTAGTGAGTACCTCTGGCATTAATGGTTTTACTTTCATTAAATAAACTCAACATCAACTGACAACTACAAAACCAGAAATGTGACGCGACGTTGTATTTATTTATCCGTTTATTAGGGTTTAACCGATTATATCTAGCTGCAGCAGAATGCGGTTGGTCAAAAATTAGGTTTCATTCGATTTATTTATAGCTAATAGGTGTTGCTAGCTGCTATGTGCTATAATTAGGAAAATATAATCGGAATAATAATTAAAATAACTATTGGCCAACAACACAAGCGCTACTCAATTTTAAGATATCGTTAAGTATCGTGATGTCACACTTAGACCCTAGCGAACGACCTTGAGCGTTCGATTCCATACAATCCACGCACTCTGGCTACAATATATCGCGTAAGAAATACGCCAAAATTTTTGGAATTATTTCAATTAAAAAATAATGCGAACTTAAGAAATTAAATAAAACGTGAATAACATAGGTTTTTAAATTATCTATCCATTACGGCCTGGCCACGGGGATCGGCGGCGCAAACGACGAAGCGACAGGCGGGGCGAAAATTTGCCCTGCGCGATTTGAGGGCCACAGGAAGTCACGTTTGCCGCCGCGACCAGATAGGCCGAGAGTGAAATGTCTTTATCAAAGTTATCTCGATATTGTTTTTTGATTCAAGACATAATATTTGGATGAGATTGCGGAGTACTTGATTTGAATAGGAATCGGGTTAAGATGGAGAATTCCCCAACAAATAGAATGCATCTAGAAAAAAATTTCGATTAAATACCAGAATGAGTGTTGAAACCTGCGATTATATTCTTGTTAATATTCAACCACAATTGGAGATAAAAGTCCATGCGGATAGAATTTAAAGTTGTTTTGTCGGCCCGGCATTTGTCGCGGCGAAAACAACTAAAATATTTTGTTCCTGTACTATTCGCCGCGTCTGCCGCCGCGACTGCCGCCCGACTCCGTGGCTTACACCGTACGTACTGATTCATACATTTGTTTCATTCGCCCGCCGTGCCGCCAGTCGCCCGCGCGATTCGCATTCGCTTCATACATTTCTATACATTTGTTTTAGTCGCTAGACGCCTCGCCGTTCGTGCCGCGCGAATTTTCACTACGGCGAATGTCCTGTGGCCAGGCTGTTAGTGTTATTCCTCAAATGATTAGAGCGTTGCCTTTAGCAACAGATGCATGTAATCAATAATATTAGTAATTTTAAAGGTTGATTTTAAATGTAATTCATAATACATAAAAACAAATTAGAACGTGGAATGTGATGATATGATATCGAACATTAATAATTTGCTTTTAGATGTCGTTTATTTCTCACCACTAATGAGATAATAGTCTCTGAAAAACGCAGTATCGCAAGGTTTTGGTCAGGTATCGCCTTAAGTTGAGCAGCGTTTGAGTATTTTGGCATTAGACTTTTTTTTCAAAGGCGACAGTTTGTTAAGCTGCGTTTGATTTAGCTTTTGAGAGACCTCAAAGTCGCTGACATTTATAATAAACATTATTTGATTTTAACCCAAAAATCATGGTTTAAGAAGTACCCTAAAGTAAGTATTAATTCTGCTGGTAGTAACCGTACCATTAATTAATTGAATGCACTAAAATTTAACCAACCGTACTTAGCTGCACCCACAGAAAAAAAATTATTACCATTTCTGTGGCTGCACCTATTATAAAGTCGAATAAATTTATTAATCAGCTGGATCATTGATTCAACCTAAAATAAGGCAGTATGTTACCTTATCTTACACCAGTTAGCACCAGTAACATAAATATGTTAGATATAGATAACCTTAAGCGAGTGACGAAATAAAGATAACGATATAACGAGTTGTACTCGTCATCTTGTAAACACATTCTAGTCGTTACCTTGAAGTTGTGATATTTCGAAGTCCACTTAAAAGAGTCGTAACCTCAGAGTATACATCTTAAGCTAGAAATATAACGGTAAAAGCTGACTGAAAAGTTCTGAAATATGGATGTAACGTTTTATAAAAACTAAACGAAAGAGTAGAACCAAATTCTGGCTCTGGGTGTTTGTCTTTGCGCAATTTATGTTAATAAACTGCTGCCACGATACAGAAGAGAATCCTAGTGTTGGAGGTAACGTTTATCTATAGAAATTTACCTTAATATCTCTGACCATTTTTAGCCAGTCTTCTATGGTAAAGTCTGATGAATCCTTTAATTCTTCATACTCGTAAATTCTGTACAGTATTTTCAGTTCTGTATCTTTTCCATCTGAAATGTGTCAACGTGATTAATATAAGAGATTTTAGCTATCTGACTACTACTGTTGATGGCATATTGAGTTTTACTGATGGCATATCCTTTCTGCCAGCTAATTGTTTGTAGTTAAAATTTCCTACATATTGCAAAATATTTTTTTCATAGAATAAATATGACAAACGAGCACACAGTTCACCTGATGGTAAGTGGATGCTGTGGTCCATAGACATCTACGTCTATCCTCGGTTAAGAATGCACATGCGTAGCCGCGACTGACGTTTCCAGTAAAAGGAGTCAACGGTTCTCTACTCTCACCATACGAAACCCAGTAATATTGAGCTGCTATTTTAAGAAAGAAAGAACGAAAGAAAGAAAGGAAGAAAGAAATATTATTTATTACTACAAACAACAACAAACACCAACACACATGTTCCAAAGATTATACACTAATCAACTTATGAATACAGACTAAAGGAACACTAAATCCTAAACAAAATGGAAGCAATTCAATGAAAGCTTTATTATGCGTGCGGTATAAAAGGACTACAGTCGGCATAATTTCGTGGTCGTAACCCACGAAGCTGGTTTCATTATGCCCTCTAGTGAGTAACGTACGGAGGAATATGCAACAACACGAACATCTATTCCTACTAGTCTTTGACTTTTCGTAATTTTAGTTGTCTCGAGTCCCGGGACTTTCGGGTCGATACTCGAGACGAGACAAGATTGTCGAAAATGTTATGTTATCATTTTTATTTTCAAATAATTGAAGGAGCCTAGCGCCATCTGTTAGTTAAATTTCAAAAGGAGTTACAGTTGTTTGAAGCAACCGAAAAATGACCGAACGTTTGGAACTACTGTATAAAGTCTTAAACACAATTAAACCGACATCTGTTGAAAACGAAAGTGTGGGTTCTCCTTGTCCGGTGGCATTATTACAAAAATCAGAAACAGATTGTCGAATAAAGCTGTTGACGCTCTGATTAAAAGCCTACTTTGTTAAACAAGCAAAGAAGTCTAATTAATATGTTAGTTGATTATTTGAAAGTCTGATTTATAAGTCGGCTTTATTATTTTTACTTAGATTATTTAATTAAGAAACAAATCTAAATTAACAATATAGTTATTATGACCAATGATTAGATTCTAGAATTACTAGATAATATTAAAGTTATTGGGAATTAGTATGATTTTTTACTAGGTTCGTTTTATAACTATAAGATTTAACCGCCGCATGAATGAAAATATTAAGATAAATTATATTTTTCTTAATAACATTAATAAATATTGATTTTTACAAAAATTGCCTTTTTTTAATACGTTTCACCTGAAATTTACTCTTCATCTTCATGAAATTTACACTTCTCTTAAAAAAATTTTTTAAGAGTCTAAGTCCCGGGAATTCCCGGGACTTTGATAGTAGACTGTCTCGTGTCCCGGGACTTAAAAATTGTCGGGAATTCCCAAACCCTAATTCCTACACTACAACTGCTTCACGTACCACAAATACTATAAACATATTATGAGTAAAAAAAGAAGAAAAGAGATGTACTTAGATATGATCATATGACTGATTTTACAATAATTACATCGCATATTATTTATTACCAACAATGTAATAGTTATAAAATCTACCACTTTTATTACTACTAAACTACTAAAATTTACTAGAACACACATGCATGTTTGTTTTCTAATTATGAGTATATTATGTTTATTTGCTGGCAGATGTATTATTATACGTATTAGTAATTATACGCTTTTGTAAATTGAAAATATGAATTTTGTATTTTTTTCTAAAACCAGTAACTTTTACGCTGGTATTCTGTGAGAGTATTGTTCCTTCTCGCTATTTCAAATACTGTAAAGTAAAAATCAGTTCAATTTGGTAAGTAATTGCAAAAGAGTAAAACTACACCCAGAACCGGATCCCCAATTACAGGCCCTGATAAATCTAGTCTAATGAGAGTTATAAGCTTGACTTAATTCAGATTTAAGTTGAAACTCACAGATCATACAAAATTAGCAAATGTTTTTGCACTAGACCAATTTTTTTAGTAAATCAATAGAACATACCAGGTATAGCAAGGTATTCTTTCATTTCCGTGTGATCCAAATTTTTCTGCCAGTACTCATTGTCGTGTAGCTGAGGAAGTCTTCTTATAACTTTTTCTATATTCTTCTGTGGTACTAGCACTGAAAGCACGAAAACGTTATTTAATAGTTTATCCGTGTACAGGTGGTGTAATAATATCCACTACCCCATATCGTTCCGGGGTTGTCGCAATAGACGACAGAGGGAAATTGAGACAGGAGATGAACGGCTGCAGTTTCCTCATAAGAATACAAAATTATAAAAAAATTATTCTTGTCCACCTGTCTGCCAAGTGTAGCAACTATGGCAAAATCTCCCGAGTGGTATAATAATATAATAATAATAATAATAATATTCCACAACTATCACACAACGCCATCTAGTCCCAAGCTAAGCAGAGCTTGTGTTATGGGTACTAGACAACTGATAAACATACTTATATATTTTTTTAAATACATAAATATTATAGATAAATTACACCCAGACACAGAACAAATGATCGTGCTCATCACACAAACATTTGTCCTGGGTGGGATTCGAACCCACGACCTCCGGCTTAGCAGTCAGGGTCACTAACCACTAGACCTACAGGCCTGTCAAATAATAATAGTAATGTCCTCCAGACCTAATTTTGGCCACGGCGGCCTGCCTCAACGGAGGCTAGCTATCGGCGCAGGACAGGATTATAGTGCCCAAGTGTATGCGCAAGCACAGGTGCACTCTCTATTCCCTCACACTCGTAATCCGATGGGACGGTAAACCGACACGACCGGAGAGAGATCAGGCGCAGGACCAACGGCTTTACGTGTTTTCCGAGGCATCGCCGACTTCCTGACTCTGGGCAGCTACTAAGAATTTCTTGACAGAAAAACTCAATAATTGATTTTTTGGCTCAATTCGGGATTCGAACCCAGGACCTCATGATCAGCAGTCGCACTACTACAACCACTGGACCAACGAGGCAGTCACTCCTGAGTGGTATAATAGGGAGGCATGGGCGAGGCCTATGTCAGGAAAAAACGTCAGTTCCGTTTGCGCGCCGCCCCCGAGCGGTCGTGCATACAGTTCTTTCGCGCCTCCGACCCTTCGGTAGCGCAACCGCTTGCCCGCGCGCCCCGCTCTCCCCGGCTAACACCGGCCGAGCAGACGCCGTTGGTGAGTCACTTTGTTTTTCGCATCGTTCTTGCCCCCTTGCTCCGGCGGGGAGGCTTGAGCGCGCTTCGCTTGTTTTGTTTTTATTATTTTTAATTTTACTGTTATTGTTTTTGTTATACTGTTACTTGTTGTATATACTGTTCTTAGAAGATCGTCTCTTGCTCTTCTCAGAGCGAGCCCTTGTTCTTTTCAGAACATAGGGACCCCAGCTTCTGGGAATAGATCGTCAGTCCTCCCCATCTGCCCCCAAGGCCCTGTTCTTCTCAGAACAGGGACCTCTAGTTTTCATAGAATAAAACGTCATCCCCCCTGTCCAGATCAACATGTCTTCCATAGACATAAGTTCACTCATGAGCCAAGTTGCGGCCACGATCGTACAAATGATCCAAGCCGCAGGAATACCCACAACCGCCCAAATTGACGAGACCCTTCTCGCCAAAGCCATTTTCCCCCCGCTGCCCCTAAGGCATGTGTACCCCCGCCCGCTGTCGCGGCTTTCCTCGCGACCCAAGCGGCTGCCCCGCAGTCCGACTTGCCCGCGTCCCCCAACTTCGATATGGAGCACTCGGACACCACGTCCGTTACCTCATCCTCCGGAACAGGACCGCCCTCAGCTCCACCGGCTCCTCGGATTCTTCCGACTCCGAAGGAACCATAACCGACTCAGCCCAATTCACGCTAGTGAAATCAAAGCGCGGCCCGAAACGCGCTGCCAATTCTCGCACTGCCCCCGCCTCAGCGGCCGCCGCCGCCGCCGCCCGCACACCCTCCGCCGCTGCCTCTACCTCCGCAGCTCCCATCGTTTTCCCTACTTCCGCAGCCCCAAACGCTGCCGCCTCACAGTCGAAAGACAATACCGCCAAGTCCCGCCCCCTGTCTTTCTCAGAGACAAGGCCAAATTCACTCAAATATCCAAAACCCTTTACGATAAGGGGATAATTTAAATATGACCAAGCCACCAATGTCGGCGAGGCCATTAACCCTAGAGTGGGCGCGCTGTGAGCATTTTGCCGCACTTTGTAAAATTTTTTTTAATAATATTTAAACCGTTAGTTATTGAAGGTCAAGCGTCTCAGTAGCTGCGTGTACACTCCTCTCGCACTCCCCCTCGTTGTTACGAAACAATCAGTGCGCAGCCTACCACAGGAGGACGAAATTGTTGTGCACTGGTCCTGTGACGCGGCAAATTGCTAAGTGCGCGCCCACTGACGTAGTTAAAATTTCACGTCATAACATATTTATTTTTGGCCAAATGACATTTATTTTTTGGTAAGTACTGCATTGTTTTGTTTATTTATGTACCTGTGTAGTATAATTTTATGTAATTAAGAGTTATTTTTTTATCTGAGGCATTGTTTGTATCTTTTCAGCTTTTCATTTCAGCAAAATTAATAAGCAAGACGAATCAACCGGTGATGATGCGAAGCCCGAAGTAATCACATTTTATAACGGACTCGGAGATGGCCAATGAGATTATTCTTTTCAATTTTGAATATGGGCGGGATAAATAGTCACATTATTTACACAGCAAACACTAAAACTGTCTTACTGCGTAGAATGTACCTAAAAGAGATATCCCTTGCCTCACCACATTTAATGAAAAGATCTAGCATAATGACATTCCCGAGCTCAATAAGAAGACAAATCGCTCACTTTATACCAATGGAGAGCCAAGAAACCCATGAAAAGCGAGAGGGAATATGCTCAATATGTCTTACGAGATAAAATCGACGAACAAAAAAGGGTGCAAAGTATGTGCTAAATTACTGTGCTACGAGCACTGTATTTACCCGTATGAGGGTTGTTTTGACGGGGCATACGGCCAAGATGCCTAGATTGTTTTTTTATTCTAATTTCTTACGGTTTTGTTTATTATATAGGAAATTATGTGAAGTCGTTTCATATTTTGTTACTTTTTTTTTTGAGAATAATTTGAAGTTGATTTTTTGAGACCGATTTATGAGACTGAATTAAAAAGTTTGATTTTTCTAAAAGCATATGTTTTATTTAAGGCTAACCTTTTCTCATTTATAGTCAATTTCAACAACCAATATGTAATATTTTAGTTATTCTAAGAGCGGCAAAATGCTATACACGCGCCCCCACTTACGTTCCATGAAAAGGCGCGCCCACTGTAGGGTTAAAATAGTGCCGGCATCTATAGAAGACTTCCGAAATATAACCCGCCTATTCACGGCCGAGCGTGTGTCGTAACACACATAGGCCCTCGCCGATGAAAGGAAAGTCAAGGCAGTCCTCCGCGGAGTTCCCTATGAACTCGCAAACGAGGACATTCTGGAAGACCTTAAATCCCAAGGCTTCCCCATAGAAGCTGTGCATAAAATGCACAGCAGCAGGGGTGAAAGGTTTAAACCTCGCCCTCCTCGTACTCACCAATGTGCCGGAGGCGAAGGCCATCTTCCGCGAGGTACGCACTGTGTGCGGCCTGTCGCGTGTTAAGGTCGAAGCCCCACACCGGCGCGGTTACCCAGCACAGTGCCACCGCTGCCAACTCTATGGGCACGTGGCAGCCATCTGCTCAGCTCCACCCAGGTGCATTAAGTGCCTAGAACCCCATCACTCGAAAGAGTGCCCTCGGCCCAAAAACGTCGAATCCCCATCCTCATGTGTCCTTTGCGGACAAACAGGCCATCCGGCCAATTTTAGAGGTTGCCCTCGCGCTCCTCGCCCACCTCCGAGCCGCAAAGCTCCACCCCAGGTCAATGACCGAACCTTCCCGGCTCTTGTAAGCTGCAAGTCCAGCCAGGGCCAGCCCCTACCTCAGCCCCCTCAGGGCTCATCTCATCCCACACAGGGCATCTATCGGCCACCTCAGGGCCCTCCTTGGCCCCTTATGAGCCTTCCGCTCTCTCAGCCTGCGCCGCTTCCAATAAACCCCTGGTTCCAAAAGGAATCAAATATCCCGCGGCCCTCCGCCGACCCACAAAAACAGACAGACTCTGTAGTAGAATCTCTAAACCTAGTGTATAACACTCTCAATAGGATCAATTTAGATGAAATCCTTAACCTTGCGCGTAAACTGCGCACAGCTCAATCCCCTCAGGACCGTCTCCTTGCTCTTACTGAGCACATCAACCTTCTAAGGTCTTTGTAATTAAACTATGCCGGAGCCCTCTGCTCCCGCAATATCTCACGGTCGTATCAAACCAAAGGGTTTGTCGCTTGTTTCATTCAATGTCCGCGGTCTGCGAAATAACCTCCCAGAGCTTAGGCTATTTCTTCGAGTTCGCGAAGCCGATCTCCTCCTCCTACAGGAGACCTATCTCAGCCCCAAGGTCTCTAAAGGCCTTACTATTAAAAATTATTCCCTGCTACGTAACGATAGACCCGACCGCAAAGGCGGCGGTACTGCCATCTATTACAAAAAGTCCCTGCATTGCTCCCACATATCTACTCCATCGCTTACCAGTATGGAAGCCACTATTACTAGATTAGCTATGACTGGACACCAGTCAATCATTATAGCCTCTTGCTATATCCCTAGCGGAACCCTCCCCGTTAAGAGTGATTTCGAAGCCATCCTTGCATTAGGCGACTCAGTCATTATGTTTGGAGACTTTAACTCCAAGCATACTGAATGGACCTGCCGCACTACTACCAGTAGTTGCAGGGTGCTGCTCAATATCACTCAGTCTCTCGACCTGACTGTCTACAGCCCCCCTCACTGCCACCCACTATCCCGACATTGTTACCTACGCTCCTGATGTGCTAGATTTTGCTCTAGTTAAAGGAATTTCCCTTAACCTTAGAGCAATCGCGTCTCTCGATGATCTAGGATCCGATCACCGTCCTGTATCCCTCCTTCTTGGCCATCAGCCATCTCCAACTCCCACTTCCAAAACCTACACCAACTGGAAGGGCTTCAAGAAGTCTCTAGCCTCGGCTATAGACTCTCCGGACCCTCCCATAACCCTTTCTTCCGACGCCCTCGACAGTACGGGGAAAATAGACACCGCGGTCAAAAATCTCATCTCACTTATAACATCCTCTCTTAAAGAGAATGAAAAAGTCGTCCCGGTTGCTAAAACTAGTCTTCCCCTAGATATTAGCAACCTATTAAAAGCCAAAAAAGCTGCCCTCCGTAGAGCTGCACGCTATCCCACTCCCGAATATAGACTCGCGGCCCACCGCCTTCAACGCAAACTGCGTTACCGCCTCCAAGATTACAGAGACCACGAAAAGGGCAATCTCATGGAGAAAATCTCTCCCTCCCACACAGCGTACTACCGGATGGCGAGAGCCCTCCGGATAGACGCTATAACCCATATTCCCCCTCTGTCTCGTCCCGACGGCTCCATTGCCTTCGAAGACGAAGAAAAGGCTGAGCGCTTCGCTGACAGCGTCGCCGCTCAATGCTCTCCTAGCTCACAACCCACTGACCCCTTACACATCCACCTAGTGGAGGACGATGTCCGACGCAGGAACTCGCCCCCCTACCGCCTCTGACCCTATCACTGTGTCCAAAGATGAGATTTCATCTACCATCAAATGACTTAAGCCCAAAAAAGCACCGGGTGCGGATGGTATCTCCAACCAAGCCCTCAAACACTTCCCGGAGCAGGTAATCGCTTACTGGCCATTATCTTTAACGCCTGCTTCGAATTCAGTTACTTTCCCACCTCTTGGAAAGAGGCAACTGTCATTGGCATTCCCAAGCCAGGCAAACCTCACCACCTCCCCTCCAATCACCGTCCCATCAGCCTCCTCAAGGCCATGGGCAAACTTTTCGAACGAGTCATTCTCGTGCGCTTGAGGCGCCATTTGTTTCCCACAGACGGCGACCCTCTTGTCATCCCACAACAATTCGGGTTTCGAGCCAAACACTCGTGCCCCCAACAAGTTCACCGCATAGTGGAATACATCCTCAGCGGTTTTTACCCTCGCCGTCAAAAAACCATCGCGGTCTTCTTTGACATTGCCAAGGCATTCGACAGAGTCTGGCACGAGGGCCTTATCTACAAACTGTACGACTTAGGCCTCCCGGACCGTCTCGTTCGCCTTGTAGCCTCCTATCTGAAGGATCGTACCTTGCCAGGAAGGTACGCTATCCTCTACCCGTCAAATAAAAGCCGGTGTCCCTCAAGGCTCTGTGCTTGCTCCCCTCCTATACATACTATTCACCAACGACATCCCTATCCCGTCGAATGGTGTTAAACTAGCCCTCTTTGCAGATGACACAGCCCTTTACTCTAAAGGCAACTCACTACCACAGATTCGGAACAAGATCCAAAAGTCAGTAAGCGACTTAAGAGCTTGGTTCCAAAAATGGCGTATCGACGTAAACCCGGAGAAAAGCTCCGCCGTTTGCTTCGAATATAAACGACGTCGTTTCACCACCACTCCGCCAATCAGGATGTTAGGAACCCCTGTCCCATGGCAAACTAAAGCCAAATACCTAGGCGTCACCCTTGATGCAAGGCTCACTTTCGAGCCCCATATCAAGAAGGTTACTCGCACCGCACGTTTTTACATGGGTAGGCTCAACAGCATGTTGGGCAGACACAGTAAAATGTCCCTCCGCAACAAGCGAACCCTATATAAGGTCTGCATACGACCTGTCATGACCTACGCGGCCCCCATTTTCGCACATGCTAAGCCCAAAGCTATAAATGTACTTCAAATAGTTCAAAATCTATTCTGTCGTAGGGCCACTAACTCGCCCTATTATGTCCGTAATGCCGACCTACATCGAGACTTAGAGCTCCCAACAATCCAGCAGTTCCTTAAATCACTCTCTGAGAGATTTTTCAAAGCCTCAGAGTCCCACCCAAATCATCTCATTCGTGAGACAGCTGCCTATGCAGCCCCTATCCACACTCGCTATAGTGTGCGCAGACCGAGAAACTCTCTCTCGGACCCCCCCCAACAAGCTTTCGGCTGACCTGAACTGCCTCCTGGCGGCTCAGGCCGAGCCTACATAACGCATCCCTTAATCTGCCTTAGTTAGGCACTCTTCTAAGCGGCTGTTCGCCGCTTGCGCCCTCCTTTCTGTCAAGGAGGGTCGCGTTCGTATACGGCTTAGAGATCTCTAGTCAGATCGTTAAGCCAATTCCTAAAAGGTTGGGTTTAGTGGGTAAAAGTCACCACATAACCACGCAGCCGGCTGCGTGGTATGCTATGAGCATTCCCAACCTCCCTCCCCCGCTTTCCGGAGGGTTGCCCATATTTGCTTCGGGCGCAAAAAAAAAGGCCTATGTTTAGTCCTGGACTTTTATAGACTGTAATCGATAGTGGTTGGATGAAATGATACTTAAATAAACCGTAAACGTATGCAAAGAATGATTTCAAAATGAGTCTAGAGTTTTTAATACTATTTAATATTCCCTATTATTGTAACTTGAAATTAAGATCCAGGCCATAGCATCCACTTACCCGTAGATGTCTACATCTATATTTATCTTTGATTAAGAATCAAAATGCACATGAGTTTACATCCTTGGGGCCTAAGATGGTTCTCTACACTTACCACACTAAACACAGCAGTATTAAGCTGCTAATTTATGCTAGTGAGTGAGCGTGCTCCAACCCCGGTCGAGCCGACTTCTACCACCTAATAAAACAAAAAAAATAAAAAGGGGGAATAAGAGCATAAGAGAATCCATTCCTACATTTTGTCCCGTGGTTGAAATGCTTGAAAGATCTCATGCTGTCCGGAAGATAGAGGTATATCTAAATATTAGAGATGGGCTGAATAATCGTTTCATATCCGGTATTCGGCATGTTCGGCAACTTTACCGAATATTTGTTTCGGCTGTTGAACAAACGAATGTTTCAATACTCGTAATTCAATTCAATAAATTGTTACTCAAGGTGTCCACTGTATTGAAATGTACGAATTGAGTAATTTCATGTCTTTCGTTATAGGTTAAATCTACTCGTATAGCGTTATGTTTTTAGGAATTGTAGATTTATTTCCAATCATAGCAAATATAAAGATATATAAAATGTTTTTGGAATCAAACAAAGAAACTTTACATTACTTGAATACATTTCACTTTATTTTGGTCGTCAGTTTCAAACAGTAGATCTCCTACCACTCATTTTTATCATATTATTATCAATTTTCGCTAAAAATAACATAACAAAGTACTTTTTTTCTCACAAGAATAGTCAAAACATAAGCATATTATGTGCCGGCAGTTTGCTCAGTAGTAGATGATGCAATAACATGTCAGGTGTGGCGGGGGAGCGAGGGGCAGGGTCCGACGCGGATTCCGCGCGTTTTGCGGAAACAAGTTTCGACATAAATTGGTTAAGTAACGAGGTGCTGCTGGCGAATAATGTTTCACCGAATATTCGGATCGATAAAAATTTTACCGAACTTTCGGTCGAATCTTCGTATTCGGTGAAATCCATATTCGGCCCATCTCTAATAAATATCTCTTTTACGCCAGGCGTGAATAGCCAAACCCGAGACGACGACGGAAGAAGCCCACATCCAGCCGTGGAATTTTACTAATAAAGAACAAGAAAATGTGGCTAAAATGTAATTGACTTATTCCACTCGAATCTGTGGTTGCCAACGGAAAACCGTACCTATGAAAGTTATTAAGAGAATACCTTGAAAAGGTAAGGGACGACTGAGGCAGTGGTAAAATGAAAGTGATGCAATGACTTTATAATGTACAAATTATGAGATAGCTATACCGCCCACGCGCTCGGAAAAAATATAAGTAAGCGCCAAACATTTTTATTTTTTTACATTACTTCATTATGCAATAAAAATGGTTTATGAGAACTTAGATATGATTATTTACTATGCCTTAAAAAAATCCACGAACTTATTCGTAAAAGTATTGTGGTTTACTTAGCAATTATGCTATCGTGTTTTCCCTTTTTTTATGAAATCTGAGGTTATACAGTCAAAAATCTGTACCAAAAATTTGGTTCGTAATCTATAAAACTTAAAAAAATATGTGAAATAGAAAAGATTTTCGAAGTAATCACCTTAAAACGTCAATAAAGCGACAGTAATCTAATAGCTAAGAGTCGGACCGCCAACTTAAAAGTCAAATCCGTTAACGCGACCGATCAGTGGAGGTCTAACAAATTTTTGCATCTACACTAAGTAATAAGCACTAACATAGTACAAGGTAGTAGGACCTCTTTTGCCTGGCAGTCCGTCTGCTCCCTCACCATCACCTTTTGCCTATTTCTGTCGCTAAATGGCAATGCTTGCACTGCTGTGAAGGGTATAGAGATTAGAGAGCCATTATAATTACAGTGCTAGGCTGTGAGACATTACATCTTAGTTCTCACTTGTGATTTTAAAAATTTAATGAAGCGAGCATTTTTCGAATGTTTTTATTTATAATTTATTTAAATCAATTTAAAATAAAGCACATAAAAATAATAAACTGGAGGGCTATGAGCGTTGAAAGAGGAATAAATTATTTAAATATTACATTTTCAACCACTAACCTCCTTTTTCATTTTTGAGCATACCAAAAGTCCCACCGGTATAAATAACGAGCACGCGTTTAAGTTGAGTCATTTTTTCTTTATAATTTAAAAGAAAAGAGCGATATTTCACACAAGTAGACGCAACAGATCACACACGATGAAAACGAGCCAGTTAGTTTAATAGTGGTATCGTTTGTGTATATGAGTTGATAAACATCTATCCGTGCGCAAACTTTGCCGACGAGACGTCATGACGTCACTTGTCGATTGATAGTACGGTAGACAAATTCAAATTCATAATCTTTATTATAAATTAAGTGTAATTAATAAGAAACGTTACAGTTGTTACATAGATTTATTATTATGTTATATTATATAATAATATAAAATTACAAAATAAAATAACAAAACATAATGTGACGGCCCAATATTATTATTAATAATTAAATTCAATATAAAGGGGCGTCAAAAATAGTCTTAAAAGATATATATTAAGCAATTAAGTTAAATTAATAAACATAAAGTTAATATATTTCAGACATTATCCCAATAACATAGTAAATTAAAGGCAAAATTATTGTTTTTCGTAATAAATAAATTTATTTAAAAAACTTGAAAAAAATATTTAAAATAAGATAAATAATAGAAATACAATTCAAAAAAATATTATAAAATTAAGTTAAATAACGTTTATAAGATAATTAGAAAATTTGTTAAAAATTGTTTAAGTCATGGGAGGTGTTCGTGTATAAAAGAAAATTTTTCTAAGTTGTGGAAGGAGTTCACGTATAGATGAAATTTCCTAAGTTGTTGAAGGAGTTCATGTATTAAAGAAAATTTTTCCTAAGTTATGGAAGGTGTTCACGTATAGATGTCTTGTATGGAGGAAGCTGTCGGAGGTACATACCTGCAGTTGTACATATATATGGGGTGGTCGGGAGCCCGACTGCCTGAAGTACTGTAGCACAATGACTAGTCCTATATTAGGGACTTATGATATTAAACTCAATGATACAAAAGCAATACTATAGAAGGTCTCCATGATGAATTTGTATTACAATAGTAGGGTCGTGGGTTCGAACCCTATATATTAATGACTTATGAAAGTAAGGTCTATGATACAAAAGCAATACTATAGAAGGTCTCTATGATTAATATGCATTACAATAGTAGGGTTGTGGGTTCGAACCCTATATATGAATGACTTATGAAAGTAAGGTCTATGATACAAAAGCATTATTATTGAAGGTCTCCTTGATGCATAAGCATTGTATGGGGCGGTCGGGTGACCGACTGCTCCTAGTACTGTAGCAAAATGACTAGTCCTTATTAGGGACTTGAAAAGGAATATTATGGTGGCGTGTGTGCTGCTTCACGAGCAATTGGTCCGAGGTAAACTTGGACTCGCTAACCGATGTGTCCTAGACATATCATCTTAGTGCCGGTGGTAAGCGGGTTTGTTGTAGCAATACGGCTTTCCCGTGGACATCGCACACCCATACCGGTTGTGGGCGGCGTCGTAGCGCATAGCGATGCGTCGTCTATCTTTCGGATTGGGAAGATGAGTGTGTTTGGTAGCACTTTTAAGTGTAACAGGCATACTCAACTTCATGTCTTAGTGCATTAGCGCTATGATACGTGGAGTTTTGTCCACTGGCGTCTTAGTAGTATGCTACTATGATACGTTGGTGATATTTTTTATATAACAACAATAAAAACTTTGTTACCGAAATCGATAGGAGTCATGTGGGTGTGTTGTGAGGGGGCGCCACCCGTATGATAGTTGCGTTGATGCTTACTGCTACTTGCGGTATTGCGTCTTGTGATGGATCTGCGGGTGTGCTGCGCCTGATTCGACGCATTCTTGTGGTTCTGGTCGATGGAGGTATACAATTAACATCTTAGTGCTGGTGGTAAGCGGGTTTGTTGTAGCAATACGGCTTTCCCGTGGACATCGCACACCCATACCGTTTGTGGGCGACGTCGTTGCGCATAGCGATGTGTCGTCTATCTTTCGGATTGGGATGATGAGTGTGTTTGGTAGCACTTTTAAGTGTAACAGGCATACTCAACTTCATGTCTTAGTGCATTAGCGCTATGATACGTGGAGTTTTGTTCATTGGCGTCTTAGTAGTATGCTACTATGATACGTTGGTGATATTTTTTATAACAACAATAAAAACTTTGTTACCAAAATCGATAGGAGTCATGTGGGTGTGTTGTGAGGGGGGCGCCACCCGTATGATAGTTGCGTTGATGCTTACTGCTACTTGCGGTATTGCGTCTTGTGATGGATCTGCGGGTGTGCTGCGCCTGATTCGACGCATTCTTGTGGTTCTGGTCGATGGAGGTATACAATTAACATCTTAGTGCTGGTGGTAAGCGGGTTTGTTGTAGCAATACGGCTTTCCCGTGGACATCGCACACCCATACCGTTTGTGGGCGACGTCGTTGCGCATAGCGATGTGTCGTCTATCTTTCGGATTGGGATGATGAGTGTGTTTGGTAGTACTTTTAAGTGTAACAGGCATACTCAACTACATGTCTTAGTGCATTAGCGCTATGATACGTGGAGTTTTGTTCATTGGCGTCTTAGTAGCGTGCTACTATGATACGTTGGTGATATTTTTTATATAACAACAATACCAACTTTGTTACCAAAGTCGATAAGAGTCATGTGGGTGTGTTGTGAGGGGGTGCCACCCGTATGATAGTTGCTTTGATGCTTACTGCTACTTGCGGTATTGCGTCTTGTGATGGATCTGCGGGTTTGATGCGCCTGATTCGACGCTCTCTTGTGGTTCTGGTCGATGGAGGTATGCGGGTGGTGATGTCTGCTGGGATGTATGGGGGACCTTGGGATGGTGTAAGCCCGACGATAGTCGTAATGATGCTTGTTGCGTTCTGCAGCATTGCGTCTCTGCGATGGTTGTTTGGTGGGACGCTATTCTCAATGGCGCTCTCTGCGTCTTGGTTTGACTCACACCTAAGTAGCTTTGCCCAAGTCGGGTCCCTTCATTACGGGGCTGCAGACTGTCTGCCCTCCACGATGTTTTATATAACAACATAATATTATATCTCTGTAACTTTCCCACCTTTGAATGATTGAAGGCAACTTGTCGGTGGGTGAGACAAACATGATCGAAAATGCATTTACTCAACGTCAGTGACACAAACCCTTTCTGATGGCGAATTATTACTCTTATCTTATAACTGCCTTTTGGCTATATCTGCCGTTGTATTGGTTGGTGGAGCATATGTGTCGACCTCATGCGGGTGGTAGCTGGCGGGAGGATCTGAGGAGACTCTCAAGGCTGCGGCCGAAAGCCGCACAACGTGGGACCCCATTCCCTTGAGGTGAGCGGTAGACTCATGACACGCTCTGCGGCTAGTAGCCGTGCTGATCATGCAACTGGTGGTGATGCCATACACTTACATCACGTCTGCAGGAGCGGCGGTCTGGCAGGTGGTGGCGCTCACGGAGGGTTTACGGCCAGTGTGCCTATTTGCCTAAACCGTGTGACGTACATTCACTGTGGCTGGATTCGTTCGTATTCTGTTTGGCGTTTACACGCATTGACATGCGCGACTTCGGTCGATGTTTGTGCTTACGCACTAGCAAGGGGCCAAGCCTCTTTTACTGGTTCGCCAGTTATTTTGCTGTGGACTACGGTCCAGTTCCCGAATTAGCATTCCCTTCGGGGGGAGTGCATCAAAATGGTTGGCACTCACCGTGCACGGCGTGTGTGGGGCCGTGTACCTCCCCTACATTTTTTTTAAATAAATGTAGGAGAGCGAAGCCCTTGTATCGGGTATTTTGTATAAATATATTTTGAGCCTTTTCCGAGCGGGAAGGGATAATTAATAATGTAAACCTGATGCAAGTGGAATAGGGACGTTTTATGTTCTTAACCTTTTTCGAGCCCTGTCTTCGTGAACGGGGTTCACTTAGCTTATAAGGCACTACCAACAGCTTTCAATTGCTCTAGTGAATGTTCATTCTTCCAAAAGACACCTAAAAGAACTAAGTTACTAAACAAACACAACGTAAATAAGGGTCCTAACTAAGACGATCACGCCAAAATATTACAAACGGCCTATTATTAAACCTTTAGAAAGATCATTTAGAAAGATCTAAACATAATTTATTAATCCTGGTCACATATATATATAATTTTTAATATAAAGGGGAATATAATACATTTAGTATTTTATATATTTATTATTATGAGAGGGGGGGAGACCGTTACAATTTGGTGCCGTGACCAGGATATATTTAAAAAAAAGAAGGTCGTCTATATAAGAATTATGAAGTAGGCGTTATGCCTACAATTTGTTGTCCGTGAAATGGAAAGGTGTCTTGGAGGATGGTGTTTGCTGGGGGTGGTTGTGAGTCTGGGGGTGGGGCTTTAATATTAATATTGATTTTATTTGTTATAAAAGGTGTGTGCATAGTTAATGCGAAATAAAATATAAAGTGAAATAAATGAGAAGACGCAGTAACATTTGTGTAAGTGAAGGACTTAACAGTGCTAAAACTTATAAAAGTATATAAATATAATAATGGCTAAAAAAAGAAAAGTTCTAACTGAGTGAAGGCTAAGCCTGAAAATGAATTTAAGATGCTTCAAAAATTAATTAAAAATGCAGTGAAAACCTTTGAGGTTAAAATAATTTCTCGAAGATAAGTTTATTAACCAAATGAAAGATCACCAAATTAAAGTAAACCAAGAAGAGGTGTACGGGGCGAACACCTCATATGTCACTGATCCTAGACGGAATAATTTATATAACATACATAATGTGACAATAGAAAAGCTGAAATTGGAAATGAAAATACTCATCCAGTAACATTTTATAAGATCTCACCAATTAATTAAAGGACGTTCCATCTAATCTCTATATAATCGAAAGTTATGAGCAAGATTTAACTTAAATTTTTAGGAAAATTATTAATTTAAGTATTTTATTATAATTAAATCAAATAATGTTCATGTGTGATATTTGTAATAATTTAAATTAAATGGAGTGAATTATAAACCTGGGTCAGTACGCCTGACTCATTAACATTAATAAGTTCAAGCAGCCACTTAAACTAAATAGTAAAAGTAAAAATAATGTCGGACAAATTAGATAACAAGTGCGAAAGAATTTAAAAGAGGCAAGTCGCTTTAGAAACACAAAATTTGATAAGCGTAGTAAATTAATGAAATATCATATTGGCGATTTAGTAAAAGGTTCTAGATCTAGTAAATCAGATGCAGATAACAAAGTTATGAGTAAATTTAATTTGGCGTATGAAGGGCCTTATATAATACCAGCCGTACCATTTGAAAATGTACTTTAATATACTTTAGAAAACCCAGAAACAAATGAAATTATAGGACATTTTGATGCTATTCATTTATTAAAATATTTTAGATAATAGGTTTGGCTTATATACATTCTAGAATAAATACTGTAATATAATTTGGTCCCGTGGGTGGCCTTTTGAAAAAATAGATTAAAATTATTAAAGTTATGAGCAAGACACAAATTAATTAAAAATAAGAAAAATGTTGTAATAGTTTTATTAATGACTATCTGTAAATATTGATTGTAAGATAATTTTGTAAAATATGTTTTTATTGAATAAATTTGGGGAGTTGGGTCAGGGTGAATGACTCAATCACATTTATCTTGTGGGTGTGTAGCCATCTGATTTCAACTCATATACAAAATACTGTGCATATAAAGATAACATTGCTGAATTATATTTTAAAGACTTAAAATGTAAGTCAAAAACTAAAGAGAACCACTATATTAACGACATAATATACAATAAATTTAGCAAGATAACGATTTATGGTTTATCGCATTGGGATAGATGTGGTTGAAGGGGTGTGTGGCGGCGGCCATTCCCTGGGGTAGGTGGGATGAAAATATATACTGAATTGTAACAGATTGAAAGAGGAAAGAACAGATACACATAAGTTCAAAATTTTGAGTGTAGTGCATATGCTCTCAATATAGAAAAATTTTATATCAACGACTCCACTGTGTGGGTCATTAACATAAAATTTGGGGGTGGATTGTGACGGCCCAATATTATTATTAATAATTAAATTCAATATAAAGGGGCGTCAAAAATAGTCTTAAAAGATATATATTAAGCAATTAAGTTAAATTAATAAACATAAAGTTAATATATTTCAGACATTATCCCAATAACATAGTAAATTAAAGGCAAAATTATTGTTTTTCGTAATAAATAAATTTATTTAAAAAAACTTGAAAAAATATTTAAAATAAGATAAATAATAGAAATACAAGTCAAAAAAATATTATAAAATTAAGTTAAATAACGTTTATAAGATAATTAGAAAATTTGTTAAAAATTGTTTAAGTCATGGGAGGTGTTCGTGTATAAAAGAAAATTTTTCTAAGTTGTGGAAGGAGTTCACGTATAGATGAAATTTCCTAAGTTGTTGAAGGAGTTCATGTATTAAAGAAAATTTTTCCTAAGTTATGGAAGGTGTTCACGTATAGATGTCTTGTATGGAGGAAGCTGTCGGAGGTACATACCTGCAGTTGTACATATATATGGGGTGGTCGGGAGCCCGACTGCCTGAAGTACTGTAGCACAATGACTAGTCCTATATTAGGGACTTATGATATTAAACTCAATGATACAAAAGCAATACTATAGAAGGTCTCCATGATGAATTTGTATTACAATAGTAGGGTCGTGGGTTCGAACCCTATATATTAATGACTTATGAAAGTAAGGTCTATGATACAAAAGCAATACTATAGAAGGTCTCTATGATTAATATGCATTACAATAGTAGGGTTGTGGGTTCGAACCCTATATATGAATGACTTATGAAAGTAAGGTCTATGATACAAAAGCATTATTATTGAAGGTCTCCTTGATGCATAAGCATTGTATGGGGCGGTCGGGTGACCGACTGCTCCTAGTACTGTAGCAAAATGACTAGTCCTTATTAGGGACTTGAAAAGGAATATTATGGTGGCGTGTGTGCTGCTTCACGAGCAATTGGTCCGAGGTAAACTTGGACTCGCTAACCGATGTGTCCTAGACATATCATCTTAGTGCCGGTGGTAAGCGGGTTTGTTGTAGCAATACGGCTTTCCCGTGGACATCGCACACCCATACCGGTTGTGGGCGGCGTCGTAGCGCATAGCGATGCGTCGTCTATCTTTCGGATTGGGAAGATGAGTGTGTTTGGTAGCACTTTTAAGTGTAACAGGCATACTCAACTTCATGTCTTAGTGCATTAGCGCTATGATACATGGAGTTTTGTCCACTGGCGTCTTAGTAGTATGCTACTATGATACGTTGGTGATATTTTTTATATAACAACAATAAAAACTTTGTTACCGAAATCGATAGGAGTCATGTGGGTGTGTTGTGAGGGGGCGCCACCCGTATGATAGTTGCGTTGATGCTTACTGCTACTTGCGGTATTGCGTCTTGTGATGGATCTGCGGGTGTGCTGCGCCTGATTCGACGCATTCTTGTGGTTCTGGTCGATGGAGGTATACAATTAACATCTTAGTGCTGGTGGTAAGCGGGTTTGTTGTAGCAATACGGCTTTCCCGTGGACATCGCACACCCATACCGTTTGTGGGCGACGTCGTTGCGCATAGCGATGTGTCGTCTATCTTTCGGATTGGGATGATGAGTGTGTTTGGTAGCACTTTTAAGTGTAACAGGCATACTCAACTTCATGTCTTAGTGCATTAGCGCTATGATACGTGGAGTTTTGTTCATTGGCGTCTTAGTAGTATGCTACTATGATACGTTGGTGATATTTTTTATATAACAACAATAAAAACTTTGTTACCAAAATCGATAGGAGTCATGTGGGTGTGTTGTGAGGGGGCGCCACCCGTATGATAGTTGCGTTGATGCTTACTGCTACTTGCGGTATTGCGTCTTGTGATGGATCTGCGGGTGTGCTGCGCCTGATTCGACGCATTCTTGTGGTTCTGGTCGATGGAGGTATACAATTAACATCTTAGTGCTGGTGGTAAGCGGGTTTGTTGTAGCAATACGGCTTTCCCGTGGACATCGCACACCCATACCGT
The DNA here is from genome assembly GCA_907164705.1 of Parnassius apollo. Lineage (NCBI taxonomy): Eukaryota > Metazoa > Arthropoda > Insecta > Lepidoptera > Papilionidae > Parnassius > Parnassius apollo. Next base: position 4,309 of record CAJQZP010000085.1, on the reverse strand, counting down.
TTGTGGGCGACGTCGTTGCGCATAGCGATGTGTCGTCTATCTTTCGGATTGGGATGATGAGTGTGTTTGGTAGTACTTTTAAGTGTAACAGGCATACTCAACTACATGTCTTAGTGCATTAGCGCTATGATACGTGGAGTTTTGTTCATTGGCGTCTTAGTAGCGTGCTACTATGATACGTTGGTGATATTTTTTATATAACAACAATACCAACTTTGTTACCAAAGTCGATAAGAGTCATGTGGGTGTGTTGTGAGGGGGTGCCACCCGTATGATAGTTGCTTTGATGCTTACTGCTACTTGCGGTATTGCGTCTTGTGATGGATCTGCGGGTGTGATGCGCCTGATTCGACGCTCTCTTGTGGTTCTGGTCGATGGAGGTATGCGGGTGGTGATGTCTGCTGGGATGTATGGGGGACCTTGGGATGGTGTAAGCCCGACGATAGTCGTATTGATGCTTGTTGCGTTCTGCAGCATTGCGTCTCTGCGATGGTTGTTTGGTGGGACGCTATTCTCAATGGCGCTCTCTGCGTCTTGGTTTGACTCACACCTAAGTAGCTTTGCCCAAGTCGGGTCCCTTCATTACGGGGCTGCAGACTGTCTGCCCTCCACGATGTTTTATATAACAACATAATATTATATCTCTGTAACTTTCCCACCTTTGAATGATTGAAGGCAACTTGTCGGTGGGTGAGACAAACATGATCGAAAATGCATTTACTCAACGTCAGTGACACAAACCCTTTCTGATGGCGAATTATTACTCTTATCTTATAACTGCCTTTTGGCTATATCTGCCGTTGTATTGGTTGGTGGAGCATATGTGTCGACCTCATGCGGGTGGTAGCTGGCGGGAGGATCTGAGGAGACTCTCAAGGCTGCGGCCGAAAGCCGCACAACGTGGGACCCCATTCCCTTGAGGTGAGCGGTAGACTCATGACACGCTCTGCGGCTAGTAGCCGTGCTGATCATGCAACTGGTGGTGATGCCATACACTTACATCACGTCTGCAGGAGCGGCGGTCTGGCAGGTGGTGGCGCTCACGGAGGGTTTACGGCCAGTGTGCCTATTTGCCTAAACCGTGTGACGTACATTCACTCTGGCTGGATTCGTTCGTATTCTGTTTGGCGTTTACACGCATTGACATGCGCGACTTCGGTCGATGTTTGTGCTTACGCACTAGCAAGGGGCCAAGCCTCTTTTACTGGTTCGCCAGTTATTTTGCTGTGGACTACGGTCCAGTTCCCGAATTAGCGTTCCCTTCGGGGGGAGTGCATCAAAATGGTTGGCACTCACCGTGCACGGCGTGTGTGGGGCCGTGTACCTCCCCTACATTTTTTTTAAATAAATGTAGGAGAGCGAAGCCCTTGTATCGGGTATTTTGTATAAATATATTTTGAGCCTTTTCCGAGCGGGAAGGGATAATTAATAATGTAAACCTGATGCAAGTGGAATAGGGACGTTTTATGTTCTTAACCTTTTTCGAGCCCTGTCTTCGTGAACGGGGTTCACTTAGCTTATAAGGCACTACCAACAGCTTTCAATTGCTCTAGTGAATGTTCATTCTTCCAAAAGACACCTAAAAGAACTAAGTTACTAAACAAACACAACGTAAATAAGGGTCCTAACTAAGACGATCACGCCAAAATATTACAAACGGCCTATTATTAAACCTTTAGAAAGATCATTTAGAAAGATCTAAACATAATTTATTAATCCTGGTCACATATATATAATTTTTAATATAAAGGGGAATATAATACATTTAGTATTTTATATATTTATTATTATGAGAGGGGGGGGAGACCGTTACAATTTGAACATAACAATAACAATACAATTAGGAAAAACAGGCAATAAAATAATATGTAATCAGTATCAGACCTGAACAACCGTTATCAACGCAAAACTAGGCACAAGAGAAAACGGTGAGCTGAAGTTAGGGAAATTTGGAGTAGGGCAACGGAACCGAAGGGGCCAGCAGCTGGCCGACTTTATGGAGAAAGAGGGACTCTTTATGATGAACTCTTTCTTCCAGAAGCGGCCCCACAGGAAGTGGACCTGGTCGAGCCCCGACGGTTCGACAAAAAATGAGATTGACTTCATTATGACGACCAGACGCCAACTGTTCAGTGATGTCTCAGTGATCGCAAGGGTGAAAACTGGCAGCGATCACCGAATGGTTAGAGGCACACTGAACCTAAACGTTAAGTTGGAGAGGTCTCGTCTAATGAAGTCAACGCTCCGTCCCCCCTCGTGCTCTAATTCAAAATCCCGAAAACTTTCAGCTCGAGTTACGCAACCGCTTTCAGTGCCTAGAAGATTGCAATGCAGTGGACGATGTGAATGACAAGCTCGTGGAAACTGTCCATGCGGTCGGAGCTAAGTTCTGCAAGACCCGCCGCAGAAGAATACAAAAACTCTCCGATCACACTCTTAATCTCATGGCTGTTAGACGGGAGATGAGGCTGCAATCGTCAACAGATTTGACAGCATACAGGCAACTAAACAGACAGATCTCCAAATGCATGCGGCGAGACTTACGCAACTTTAATACTGCTCGTATTAAAGAAGCGATCGAGCGGAACCAGGGCTCCAAAGTCTTTGCCAGAGATCTGTCTGCCCGTAAGAGCCAACTGTCAAGGCTGAAGACTGAGTGTGGCAGCATCGTTTCCGGGACACCTGAGATTTTGAGTGAGATTGAGAGGTTCTATGGGCAGCTGTACACATCATCGTTGGAGCCACACGCAAGTGTGAGTAACGATCCAAGAGCAAGTCTTATCCGACACTATTCCGATGATATCCCGGACGTCAGTCTAAGCGAGATTAGAATGGCTCTCCAGCACCTTAAAAACGGCAGGGCCCCAGGCCAGGATGGTATTACAGCGGAGCTTCTGAAAGCGGGTGGAACACCGGTACTTGAAGTCCTTCAGAAGCTCTTCAATTCCGTCCTCCATGGTGGCACTACTCCAGAGTCGTGGAGCAGAAGTGCGGTGGTCTTGTTCTTTAAGAAAGGCGACAACGCTTTCTTGAAGAACTACAGACCTGACCTGACTTCTGAGCCGCGTCTACGTGCTGTTTTCGAGAGTCATTACGAATCGTCTCGCACGCAGACTCGACGACTTCCAGCCTCCAGAACAAGCCGGTTTCCGAAAAGGCTTCAGTACCATAGACCACATACATACCCTGCGGCAGATTGTACAGAAGACTGAAGAGTACAATTTGCCACTTTGCCTGGCGTATGTGGACTATGAGAAAGCCTTTGATTCCGTCGAAATTTGGGCGGTGCTGCAGTCCCTTCAGCGGTGCCAAGTTGACTGTCGGTATATCGAAGTGCTGAAGTGTTTGTACAGTAGGGCTACGATGGCTATCCGAGTACAGAACCAGAGCTCGAAACCTATCCAACTGCAGAGAGGTGTAAGACAGGGTGACGTTATATCCCCGAAACTCTTCACCGCTGCTTTGGAAGACGTTTTCAAGCTACTGGACTGGAAAGGATACGGTATTAACATCAATGGCGAGTACATCACTCACCTTCGATTTGCCGACGATATAGTCCTTATGGCAGAATCGCTGGAGGACTTAAGCACTATGCTCAATGACCTGAATAGTGCCTCCCAACGGATAGGTCTTAAGATGAAGATGGACAAAATAAAGATCATGTTTAATGTCCATGTCACACCTATGCCGGTAGTTGTTGGGAGCACTATGCTCGAAGTTGTTGACGAGTACGTTTACCTGGGACAAATAGTCCGACTAGGTAAGTCCAACTTCGACCGAGAGGTCAATCGACGGATTCAACTCGGCTGGGCAGCGTTCGGGAAATTACGACACATCTTCTCGTCAGGTATACCTCAATCTCTGAAAACTAAAGTGTACAACCAGTGCGTGTTGCCAGTGATGACTTACGGATCAGAGACGTGGTCCTTCACTGCTGGCCGTATGAGGACGCTCTAGATGGAGAGGGCTGCGTTCTGTGATAGACTCAGGGTATCCGCCAAGTGACCGACATAGCCCAACGGATTAGTAAGCTGAAGTGGCAATGGGCCGGCCATATAGCTCGAAGAACCGATAACTGATGGGGAAGAAAGGTTCTCGAGTGGCAGCCTCGTACCGGTAGGCGCAGTGTAGGGTGACCCCCCACTAGATGGAGTGACGACCTGGTAAGACATGCAGGAAATCGATGGATGCAGGTGGCTCAGGACCGTGCTTTGTGGAGTTACTTGGGGGAGGCCTATGTTCAGCAGTGGACTTGTGAAGGGCTGTGATGATGATGATGATGATGATCAGAAACAACCGTATCACTTTC
>CAJQZP010000084.1:0-66404 GCA_907164705.1 Parnassius apollo | reverse complement strand
TTCAACAGGTAAGCATGTAAACAATGACTGCACATCAAAACTGACCATAGTTTCATTGTCTGCCAGATGTAGGTCTTTAATCTCGCTGACAAAATGGTAGGAATCCTTTATGTGTGCTTTTGTATGTCCCCTGAGTGGTGAGAGTATTTTCGCTAAGTGTTGAGCCAATCTGTAAGTTGGTGAATCGATTTGGCTCACTATGGGACGTAATGGAGCATTGGGCTTGTGTATTTTTGGTAACCCATACAATTTTGGTGATTTGGCGCACGTAGGTATTATCCATTTTACGTCCAGATTTAATTTTTCGGAGTGTTTCTTTATGAGGTCACTAGTTGTTTTTAGTGTGCTATTTGTTGGGTCGTTTTTAACCCTTTTTATAAGTACTTACATCCGACAAAAAATCTTGTATTTTAGAATTATAATCTGACGTATCCATGACTACCGTGGCGTTTCCCTTATCTGCGCGGAGAATCGTAAGTTCGTGTTTATTGCGTAGGTTCTTTAACGCTATAAATTCGTCTTTTGGGAAGATTCTGTTTAGGCACTGAACATCGACGTAACATAGACGAGATGTCTTGACGTATCGCCTCCAAATCTTCTTTCCGCATATTGTTTTTAAATAAACAGTCCTCGACACTACAGATAATTTCTTCTTACGGTAATTTGCGGGGTGTAATTGCAAAGTTGAGGCCTTTGGATAAAACCCTAATTGTTGCATCATCCAGTGTTTGTTTTGACAGATTATAGAGCGCGATTAATCTATGATCTGTGTTTGTCAATGGTTGCTTTCGGTTCTGGCATTGATTCAGATGTTTGACATTTGACTTGTTCGTTAATTTTTGATATTTTTCTATATGTTTGTTTTTGCATTCATTATATTTACTAATTTCGCGTTTATTTAATGTTTCCATGCAAAAATTATAGTCAAACGTCGTTAAAACTTTCTTCAATTCACTGGATCGTTACGTCGGGTATTAAAAGTTAGATATAGATAAATTCGATTAAGAAGTTAGTATTATAAGTTAATTCGTAGACCTCTTTTAAATTGGTGTAAATAATATTTGAATAATAGAAGTTGGTAGCTGTTATGATTTATGAAAGCTACAGTATGTCAGTCAAAGTAACCGGAAGCACAGCTCAAGGTTCCGTCCTTGGACCTTTGCACTTTATAGCCTATGTCAATGACATTAATAAGATAAGATCTTTAGACATTGTACTTACTATCAATATGCCGATGATACGTGTATGCTTGTGGGTGCTAAGAGTGTCAATGATGCCCTGCTTCTGTTACAGGATGATTTGATATATTAATATTATACTCTCAAAAGACCACGTTAATCCATATACACTCACCAAATTTAAAGTCTCATAGCATATTAAAACATAAAATCATCGCGCATAATCATAATTGCCTTCACCAACCTGAACTTAATTGTAAGTATTCCACGATTGAATTAGTTACTTCGCATAAATATTAAGCCTTAATAATAGATACTAAGTTCAATTGGAACGTACATATAAATCATATATGTGATACCTAAGCTTAGAGCATTTTTGGCGAATATGCTTTATCTTGATGATTTAGTCATAACTTATGGGCTAAACAGCTACGGACGAACAGACAAATCACACCCACAGTACATTTATAAGCTACAACTTAGGATTTTAAATGCGATTGTACCTATAAAAATTAAACTTCAGGCAAAAACAAATGAAAATGTTATAGTTAAATTCTGTACGGTACTCAATATCTATGATAAAGTCCAATATCAATTGTTAAAGGAACAATTCTTTCATTTAGGTATACAGCATACAGTTTCAAATAAAATTCAGACTCGTAAAGTAATTTAAAAAAAATAATACAACAGTACCATCCAAAAATAAATATGGTGGTGAAAGCATCAGCGCATACATAATACCTCGCTTAATAAATGGTCCGGATAATAAATTTAGAAGTGAACTGACTAAAGTTAACATAAAGTATAAATCAAAATGTTATTTCCTTAACAAATGTTAGCTGTTATCCCTTTTTTATACTATATTTATTATTTATATATATTTATAGATTATAATATGCAGGGAATAGAGTGAATGGGGCTCTACACTCTATTATGACGAATCAGAATATGTCTAAAGAGGCACGTATGGTTATTCATAATGCTGCGTTAATCCCTACTTTAATGTATGGTAGTGAAAATTGGGTGTGGCAGAAGAAGCACGAAAGTAGAATAAATGCTGTAGAAATGCGGTCTTTAAGGAATATTCTATGGTTGAATCTGAATGACAGGGTGAGAAATTGCGTAATAAGAGATAAATGTTGTATGCAAGATGATGTTGTGACCAGGGTTAAGAAAGGAATGCTCGGTGGTTTGGTCATGTAGAAAGAATGAATGAGGAAAGAGATACAAAGCAAATTTATATGGCATATGTGAACGACAGAGTCGGGAAGGGACGCCCTAGAAGAAAGAAAAGTTTAAAAGAAAGTTTATCGACCAAATTGGCGATATTTTGAAAATGGGTCACATTAGAAGTACCCTTAACCGACGAGCATGTATGCGTAGATATATGTATGCAAGGAGGCGAAGTGGTATGTCAGGATCATGCTAAAAGGGAAGTCCGTAGTAGCTTACCCCTCTGGGTGACAGGCGTGAGTGTTTATGTTTTATTTATATGTATAATAATGTAGACGGAACGGCTCACAACACAAACCTGCGTGGTTTTTCGCTGTGCCGCACAGCAAATTTATATCAATTTTTATTTGATAATAAATTAAAAAAAATGTATGACAGATGTAAATACTTAGACGTCATCATCGTCATCCAGGAGTTATTTTATTCTTTCACCTTTCTTTTTATCAATCTGTCTATAAGTCTACTGAAGGAGCTACGCCACTTTCTCGTTGTAAGATGGATTTGCCTTAATTTACACGCATGGCAGGCTGTAGATTGACGAGTGCAATACCCGACATCTCGTACCTTTCATGCTACTGCCCGTAGCGCCATCTATTGGAAGTTCTACAAATGTGTACATGATATCCCTAAGAACACCCTCCTCGTACGTACCAGGACAGCACAGCTACAGTACTCGTAGATCCCTCAAACTGCCACATGAGGCAATTTCCAGAATTAGGGCTGCTTGAGAATTTCTTACCAGAATAACCCAATAACTGAAATCTTTGATAAAACAAGTTACAAGAAATTTAATATTCTACAGACATTTGATAAATGCAATTGCTCTTACGTGAAGAGTTACTTTTAATATTAAAAAAACGGGTGGATTAAATTTACAAATTAATGCGTATTTTATAGTCATTTCAATAAAATCAGCGATTATTAGTTGCATCTATATAAAAGAATGAGGTAAGTAACACATATTATAATAACAATATTATGCGATTAAAATAAATATTAACGTTAGAAATACTCCAATTTTATTAAAGATTTTTAATAATAATTAGCCAAGATCCGCGTAATAAAATAAAATGTAATGCGTTACCAAGTTTGAAGAGCACCTCCCGTCCTCTCTAAATTGCATAAAGTGCACGCACTACTACTACTATTACTACTAAGGAGGCGGGAGGGGAGGTGCTCTTCACTAGGTAATACATAATTTTATTTCAATGTAATGGATTCCCACAAAGTAGCACCTGATTCCATCATCATACGTTTTCCAACAATCTACTGCCCCGTATAATCTCGTGAGTGTCGTAAGAGGTGACAGGAGAAAGGAAAATGGGGAATGAGCAGCGACATCTATATACATATTTGTAGATAACAATTCCAATTAATAAAAATCTGCGGTTGCTAATCCACCTAGCGTGGCAAATATCCCCCTTTAATATACAATCTTTGGAGGAGGCGTATGTTCAGCAATGGACTTTTATACAGGCTGTTACCTGTTGATCGGGAAAGGACCATACTCTTAGGAATACGGCAGTAAAATAACAGCTTAATGCTGCTGTGTTTCCAGAACCATAACCGGACACGTTTTTTACTGGAAACGAGACATTCCATCTTAGTCCTAATGGGTGAAAAAGCACCTGCGTTTTGATTTTTAAGCAATGACAACTATATTGCGGGCCGTAGTATCTATCTATTTACCATCAGTTTGTACTGTTAGCTGGCTTGTCACCTTCATTATAAATAAAAAAAACTCATTTAATATCGTTACTATTAATCACGACTAAATAGGAAGGCTGAAAATTTACTTCCACTTTTATCGGCTCTGGCACTTGCTCGAATTCAATAACGAGGATTTGAATTAATAGGGTTTGTTCGAATACGATTTCAATTAAAACAAATATAGTGAAATTGTTTAAAAAAATACATGACGGTGTTTAAAAAAATTACATATTTGCCTATCTTTTATTGAAATTGATTTTATAAAAATTTTAATACATTTATGTATATTACTTTTTAATACAATAATATTTTCTATTTTAAATAAAATGATAAAACTAAAATTAAAAATTCAAATAATTATTCAGACATACTTCCGCAGTGTAGCATACATGTTTGTAATTTGTATTTACGTGTGGTATACAAGTACGCTGGCTCCGTTTATTCTCTAAATGGCAAAGTAAAGATATTTAGCCGTTTAGCCTTTAAGCGCGAAAAAACTAGCCCGCTTGTCATGAGAATACAGTTACTTTAGGAACTTCATCACATGTGAACCCCATGGATCGATAGATTACAGCAATTCACTCTACATTTTTTAGTCACTAAAAGTTGAATTTATTAAAGTGGAATTTTTTCATAAGATTACAAGTGGTCAGAAAAAACTCTGCCCTGAGAAGAACCAGAAGAAATCCCACATTTTCCTTCTATTATTTTAACAGGAACCTTCAAAGAGAAAAAATGTAATGTTTACCAAAATAAATCGATAACACAAGGTATAAAATCGATATAGGCTGTATGGTACATCTGTCCTTTGTCTATCAAGGGCAAAAAATATAAGAAAGCACCTTTAAATTTATAATAGCAATAAAACTTATAAAAATTTAAAATATGAAACAGGGAACCAGTTGATGTAATTCTGAAGCTAATAAAAAACGTGGTCAATTTTTCGGAACTCACCGTCATGATATTTTAGAAAATATAAGATGGATTAATTAGAGTTTTCTTGATTTACGGCTACTCATATTGTCGTATAAGTTCAATGTGGTTATAATAGAGGAATTTTAAGAACACAAAATTGCTTGACCTATTTGTGTCAAGAGTAAAGCACTACCTAATAACGCTTCGCGATATGAGGCATGCAGTAAATATTTCTAAAACAAGTACAGGTTTTAATACAGTACATGCGCAGGACAGGAATACGGAATGCACAGGTGCACTCTCCTCACTCTCATAGTACGATGGGGCAGCAAAGCATTCTTGGAGATATATCAGGAGCAGGACCACGGGCTTTACGTGTTTTCCAAGGTACGGTGGTGAAACCAGTTACTAGACTTAAAGAATTAGTAATTCATTTATGGGGCAATTTATATCTACGCTTTTACAACAAAATCCCAAAAATGTACAAAATTTGTCAATAAACAAGTTTAAATTTTTTATTAAACAAAACTTGTACAAAAAGGGTTATTATTTATGTAATATAATATCAAGGAATACATAAATGAAAATAGCCCCTGGGAATGAGGTGATCGCCACCATGTTGGTTCTATAAAAATTTTTTTGTTTTGTTTTTTTAAGTTTTGTTTAATAAAAAATTCATTGAGCTGTTATGTACTTACGTACTAGAGGCGACACTGCATTCAGCTACTCTGTTCCACTCAACTGCGGTGCATACATCGCACTTTAATCACTCACTCGCCAGGTTCTTGTAGTTGTCACGTGTTGTGTTGATTTAAAAAAAATCTCTTGATAAAAATATGCCGTCGTGTGTACTTAGATATTGCACAAATAATTCAAGAAATGTCAGTAAAAACCAAGGAATTACCTTTCATCAGTTAATAAGATATTAATCCATAAAAAGCATTAAAGATTAATAATAAAACAAATTATTCCTAAGACGCCATCTCGTGTCATGGAATAAAGATTAAGAAATTAATATGTTCAGATGCGACATTTCTATAGGTACTTAAGTATAGGACGAATATATTATTATACACATTTTTTTTGTAGAAAAATGTATAAGTTATTATAATTAGGCTAAATTTTTCATGTTCAAATCTGATTATTATTCTTTTATTTTATTCTTAGGTTTCCACATCAAATTCAAAGTCGAATAAATTCCCAGTATTTATGAATAATTCTTATTTTAATTTAAATTAATATATTTGTAATTTAAATGTTATGTTAATAAGTTTTGTTATCATACATTTAGTACGTTTTTATATTTGACAGATACCTTTTAAAATATTCAGATATAAATATAATTGAAATGTGATTGTGATATAATATTATGTAATATTACATTAAATAAGCAAATATAATATACAAAATAAATGACAATATTTAAATATTGTTCTCGATATAATTTACCTATTCAACAATACAATCTACTATTACCTACGAATCATTCTACCTATGTTTATTCTATGATAAAAAAACAACCGCGCGAACACAGAGTAGCGCACACTTTTTGTTTGAGATAGCTGTTCTAGTACGCAAGTACTTATTACTTCAATGACAAAATTGTATAAATTAAATTTATTGTAAATTAAAATATGTTAAAGAATAGTCCCGCTGGGTTTCTTGCTAGTTTTTACCAGGACAGAGGCTTTTTTGCGAACCAGTGGTAAATAAAAATGACTTTCAATAAGTATTATACAATAATCTATATTGAATTAAAATCATTCATTTCATTTCAAACACCACCAACTTCCTGACAACGGGTTGCCACTGTAAATTTCTTGCAGGGAAAACCAAGTCATTGATTTTGTTTCGTCTCAGGATTCTTACCCGGGATCTCAAGATCAACAGTCACGTTTACGACGACTAGACCTAAGAGAGAGGCAAAATATAAACACACATTAAATATTTGAAAGTTTTAACATAATTTCTCTGGGTGTACTTCACTATCAATACTCATTATGTTCCAGTTTAAGATAAATTTAATCTCCCGCTCGATAATCCTCGTGGGATCGTGTCGCTAAACAACTTATCGCTCGCTCATTGAGAAAGCGTCATTGTAACAATTAGGTAAAATTCAATTTGTGTTTCAAATTAAATTTATGTGAAGGGATAATAAAATAGAATCATCAATAATCGTATGTTAAAATCAGGCATAAATTCCTAACTTTCGTTAATATGGTTTATCGTGTTTTTGTATTGAAGTTAAAATGAAATACTTATCTAATGGAATCTGGAATTTTTATTATAATACATATTGCCAAATTTAAATAGACATCAGTTTTATTCATTAATGTTTTCTCTTAATATAAATTCATGTGTTTTACTTGACTTTACTTCACGCATTAGACCGATTTAAAAAATAGTAGACTTTAATCAAACGAGTCACGTGACCTTGCAAACCGACGGTAAAGCCCAACCTCCCATACTTCGCGCTTGAGTTGTACAACATATATACGAGTAATTCTTTGACGTAAGAAATTAAAATTTCGTTTTTCTGACGTCTTTTTTTTCCTTTCTTTTTTGTCCGGTAGGAAAAGCGAACCGTAGTATACAGAACCACGCTATGCTTATATATGTAAGAGAATGCTGCGAAGAAGTGGTGACAGCGGCTATAAAAAAGATAAAATTACGATAATGCGATGAAATCCCTATAATTTGTTTTATGCAAATTTTTCTTTTCATTCATTTCACCAACGAGAACCTAGTAAATCAGTACATAAAATTGCAACTAAGGTCTCGTCCTCACAGCGAATATACACCGCGCGAATTTATTCTCGCGATTTTTATTCCGTGATCAAAATTACACCTATTACGCACTGCGAATAAAATTCCGCACGATATCAGTCAGTTCGTGCGTTCCGTTCAAAACGAAAGTCTAAAATGGATAACAGAACAATTTTGATTTACTTAATACTACGGCGGCGACGTAAATGACGTATCAAAAGAAGCCGGCTTTGAGACCACTGAAAGGATTTTTCTACATAAAATATCAAGAGCTACGAAAATACAGCAAACAGTTTTTCAGAGTTTAACAAGTTTACACTAACACCACATAAAAGTATCATGTTCGAAAACATAACGGGTACCTTAAAACTGACCCCGACCGTAGATGTAGTTGTATGTGCAATTTATAAACCTCCAAAAAGAAACAAGGATTTGTTTGTAAAGGAGCTTGGCAGGTATATCTCAAACTACGACACTAATAAAAACCTCTTATTAATCGGCGATTCCAACATTGACCTAAAACCATTTCATCTTACAGGGACACTTATTTGCAAACACTCAGCGAGCGCGGATTAATGTGCGGAATCTCAAACTATACTAGAATTGCAACAAGAAAAAATAAAGTCACTAAATCTTGCATTGATCACATATTTGCGAGGTTCCCCACATCAGATCCGTACTCAGCTGTGTTGGACGTTGCATTGGCTGACCATCGGGGCATAGTGTTTACGTGTCTTGAAGACTCACCACCTACAAGATGCGTGCAGAATGTAACACAAAAAACTACTTTTGATCGTACCATTTTTAGTAATGCGGTGAGTATTACAGATTGGAAACAGACAAATAACATGAGTTCGTCAAATGATATACTTTCATTTATAAAAAAATCGTTCCTAACAGCTATAAAGACTGCGACTATTAGTAGGTCTGTTAGGTATTCTAAAAATCGTAGGAATCTGCCTATAGCCCCTTGGATCAATGGTAATGTTACCCGATTATGTGAAAAAAGGGACTACTTATTTAAGCTTTGGAAAAATAGCTCTTTTGATCCTAAAATAAGACTAGAATATAATAAAACTAGAAATAAACTCAATAAACTAATAGAATCAAAACGAAATACATACTATCTTAATGAAATACATAATAACTTTAAAGATACAAAAAAAGTTTATAAAATCATTAACCAGATGTTAGGACGAGTAACAATATCCATTGACGAGGCGATACTGAAGGCTTTTGACGGACAGGGCCTTACCACCAAAGCGATAGCTAACAACTTCGCAAACAGCTTTGAAAAGGCAGTTAAAGACATTGTTCCTCAATGCAGCTTAAAATTAACCAAACCACTAACTTATCAGAGACCGGTGGATTCAAGTATTTTGTTCAAAAAAGTTTCTCAGATCAATGTTAACGAAATTATTAAGAGACTGAACTCACATAAGGCTCCTGGACCTGACGGTATTAGAGTAGCTGATCTAAAAATGGTTGATAAACATATATCCTTACCCATCGCCAATTTAATTAACTGCAGTATTGCGTCTGGAGAATATCCCGACGACCTCAAAATAGGCTGTGTGAGACCTGTTTTCAAAAAGGGCAAACACGATGATTACTCCAACTATCGACCAATCACTCTGCTTTCTAATATTGATAAAATAGTTGAAAAAGCTATCTGTGAGCAGATTCATAATTTTTACCGCAAGCACGAAGTAATAAACAAAAACCAGTACGGATTTCAAGCAGGTAAAAGTACTACGGACCTTTTATGTAAATTTACAGATGAGGTAAACGAGCATTTGAACCTTAAAAAATGTGTTCTGGCCTTGTTTATTGATTTTTCTCGTGCCTTCGACACGCTGCAACATCAACTTTTAGTCCATAAACTGGATGATTGTGGTATCCGGGGTCCGTTACTTAATTGGTGTAGAAATTACCTCCAAAATCGTACATTTACGGTTAAATTAAATAACGCATTCAGTGACCCTAAGAATGTGACAGAAGGCACGGCCCAAGGATCAGTACTTGGCCCGTTGCACTTTTTATCTTATGTCAACGAGATGAATAACTGTCTGAAACACAGTTCCTGTTACCAACTCGCAGATGATACGTGTCTTCTCGTTTCGGGTAAGGATATCTCAAATGCGTGTAATGCTCTCCAGGCCGATTTAGACATGATGATACGATGGTGCCATGACGTTGGTCTAGTGTTAAATGCCAATAAAACCAAACTCATGATTATCAAATCTCCGTATATGAGGTATCCTACTCCAAAACCATTAATTGCTCATAATCACGACTGCCTCCATCAACTAGGAACTTGCCAATGCCCTACAATCGAAGTTGTGACCTCACAAAAATACCTTGGCCTTATAATTGACTCAAAGTTTAACTGGAACTACCACATTGAACAAGTGTGTAATAAGTTGCGTCAGTTTCTAGCCAATATAAAAATCCTAAAAAATCGCATACCCTTCAAAGTAAGACTTATGCTTTACAACTCCCTGGCTGAATCTTATATTCAGTATGGCTTGTCGAGCTATGGTCGGACGTACAAATCATATTTAAAACAGATCTATGATCTTCAACTTAGTATTCTCAAAAATATTATATCCCCTAATATACGTATCCTAATTGGTGATGATGAAAATGCGATTTTTGAACATTGTAAAATCTTACCAGTTTATGACCAAATTAAATTCATGTTATTAAAAAAAATATTTCTTTTGCGACAGTTTAAAATCATATATAGAACATCTAGTACGTACGCGCGTATGACACAAAACCGACTCCGGCATATCACTGCTAATAATGTGTACGGGCAACGGACGGCTGCTTATCAGGTACCGCATTTAATAAATAACTTACCTTTCGATGTACGTGAAAAAGTATCACAACAAAACATTAAAACTAAACTCAAAAACTTTTTCCTATCTAAATTATAAATACATACTATATCTACTTAATAATAATAATATACTACCTGCCTAGCTCTTACTTTTACTTTTACCTTGCTACTTCTGACTTTAACTAAGTTGTTAACTTACCTTTTTTAGTCCTTATATTCTTGTTACACCTTCTACCTACTCATATACCTAACTATTGAATTAGACTTTGTTTTGTACATAATTCGCTTACTTGAATTTAATTATTTAGCATCAAGGTAAACCTCTGTGGTTTTTAGATGTTAATTAAGCCTATATTGGAATGTAATTTTTGTTTGATCTGATAAATAAATAAAAAAAAAAAGATATTATAGAATAAGTTAAACATCATTCGATAATTTAGTACGACTAGTTGGTCCAGCTATTACCTATCAAGATACAAATTGGAGAAAATCAGTTTCAGCTGAAGAGAGACTGTCGATAACTATAAGGTAAGTTGTTCCGTATTTGGGTAGAGGTATGCACCACAAGTAGGAGTATCTAAACATTTCATGAAAATCGATCGTATTAAAATAAAACAACGTGGTCTTTTTAAAGTGCACCTTATATGGATTATCATAAAATGTTTAGAAATATTTGGCACTAAATAAGTATTGTTACAATTCAAAAAACAATGATAAATAAAAAAGTAGGATTAATCTTACAGAATCATTTATTAAAGTAATTAACTTCTGTTCAGGAATTCTTGTTGAATGTATAAACTATCGAATAAAATTATTTTTGGTTGCTAAAAATTGTAATAAAATTCATAAATTACCCTTTATAGCATAGTAGTAGTATATACTTCACTTTTAGTGCCAAAATTACTACTAATTTGAATTCTACACTTTTGTTTTTGGAGAAATTTAGGTTTATGTTTTATGTGTTTCTATTCGTTACTCATACCAAAATATTAAAAAAAAATAATAATATTTATATTTCGAACAATATTTCAAAAATATCTTTGTGTGAATTTGAAATAAATACAACGTCAAGTTATTTTTGAAATACGTTAGAAAACTATTTTTAGTTACATTTTACACTAAAAATAAATTAGAATTGGAAAAATACCACATTTTTGACCCAGCCGCCAAAATGGGCCTTCCAGATTTCGAAGTACTTTTGGCACTTACTTTACACTTTTTATGCCACACATTATATATCTACGTGTTTACTATATTACAAGGAATATAAAAAAGTATAATACTTTCGTTTTTAGTTCAGACACTAATATAAAATTCTATAAAAAAGACGGAGAATGCGACACGTGGAACGCCGAAAGTTCAGAGTGATTACTTTTTCTTTCTAAGAAACATTGCCAGGTTATGGTTTAAAATAAAAGAGCATATCTTTGTCTTTGATACTATTATCTATTGCATATAGTCTATGGTTTTGATGATTAAATGAAGTATTTGGAAAATTTGAACTGAGAGACAGTGTGTATTGGTCTTGAGGAGAGTTTGAGGAGACGGATCAGGCTGAGATTGAGGAATGCTAGATGGATTACGAGATGGTGTGTACTGAGTTTGAGGAGACTGATCAGGCGGAGATTGAGGAATGATAGATGGATTACGAGATGGCGTGTACTGAGTTTGAGGAGACGGATCAGGCTGAGATTGAGGAATGTTAGATGGATTACGAGATGGTGTGTACTGAGTTTGAGGAGACGGATCAGGCGGAGATTGAGGAATGATAGATGGATTACGAGATGGTGTGTACTGAGTTTGAGGAGACAGATCAGGCTGAGATTGAGGAATGTTAGATGGATTACGAGATGGTGTGTACTGAGTTTGAGGAGACTGATCAGGCGGAGATTGAGGAATGATAGATGGATTACGAGATGGCGTGTACTGAGTTTGAGGAGACGGATCAGGCTGAGATTGAGGAATGTTAGATGGATTACGAGATGGTGTGTACTGAGTTTGAGGAGACTGATCAGGCGGAGATTGAGGAATGATAGATGGATTACGAGATGGCGTGTACTGAGTTTGAGGAGACGGATCAGGCGGAGATTGAGGAATGATAGATGGATTACGAGATGGCGTGTACTGAGTTTGAGGAGACGGATCAGGCTGAGATTGAGGAATGTTAGATGGATTACGAGATGGTGTGTACTGAGTTTGAGGAGACTGATCAGGCGGAGATTGAGGAATGATAGATGGATTACGTGATGGTGTGTACCGAGTTTTAGGAGACTGATCAGGCGGAGATTGAGGAATGATAGATGGATTACGAGATGGCGTGTACTGAGTTTGAGGAGACGGATCAGGCGGAGATTGAGGAATGATAGATGGATTACGAGATGGTGTGTACTGAGTTTGAGGAGACTGATCAGGCGGAGATTGAGGAATGATAGATGGATTACGAGATGGCGTGTACTGAGTTTGAGGAGACGGATCAGGCTGAGATTGAGGAATGTTAGATGGATTACGAGATGGTGTGTACTGAGTTTGAGGAGACTGATCAGGCGGAGATTGAGGAATGATAGATGGATTACGTGATGGTGTGTACCGAGTTTTAGGGGACTGATCAGGCGGAGATTGAGGAATGATAGATGTATTACGAGATGGCGTGTACTGAGTTTGAGGAGACGGATCAGGCGGAGATTGAGGAATGATAGATGGATTACGAGATGGCGTGTACTGAGTTTGAGGAGACTGATCAGGCGGAGATTGAGGAATGATAGATGGATTACGAGATGGTGTGTACTGAGTTTGAGGAGACTGATCAGGCGGAGATTGAGGATTGATAGATGGATTACGAGATGGTGTGTACTGAGTTTGAGGAGACTGATCAGGCGGAGATTTAGCATATATAGGATAAGGTGATGGCGTATTTGGACGGTGATTGTGTATTTGAATACGGTGATGCGTGTTCGGATTGTATGATGAATGCGATGATGATGACTGACGAAATCTAGGTGGCATAACATTTTGTGTAGGTGGTTAATATTTTATTGTTCTGTTAAGTGCATTCAGGATTTCAATTTTGGCATAGTGTTTCTGGTCTATTGATAGATTTTTTAACATCGGGATGAGCATTTCACAGAATGAAACATCTTCATCATATTTTTTCTCCTACAATAGTTTCAATAATTCATCATCGCTGTTATTCAGATTTTTACTCTTTTTACGCATGCTCGCTTTCAGTCTTTTATTTTGTGTAACTTCTGAGTCAGTGTCTTCGCCGGATTGAGTAGTAAGGTCTTCGGCATTACTTGTACTGTTTTCTATGTATGTAACATTAATTTTCGCATCTGTCAGAGATTTTTGAGTGCATAAAAATGAAAGTGCTTTCATGTGTATGTAAGGTCTTTTCTTTTTCCTTTTTGGCTTGACCCGGAACCACCCTTTTATCAGCTGCTACCTCCTTGAAGTATGTATCCTTGAGATTTTTCCATTTTTTTTTGCACGTCAGCTCCTGTAAATGAACATAAACTGTTTTATTAAATAATTTACTGCCTTGTAGGTATGATTTATCTATTTACATTTTATATTATTGGTGTTACATATTTTTTTATGCCTGTTGCAGGTATTTGGCTTCAGGAAATAGCTACTATTCACTATATTTCGAATATCTTATTGACGAAATTATAGAAGAGACGTGCGAGAAATTATGGTCATGTTTACAACCTTTATATACGCCAGAACCAGATGAAACAACTTGGTGCCAAACTGATGAACTTTTCTATAAAAGAGCCCATTTTTCACACTGCTTGGGAGCGGTGGATGGAAAGCATATAAGGTGCGAAAAGCCTAACTGCGCGGGTTCTGAATTTTATAATTACATATAAGCAATATCATTCCTTAGTTTTGATGGCGATAGCTGATGCCAATTATCATTTCATCAGTGTTGACATAGGAGTTTACGGTAGCAGCAGTGACTCTACCGTTTTCAAAAATTCTGCATTTGGTAAGAAGCTTGAAGGTGGTCAGTTAATGCTTCCTTCACCAAGCCATCTGCCAAAAGACGAAAACGGGGAAAGAATGCCTTATGTCTTTGTTGAAGATGAAGCGTTCGCTCTCTCATATATACATAATGCGCCCATACCCGAGAAGAAACCTATCTATAACTCAAAGAGTTTTTAATTACAGACTCACATTAGCAAGAAGATTTGTAGAATGCACATTTGGCATACTTACAAGTAAATGGAGAATTTTACATCGAGCTTTAGATGTAAAACTAACAACTTGTGACCAAATAATTAAAGCATGTTGCATTTTACATAATTACGTACTGAAACATGATGGAATTAGGTTTGAAGACAAACTGCATGGAACCAAGTTGCACAGTTTACGTCCTACTCCAGTGAGATCTAGAATATCCAGCATTGAAAATAGACAATTCAATATTTTGATTCATCGAAAGGGTCAATTTCGTAGCAGTATGATAAAATATAAATAATCAT
The DNA here is from genome assembly GCA_907164705.1 of Parnassius apollo. NCBI lineage: Eukaryota > Metazoa > Arthropoda > Insecta > Lepidoptera > Papilionidae > Parnassius > Parnassius apollo. The sequence goes on along the minus strand of CAJQZP010000084.1, from coordinate 51,273 downwards.
ATACTTTACTGTAAGATTAGACCATAGGTGTGGGCTAATTAAAAAAGACCAAGCCAGAAATAAAAAATAAACTGTATCTACTCTATGGTTCTAAACAATGGCGGATCTGTTATAAACGTGTTCTAAATGAATGTGCAAAGATAATTTTTGACAATACTGAAGATATCTGAAGAAATCCTGGTTTTATTCGACACCCGTCCCACATAAACTACACATAGACCAACAGGAAATACGTACCTACAATAATTATTGTCAACTTGTAAACTTATTATAATAATAAACTATTTTACTTTATTTACCTTTTTGCTTTCTTTCACCAACACTATATTGTTCCCAAGTAAAATATATCTGTTGATATATTTCCTCCCACAATCTTGCTTTCAATATTCCGTCTTGGTACTTTGGGTCAAATGTGTCCCATAGAGCAGGTCTCTTGTGCATCAGTGCGATTAATTGCTCTATATCAATGTTGTCATCTTCTGGTAGCTCCTGCGCGCCTGCCGATCGGGCGGGAGATGAAGCGCGCGATATCTTGTCAGCAGCGTAGTCAGTGCACGACTGACAAGCGAAACCCGCGAATTTTATTTCGCAGTGCGGCTATAGTCATACTACTTCATACCGCACAAAACATTCGTGCGGAAATAAATCCGCACCGCATCACGTAAAATTTGCATCAAAGCACAGATTTTTGGGGATTTTTTTTTTCGCGCGAATTTTATACCGCCAGTGCTATTGTATTGAATATGTTAAGTTTGCGAAAAAAAAAAATCGCGCGGTGAATATTCGCTGTGCGGACGAGGCCTAACAGTTTACCGGCCAATTTTGTTGGTTAATCACTGCAGAATCTACTTTACCTGAGAATGCCCCGTTTAGAGGCGAAACACGGTGTTGAGTCTTTCCTAGTATAGTGGAATTGGGAGTAGCGGTACCGCGATTAGTGGTGGTGGGATAATGCACGCAATTGAGGAAAATCGGAAGGTGCTCTTTAAAATAGGTTCGACATCAATTTATTTCATAACGCGGATATTAGCTAATTCACTTTTAACATGTTTAATTTTACTGGCGCCAGCGGGAACTAGTCCAGCTTGCTCTCGTACTGCGAAATTTACAGCGAGCGCTTAGCCCTGAACTACCCACGATTCTCTATGTGTAGTATTCACGTAAATGCGAGAAATCATTTCGACTGAGTCGCTATGTTTGTATGTAGTGCGTTAATGTTTTCAAAGCTGAATAGTTTCGTGACTCCGCTATGAAGACATAAATATATGCTTTCATTGCGGATGTAATATAACGATGTTAATTGCGTTTCCACATTCAAATACAATTTCTCTCGGAAATATAATGCGCTGTGCGTCTGGAACGACATCGCAACTGTAATTAATTTCATAAAATTAATAGAATAAGTTGATCTGGCGATGTATCTTAAATTTTAGTATTTGTCTGTTTAAAAAAATATAATAAGAGTGAAAAGTACACACAGTCCACCTGATGGTAGAGAAGCGGTTTCTACTTCCTACTACTACTTCGAATTGAAATGGAATGCCTTATTATCAGTAAAAAAGTCAGGTTATTTAATTCGCCGTTAGCTAATGGTTAACCTTGACTATGATAATATGTGTAATAATAAAAGATAGTTTCACTGAGTACTTATAAATTTCTGATTATTTTTTTATTCATTTTTACTTTTTTTAGTTTAAATTTTATACAACATGTAACATAATTAACGCACTTTGAGAAAGTAGTTTGTTCAGAATCGTTTACTGAATCGATTCCTATAATTTTTAATATAGGTAATTTTTTATCCCAAAAATAATTAAAACCACGTAAATTACAGTCACACTAAATCTGTACAGTCAAAACAAACTGAAATGGACCGTAACTTAAGGCAATAAAACTTTTAAGAGTGCAGTTTTATTTGTATTCTTAATTCTTCTGAATTATATTACTAATTCTGTCATTCAATAAAAATAAAGAAAAATAAACTTTATTTCAAACACGTTAAAGTCTTTGCATTCGTGGATTTGTACTGTGACCACAAAATTCTTCCGGAGTTAGTACAACTAATTTGATAAACAATCAGTGCATAAAAATGTTTAACTAAAGATTCAGTGTATGTCTTATGATTATAACATAATATACTAATTGGGGTATCTGAGGGTGTGCGTTAATTACGTTACATATTGTATATTATATAGCTATATGTTTATCTTAAATTAAATAAGATTAGGAGTTTTAAGTTATAAGTAAATGTAAAAAAATATTAGCACGTTTGGATTTTTTTGCCATCGTCATATTATAGTGCACCTTGGATGAGGTAGGAGAAAAATTCTAGAAGAAAAAATTAAGATTTCCAGAGCCAAAAAGACAATAATATAACAAAGTAAAGTTGTAGCCTACAATATTGCACTTACAGTTCACAGGGCTCCTCTGATTTCTGCGAGACAACTAATTAAAGTAAAGTAATTTTTAAAATATTTTCAGTTTCTATAGATGCTATTGGCAAAGTTCCGTCATCCAAGTCCACCACGAAGCTTAGCAAAATGACGCTGTCCTTTTCCTAGATGAAATCTTCATGGATTTCTTCGCTGCTGGGATAACAGAAGAGTTATGCCGGACTCCCACCGGCTAAAACCCGAGCGTATATGAGAGTCACCATCACAATATATGAGGGATGCGGGATCTCATTCGAAGAAGAGATGGAAGTAGTTTCCTTAGCTTAAATATCGCGATGGTTAGTCAAATTATCATGGACAGCATAAGATAATATGATGTTTTATGTTTCTTAAAAAAGTAAGAATCTCATATCTGTCCCCTTGGAAATACAATGGTATTGGACTTAAAACTAAGTGTATAATGTTCTATAACTGTAATATATTAAGATTTTATTAACTTAAAATAGCAGCCCAATGTTGCTGAGTTTTGAATGTTAAGTGTAGAGAACCGCAGACCCTTTCTATTGGAATCAGGCTTTGCATCTCAGTCCTCAGAGGTGACAAGGCATCTGCATTTTGATTTTTAATCGAGGATAGAAGTAAATGCCTATAAGCTACAGCATCCTATTACCATCAGGTGACCTGTGTGCTCGATTGTCAGTCTTATTATATAAAAAATCGTATAACATAATATATTCTGAATTCTTTGAATACCTAACATGACGTTACAGTAACGAATTCAATGCCAAAGTACCCTCGCATGTCGCAGGTCTGTTTGAATTGTGGCATTCGATTTATGATTCGGCACCTGGTGTCTGTGAAATATGAATTTCTTTTACGCTTTGTATAGTGTCGGAGGATTCGTAATAGTAAATTAATGAAATATTTTTTAGTGACACTATGATGTTTAAGAGGGCATATGCGTTTCGCGTCGAAAACTACATGTTTTATGGTTTTTCCAAAGGCGATATCGTAACGACGTGAGGAGATTATTTGCTGAAAATTAGGGCTTTAGAAAGATGAAGTCTTTATTTAGTACATAGCAATGCAAAATCATAGTTTTTAATGACGGTTTTTTAGGGCAAAGACAATCACTTCACAGTGTTTTACAAAAATATGCATCAGAGTTATCTTTCAGGTTGAATACAACCATTATTATAAGCTAAAATACTTTATTTTAAGCGTTATTATAATGGAATATATAGTCTTTTAGTGTATAGCAAAACCCAAATTACGAAAATATTTCGATTTAATATTATAAAATAATATAAAATCACCAAAACTGTCTACTTCAATGTAATTTTTTCCATGTATTTGCTTACAAACATATCTATTTTAATTATTTTATCAAAATACATGTAATGTTAAATATCCAAAAAAAATTTTTTTTGCTCGTTTTATTTTGTCAATTATTTTATATAATTATTTTAAAAATACTATAAAACATCATGCGGAGATGCCGTTCGATAAAAGCCTCTCAACCTCCCCCTCCAGCCATCGCCCCATTAGCCTCCTCAAGGCAATGGGCAAGCTCTTGGAAAGAGTCATCCAAACGCGTATGAGGCGCTATCTGTTTCCCACAGACGGCGACCCTCTTATCATTCCCCATCAATTCGGTTTCCGAGCCAAACACTCATGTCCCCAACAAGTTCACCGCATTGTGGAATATATCCTCAGCGGTTTCTATCCTCGTCGTCATAAGACCATCGCGGTCTTTTTCGATGTAGCTAAAACTTTCGATGGAGTCTGGCACACAGGTCTCATCTACAAGCTCTACAAAATAGGTCTCCCCGATCGTCTAGTTGGGCTCGTGGCCTCCTATTTAAAACATCGTACCTTTCGTTTTAGACACGAAGGCACGCTATCATCACCGCGAACTATCAGGGCTGGTGTCCCTCAGGGCTCAGTACTTGCTCATCTGCTGTTCATCCTGTTCACCAACGACATTCCCATCGCGTCGAAAGGTGTTCAACTCTCCCTCTTCGCAGACGACACTGCCATCTACTGCAAAGGTGTCTCACTACCTTTCATACGGAACAAGATCCAAAAGTCAGTTGATGACCTAGGAGCTTGGTTCAAAAAAATGGCGCATCGATGTGAACCCGGAGAAGAGCTCCGCCGTTCACTTCGATTATAAACGACGCCGTCTCAAAAACACTCCACCAATACGTATGCTAGGGACCCCTGTCCCCTGGCATACGTCCGCCAAATATTTAGGTGTCACTCTAGACACAGGGCTCACTTTCAGGCCCCACGTCAAAAGAGTAACCCGTCACGCACGGTTTTATCTGAGTAGGCTCAACAGTATGTTGGGCCGACACAGTAAAATGTCCCTTCGAAACAAGCGTACCCTTTTCAAGGTCTGTATACGACCAGTCATGTCCTACGCGGGCCCCGTCTTTGCCCACGCAAACCCTAATATTATAAATGAACTCCAAATAGTTCAGAACCTCTTCTGTCGTCGAGCTGCGAACGCACCTTGGTACGTCCGTAATGCCGACCTTCATCGGGACTTAGAGCTCCCAACAATTCAACAATTTCTTAAAAAACTCTCTGAGAACTTCTTCTCAAACCAATTAATTCGTGAGGCAGCTTCTTATGCAGCCCCACCCCCCTCTCGCTATCGTGTCCGCAGGCCGAGAAACTCTCTCTCGGACCCGCCTAATAAACTGTCAAACGACCTGAGCTGTCTCCTGGCGGCTCAGGCCAACTCTAATTAAATTAAATTATTGTAATAACCAACATTAATTTGCCTTCGTAGGCACTCCCCTCAGCGGCTCTTAGCCGCCTGCGCCCCTCTTTTCCCAAAAGAGGGGTCGCTCATGATAAGGCAAAATACAGCTTAATCAGCCGGCTGCCTGTCCCCAAAGGCGGTTTTTAGAGGGTATCACTTAGGGTCCCCGGTAGGACAGTTAGCCCCTCGTAACCACGATAGACCGGCTATCGTGGTATGCGTAATGCATTTTCCGCCCCCCTACGTATAGGGTAGCCCTTTAATTGCTTCGGGCGGAAAAAAAAAGCCGTTCGATTCAATACGCTCCGGGTAATCCCAACGACAGGACGTATTACCTATACATTTTTCGCACCGACACCGCGTGATCGCGTTGATACACCGATAGGGCTATATTACACCATACTATAACTAGATACCTATAGCACCATCGAGCATTTTAAACGATTGTGACTTTTATAAGCGATATTTTTGGTAGTAAGTAATTTTGAAATATGTTTATGATTGTAATATTTAAATATTAAATGAAGTAATGGTGGCAAATTTTCATTTCATACATATTTTTTTAGAAATGAGTAATCATCATCATCATCATCACAGCCCTTCACAAGTCCACTGGTGAACATAGGCCTCCCCCAAGTAATGCCACAAAGCACGGTCCTGAGCCACCTGCATCCATCGATTTCCTGCATATCTTACCAGGTCGTCACTCCATCTAGTGGGGGGTCGCCCTACACTACGCCTACCGGTACGAGGCTGCCACTCGAGAACCTTTCTTCCCCATCGGTTATCGGTTCTTCGAGCTATATGGCCGGCCCATTGCCACTTCAGCTTACTAATCCGTTGGGCTATGTCGGTCACTCTGGTTTTACTGCGGATATCCTCATTTCTGAGTCTATCACGCAGAGAAATTCCGAGCATAGCCCTCTCCATAGCTCGCTGAGCGACCTTGAGCGTCCTCATACGGCCAGCAGTGAAGGACCACGTCTCTGATCCGTAAGTCATCACTGGCAAAACGCACTGGTTGTACACTTTAGTTTTCAGAGATTGAGGTATACCTGACGAGAAGATGTGTCGTAATTTCCCGAACGCTGCCCAGCCAAGTTGAATCCGTCGATTGACCTCTCGGTCGAAGTTGGACTTACCTAGTCGGACTATTTGTCCCAGGTAAACGTACTCGTCAACAACTTCGAGCATAGTGCTCCCAACAACTACCGGCATAGGTGTGACATGGACATTAAACATGATCTTTGTTTTGTCCATGTTCATCTTAAGACCTATCCGTTGGGAGGCACTATTGAGGTCATTGAGCATAGTGCTTAAGTCCTCCAGCGATTCTGCCATAAGGACTATATCGTTGGCAAATCGGAGGTGAGTGATGTACTCGCCATTGATGTTAATACCGTATCCTTTCCAGTCCAGTAGCTTGAAAACGTCTTCCAAAGCAGCGGTGAAGAGTTTCGGGGATATATCGTCACCCTGTCTTACACCTCTCTGCAGTTGGATAGGTTTCGAGCTCTGGTTCTGTACTCGGATAGCCATCGTAGCCCTACTGTACAAACACTTCAGCACTTCGATATACCGACAGTCAACTGGCACCGCTGAAGGGACTGCAGCACTGCCCAAATTTCGAAGGAATCAAAGGCTTTCTTATAGTCCACATACGCCAGGCAAAGTGGCAAATTGTACTCTTCAGTTTTCTGTACAATCTGCCGCAGGGTATGTATGTGGTCTATGGTACTGAAGCTTTTTCGGAAACCGGCTTGTTCGGGAGGCTGGAAGTCGTCGAGTCTGCGTGCGAGACGATTCGTAATGACTCTCGAAAACAGCACGTAGACGCGGCTCAGAAGGGAAATCGGTCTGTAGTTCTTCAAGAGAGCGTTGTCGCCTTTCTTAAAGAACAAGACCACCGCACTTCTGCTCCACGCCTCTGGAGTAGTGCCACCATGGAAGACGGAATTGAAGAGCTTCTGAAGGACTTCAAGTACCGGTGTTCCACTCGCTTTCAGAAGCTCCGCTGTAATTCCATCCTCGCCTGGGGCCGTGCCGTTTTTAAGGTGCTGGAGAGCCATTCTAATCTCGCTTAGACTGACGTCCGGGATATCATCGGAATAGTGTCGGATAAGACTTGCTCTTGGATCGTTACTCACACTTGCGTGTGGCTCCAACGATGATGTGTACAGCTGCCCATAGAACCTCTCAATCTCACTCAAAATCTCAGGTGTGCCGTGTAGTGGCGGTTAAGAATATCCACTACCCCATATCTTCCCGTGGGTGTCGTAAAAGGCGACAGAGGGAAACAGGCAGGAGATGGACAGCAGCATCTTCCTGATAATAGTAACTGTACGACAAAAAAAACTGCGGTTGCCAACCCGCTCGCCAAGCGTGGCAACTATGGCAATATACCCCCCATGAACAATTACACAAATAGACGGCCCCAGTCCCCGGCGGCCCCGCTATTCCTGGCTACGGTGGCGACCATGGTAACGGCGGGGCAGGGGGTGCTAAAAATCTCCGGTGGAGGTTCGGTTGCCACCTACGACGACTCGACCTGGCAACATTTAACGCACGCACACTGAGGACTGACGAGAAGATCCTGGAGCTGGAAGAAGAGATAGACAAGTTGCGCTGGAGTATTATAGGATTATCCGAGGTTCGAAGAGAGGGGGAGGACACGGTGATTCTCGAATCCGGCAACTTGTTCTATCACCGGGAGGGCGACCATCTGTCCCAAGGAGGTGTCGGATTTATCGTCCACAAGTCTCTCGTCAACAACGTTGTAAAGATTGGGAGTGTGTCGACGAGGGTCACGTGCCTGATACTCAGAATCACCAAACGGTATTCGCTGAAGGTCATACAGGTTTACGCACCAACCTCGGCACATTCCGATGAGGAGGTGGAGGAAATGTATGAGGATATTTCCAAAGCCATGCATTCCTCCAAAACCCACTACACGGTGTTGATGGGAGACTTCAACGCAAAACTAGGCACAAAAGAAAACGGTGAGCTGAAGTTAGAGAAATTTGGAGTAGGGCACCGGAACCGAAGGGGCCAGCAGCTGACCGACTTTATGGAGAAAGAGAGACTCTTTATGATGAACTCTTTCTTCCAGAAGCGGCCCCACAGGAAGTGGACCTGGTCGAGCCCCGACGGTTCGACAAAAAATGAGATTGACTTCATTATGACGACCAGACGCCAACTGTTCAGTGATGTCTCAGTGATCGCAAGGGTGAAAACTGGCAGCGATCACCGAATGGTTAGAGGCACACTGAACCTAAACGTTAAGTTGGAGAGGTCTCGTCTAATGAAGTCAACGCTCCGTCCCCCCTCGTGCTCTAATCCAGAATCCCGAAACCTTTCGGCTTGAGTTACGTAACCGCTTTCAGTGCCTACAAGATTGCAATGCAGTGGACGATGTGAATGACAAGCTCGTGGAAACTGTCCATGCGGTCGGAGCTAAGTTCTGCAAGACCCGCCGCAGAAGAACACAAAAACTCTCCGATCACACTCTTAATCTCATGGCTGTTAGACGGGAGATGAGGCTGCAATCGTCAACAGATTTGACAGCATACTGGCAACTGAACAGACAGATCTCCAAATGCATGCGGCGAGACTTACGCAACTTTAATACTGCTCGTATTAAAGAAGCGGTCGAGCGGAACCAGGGCTCCAAAGTCTTTGCCAGAGATCTGTCTGCCCGTAAGAGCCAACTGTCAAGGCTGAAGACTGAGTGTGGCAGCATCGTTTCCGGAAATGAGTAATGAAAGTAAACAATTCGGATCAAGTAAAAATACAAAATCGTTGGCTTTCACCTTTGGCTCCGTGGCGGATTGACTTGGTAATGAGTTGTAGCGCTGAGCGCCGCAGTTTCGAATCCCACATGGAACAAAAATTTGTATTACCTACAAATAATTGTTCCAGGTCTGGATTTTTGTCCTTGTGAAATTAATGTATTTAAACTGCCCCAACGATGTACCTAGGAAAAATTCCTAGTGTGGAGATAACGTTATGATTGAACAAAGACATGCCATCAAAAACATAACTTGTAAAATAACCAAGTCTCGCAATGATGATACGGCCGTGCCGCTGTTTTGCTCGACTTGGCGGGGCACCTACCGTGCCCACAGATATAAAACATATGAGCCGTGCTTGAGTTGAGTAGCTCAAGGGCGTATTGCTCGCTGTAAACGCGAACAATCCGGAATTATATTAAAATGAGTGATTTGAAAAATTCAGGGACTGCAAAAAAACAAATAGTTCAAAAATATTTTAATTTGCCTAAAATAAAAAAAAAAACAGTTTTTCGATGTTTGAATGAAAAGTTACTCGTTCATGAGATCAGAACCGAATAATAATTATAAAGCACAAAAAGTAAAGTAAAGTTACAGTCACAATTTCTCGCATTACTCGCATACTGTGATATTTACAGTGAGCGTTGACCATCTGAGCTACCACGGCTCTCAATAAAGCACAAAAAGGCTACAAAGAAACCTATATTTTGTAGTCATTGTAAATATCCGGATGTGAAAACCAAATCCCCGATTATTTTTACCTTCCGTCCCGAAATTTTACTTGCTAGACCTGGCAAAACTAATCATTTTTTATGTATGTATGGTTTGATGAATTATGTTTACATTATGAAACAGAATAAAAGTTTATCAAATGATATAATTTAATACAATACATATTTTTCAATTAGAACATATACATATTATAATATACTCATTACTCAATAGGGTGAAAATATAAAGCCGACTTCAATTTACTAAAAGAATAAAACAATTTCCACATATTAGCCTCCGATTTCTATACACTATATAAGCCATTATATGGAAATTATTTTTTTATTATTTTAGTTCCAATAGTATCAACGACAGGTATATAATCAAAGATCAAAGTAATTCGTAGTCGTCGTTAGGCAACTATTATAGCCTCACGCTCGCCCTGACACGCACACTGAGATAAAGCCCCATTTACATTCAGCCACTGCCACTGCTCCTCGCGCTGCCGGCAATACTTCCCTAAATACTGCCGTAGCAGGATCGCGGGAAGTGTGTATTCACACTCTGCCCTACCACTCACATCGCTTTCGGCTTTCGACTATGGCGGACGTCGAAATAATTACAGCGTCCGCGCTGTGTCTTCTTGCAATACAAAATTATGTTAATAATTTAAAAAGATATCAAGTTCAAAAGAAGATAGATAGATAGATAGAAAATTTATTTGCTTAAAAACATGGTACATAAGATGATCAATGACGTGGAACTGACATGTTTTGCCATAATTGGCATGGAAAAATGATATGAAATACAGCTAATTACACAAACCCGATGTTGCTTAAAAGTTAGGTACACACATTCTTTTTTGAATTCAAATATTATGTACAATTAAATACTTATACAGATCCACTCTATTTGAATTCTTATACAGTAAATTGTTCATAAATTATTAATTGAATTATTATATTATTGTTACATAAATAATATTAAATATTATATGAGATTAGTTAAGCTATTATTATTTTATTAATTACACTTCAGTATAAACTAATTCGTAATTTTAATTACAATAAAATTATAATTTAAAAATCTCAGGCTATTATGCAAATATTACCTTTTAACTTATTTTACATTTTAATTAATAAATAATCAATATGAGTTACTAATCGTTTTTAGAAATAAAATGTCAATGTTCATTAATTCCTTAAACTAAATTTTATATTAATATAACAAATTTGACGAATTTATAATTAATTATGTACATAGGTACTATGTTAACTCAAAAAAGAAAATTCGTATTCGTAGAAGATGATGAATTGTGGTTTTTATCGTTGAAATCCCATATAGTTTTATCTGATTCCAGCAGTTCTAAAAACTTTATTGTATTTTCATTAATCCACTCGAAAGGCATTTTGGTAGATCGTATTTATTTAATAACAGGACGGCACGCACGTCCGTTCATCCAGGCGCTTGTCGCGAAGTGAGCGATGGAGCTGAATGTGAACACACACTGCCGCTCGCGCTGCCCGTCCTTTGACTTCCGCACGAAAAACCGACATTTCGGGCAGTGTCAGCGGCAGCGGCAGTGTCAGCGCGAGTAGCCTGTTTACATACTGCCCTGCCCACTGCCCTGCTCACTTCCCTGCCCAAACGGGCTGAATGTAAATGGGGCATAACATTGTAGTGTGCGTCAATATTACGCCGTTCCAAAGCGATCGCGTAGATTTCGACTTGGACATATTTGAATATGCGCTCTTAATGTAAAAATAGTACGGACCTCAACGCCTCGACCAAAACATTTTACGTATTTTATCGTATTTGAATACTTGAGGTGGTTCCATGTTTATCTGGCACTTAAGTATCCCTTGTTAATTTGGGACTTATAACAAAAAAATAATAAAATATTTACTGTTCTGTCGTATATGTGCCCTCATCGTGTGTGCCAAATCGATCTGAAAAATCGATTAGTTTACTTTAAGTAATCGATTTTTCGATTAATCGTTTTTTAGATCGACACTCCTAGCGATCACTCTCAAAACGGCTCTTAAGGGTACACTAGTCGCTCGTTCTTCCATACAAACGTAGTCTGGCGATAACTCCACTGTTTGAAGGTGTAGGTACAAAATAAAAAATGATTTCAATTTGTCTTATCATTATCTAGCCCTGTATGGAAACAAGAAGTAGAAAAAGATTATGTTTAAAAGTAATAAGCGTCGAAAATTCCGAATTTCCACACTATTTTTAACACATCTTTGGGCGGAACTAAATACCATAAGAAGAACGAAAATTGCAAAACAATTACCATACAGGGATAGATTAGTTATTCAAAAATGCAAATAATTTTATTTTAAACAGATACATTCAATAGATTTTTCACGACATCCAGACTACCAAAGGTCTGTTTATAAAATTTCGCGCGCCCGTTTTTGTTATAAAACATCTTGCCTTTCGCTACAAATTGTTTCCCCGATCAGTGGGATGGACGGAGGGGGGCGCAGCGCGCACTTACACATGCTCACTAGGTTAGCCGCTGCTATCTATTTATGGTTGTAATACCTACATATCTACATCTTTATTTAGGATAATTGCTTCCTTTTGTTCGTGTCCACTTGCTGAAGGCTGAAGCCGGGATGAATATAGCTGGGAAAATGTACCCATAAGTTTGTTGAAGCACATGTATGATAGTTAAAATTGAAAACAGGTAGGTACATGATAATGAACTTTCGATACAGGTAGTACATTAGGTACTTAACTACTTTAATTTGCCAACTAACGAAAACATCTCAATTATCGATGTCGAAAATCTTAAAATTATCTATAAATTTAATTAGAATAGGTAATTTTTAGATTTTCGATAATCGTGCTTACGTATAGGAGCCTCATATCCTAATATACCTAATGTAATTTATGTAAGTAATCTAAGAACAATAATAATTTTAAAACACTTTAACACAACAAAAACATGAAACTGAGAAGAAACACCCGATCTGCCGAAACAAACTCTGAGAGGTCAGTCCAGTACATTGGTAATGTCATACGAGAACCAGGCAGGTGGCTAATATGGTCCTTTGAAGAAAGAACCATACAGAGATTCCGTACCCCAAGGGCCCTATTACGGAGCCTCCGCTGTCCGTGTGTCTGTCTGTCAGCGGGCTGCATCTCATGATACGTAATAGGTAGATGGTTGCAATTTTCACAGAACGTGTATTTCTGTTGCCGCTATAACAACAAATAGTAAAAATAAATTTGAAATTAAAGGGTTTCCTACTAGAAAAAGAAACGTGTATTTTTGGCTTTTTTTGATAGATAGTAATATGTAATAGCTCGGAAGTCCGATTCGCACTTGGTAAATATTTGTTTATAATATTTAACCTTACCTCAGACATACTCATATTTTTTACCTACTACTAAATAAAATAGTAGCTTTGCTATGGTATTATAGTATATTTTGAATTAGATTTAATCACAGAGCGCATAAACCTACCTCAGATATTGGGTTATGAATACAGATTAAGTACATATAAGAGAATAGGATTTAGTTTCTAAGTTGTACATATTTTATAGCCTTCGTTACCAATAGCATAAACAGGCCAAGCCCCATAGCCTACAATCGTTTCGTAACGAATCTCTTTCTACAATCGCGCCTTTTATTTGTTTGGACTGACCACACGACTCGTTCAGTGATGTCATTCCCATACAATGTTTAGTATTCAACTAGCGTTATCTATCATAAAATAAATCAAATTTTTATTTATATTTCGCTAATTGTGTCTGTACTGTGAATTTGATTTACAATCAATCTCAAGTTGTAGTTTTCTTCTAATTACTTACCTTGTCTAGACGTGTTCTTTGGACTTCTGTAAGGAAGTCTGTGCTGTTAGTACCTATTCCGTTTAGGTACGTTACTATTTTGATAGACGTATGTAATTGTCCCTGCAGTGACACAATGCCTATTGTTGATAACTTTCTAAGTACTGGGAGAATATTGCAAACCGCTATTGAACACAAACAATCAACAAACAATTTACAAACTAACATTTTTATTTATTTAATTAACCTACATAAAAGCCCCACTTACATCAGTCGCGCTGTCGAAAAAGCTGTTATCCTGACACTGGCTTGCCTATACTTCGGGGATTTGCCTGTGTGCTATTATAGCTAACTAGCTATGGTAATAAAGACCTATTTAAAATAAATAATAGTACCTACAGTAATATTTGCATAACATACAATAAAATACGAAAACATAAAGAAAACAGAAAAAAGTGTTGGTTGCGCGGAAAACCATTCGCGTTTTTTATTTTTGACGGTAGGAATTTGTCGAATCATTATTCCCTTCCGAAACAATATCATTCGTACCCTCCTATCGACACATCGGGGTGGTGGGGTGGGAGGGGAAAGAAGACGATTCTAGAACATCGCGTAATCATCGGACCCGAGGATATATAAGACACGCGACCGACGCGCGCTCTCTTCTCCCGCCGCAGTCGTCGTTGAACTACAACCTCCTCTTCCCGCGCGCTCGTTTGGAAGCACCTCGCTAGTGGAAACCGCTTTGGCCTGGAAGCAGTCGAGCTCCAGGAACCCGCCTCACCTCGTGTGAGATATCGTCGCGCACCGCCTCTCTCCGGAGTGTTCCGGAAGTCGCCGCTATAGTGATCGACAGGAAGAAGAAACCCCGGTGAGTCAATACTCCTTAATTATACCTGCTTGCTAATAATTTAACCCGCTCCAATTTGTGTTTTTTTCCTAGTCAAGCAGGATTCCTTTCATCGATTCGACAAGTAATAGTTTAGTTTAGGGAAGAGCGAGTGCATTGTACCGCATGCTATAGTAGTCGCTTTTAACGTAAGCGTAAAAGCAATCGCATATACAGTCCACTTTAGTTAATATCTCGCGTAATAGGTTTGAGGTTTGACCGGGGAACTAGATTTTCGGCAGCCTTAAACACGTGGCTCCACCATTTTATGGTCACTTCGGCAGGATCTGGATTGGTGTTTAGTGGTTATCCAACCATTTTCTGGTCGAATTATTAAATTAATTGTTTAGATAACGCACTCTAACTTATGGAATAGACTTAAATAGTGTTCGTTTAAATTAAAATTTTGATTTGTTACTCGCAAACAGAATTATTCATTTAATAGCGCTCGTATTTGGTTAAATTTAAAGCTTATTAAATAATTGAAACGGCGTGATAGCAACCGTTTGATACGCTTACCCCACAATTTTATAAAATTATTAGGTTTAGCAAACGACGCGTAGCCTTGACTGCATCGGGCGCTCGATCTGATTACGTAATACAGCACGCCGAGTATTCATCCTACGTCGTTTATGCGTGTGAGATTAATTGTGATTAATATAACTTTATTATAATAATTTAAAATGGCAGTTAGTGGAAGTGAAATCAAAATTAAAACGCTTTATGCCAAGAGGGACATACTCTTTTCGCGTGTGCAAAATATAAGTGATTATATAAAGAACATTCATATAGAGGCAGTACGGGGAGGCCTTTTTTAAATGAAATCGAAACGATTGATAATTTGCGGACAGATTACGAAAGAATATTAGACCAAATTAATCATTCGGAACTACAAACCGACCCGAAATACATAGTGAACTACCAACCGCTGCTGGCATTCGAAGATATGTTGTGTCGCGTGAAGAGAACCGCAAAATTGCTACAATCTCAAGGTGAAGCGAAGCCTGAAATGCAGGTACGCCCTCGTGACTCAATTAGGTTACCGCCAATAGATATTCCGGTATTCAATGGTGATATTAAGACGTGGCCCTTCTTCTTCAGTAGTTTTCAAAACAATATACACAACAACCCATCGTTATCGGACGCTGAAAAATTATATTACTTAATTAGCAAACTTAGTGGCAGAGCACAGTCGATCTGCTCGGGTTTTACACCTACAGCAAACAATTACGTATTAATATTTGAAACGCTTAAAACTAAATATGAAGATAGGAGAATGTTAGCTTCCGAATATTTGAACCAGATATTCGATCTTAAACCTATATCATCCGCGAACATCAACGGCTTAGAGCAGTTTCTCGATAAATTTGTGGCATCGGTGGCTGCACTTAAGAATTTGAAGTTTAATGACCTCATGGACGTGGTGTTTCTCCATATAGCATTGAAGAAACTAGACTCCGACACCGTGCGTGCGTTTGAAATGGAGCATCGTAGCTCGGAGATGCCTTCCTTTCATTCATTAGCATCGTTCGTGCGAGATCAAATAAAGGTGATGCAGCGCTCACCGAACGTTAAACAGGAGATTAAAAGGTGCGTCGACCGTAGACAGACTCAATCATCTAAAATAGCAGGGTCGTTAACTTACGTAACCGCTACGCCGACATCGCTCCAGCATACTTGTATAGTATGTAAAGATAAACACGGTAACTTATATAACTGTGCGACTTTTCGTAAATATTCACCAAGCGAACGTTATAAGTTAGTAAAGACAAACAACCTATGTTTGAACTGCTTAAGCGATAAGCATTTAGTTGCAAAATGCAATTCGAGTTCCGTATGTATCAAGTGCGCCAGGAAACATCACACGCTATTACATTTTGAAAATAGCAACATAGCGGCGTCAAGTAAGGCGAATAAGGAATTCACCCCTACTAAGGTCAACGATTCTAGCGGTCGACCTGATGATGTCGCTCTGTGCTCATTGGCAAATATGGGAGCACAACCTCCTTCAACCGTGTTACTGGGTACGGCGCGTATTTTGGTTAGGGATTCGCGTGGAAACAAACAAAGCGTCCGTGCACTGCTGGACAGCGGAGCCCAAAATAGCTTTATAACACGACAATGTTGTCAGCGCTTAGGCTTAGTAATAAATAGGTCACTTTCATGTCCTGTAGTTAAAGGCATCGGAGGTACTAGTAAAGCGACACAGGGATATATAAATTTAAAATTTTATTCTCGGATAGATCGTAACGTTAACTTTGATATAAATGCACTAGTAGTAGATAGGGTCACTGAACGGTTGCCAACCGTTTCGGTTGACACCTCGGCAATGATTGAATTTAAAAATTTGACTCTAGCAGACGACACTTACGCCGTTCCTGGAAACATAGACATGCTCATTGGGGCATCGCTTTTCCCTCATCTTTTGTTAAACAATAAGGTCAGGGGCAACTCCTCGCATACCGCGCCTTACGCACTGGAAACCGTATTGGGCTATGTGATCCTTGGCTCCGCCCCCATCCTAGATAGTATTTCGGCAGCATCTTATTGTGGTATGGCTGTCGAACCGCTCGAGTCGTTAGTCCGCAAATTTTGGGAGATGGAGGAGGTGAACGTCCCACCCATAGCTAGTTCAGCTGACAGGATATGCGAGGAAATTTACGTCCGCACGACCGTTCGTGATCGCGACGGTAGATATAGTGTAGCGCTACCCTTTAAGGGAGATGTTTTATCTCTCGGCGATTCGCGTCAAATGGCGGAAAAACGTTTCTACAGCTTGGAGCGTAGGATGCTCGCTTCGCCCCAGTTAAAGGAAGCTTACGACGGCGTCATTAACGAATATATAAGAGAAGGTTACATATCACTTGTGGCTTCGAAATTAGATAACTACGAAGACACACCGTCGTATTTTATACCACACCACGGAGTCATTAGAGAGGACAAACTTACATCTAAATTACGTGTAGTGCTCGACGCTAGTGCTAAAACTAGCACTCACCTGTCGCTTAACGATATCCTCTATAGTGGGCAAAATTTACAGGGCAGCTTATTTGATATAATAGTCAATTTTCGTTTGTTTAGTATAGCACTATCCGCCGATATTCGCCAAATGTTTCTTTGCATAGGGGTCCGTGAATGCGACCGTAGATTCCAGCGCATTTTATATCGTTTCAACCCAAAGGAACCTCTAATGGTGTTTGAATTTAACCGCGTTTGTTTTGGTTTAAAGTCGAGCCCATTTCATGCGTTACGCACGGTGAGACAGCTCGCTCACGATGAAGGTCCCTCTTATCCTAAAGCTAAGAGGGCAATTGAGAGCGGATTATATATGGATGATTTTGTGTATTCGGTCGATAGCGTGGAGGAGGCCACCCTAACCACCGCCGAGGTTATAAGGCTCATGAAATCGGGTCAATTCGATCTTGTGAAGTGGACTAGTAATTCGCGTCCGGTTTTAGATACAATCCCACTATCACACCGTCTTTCGGCGATAAAGGAATTCGACGATTCCGATACACACAAGGTGCTCGGTCTGTGTTGGTCACCAGAGTCCGACGTGTTTAGCCTTAAGGTAAATCCGCCCGTAGAGAAATGCACAAAGCGCACAATACTGTCATGCGTTGCTAGATTATGGGACGTCATGGGTTTCGTAGCTCCGGTCGTATTATACGCTAAGCTTTTTGATTAAACAACTTTGGTTATTTGAATGCGATTGGGATGACTCGCCGCCTGACAGCATTGTTCGATTGTGGCAGCGCTTTAGAGAGGAACTTCCTTTACTAAGAGAAATTAAAATACCGCGTCATATAAATGTCGATAGAAATAGCAGCATAACGGTTGTTGGATTTGCAGACGCCAGCGAGAAGGCTTACGGGGGCGTTGTATATTTCCATGTCCAGAATAATGGTAGAAATTCGATTAGCCTCATTAGTTCTAAGTCGAGAGTCTCCCCCCGTAAGGTTGTCTCTCTGGCGCGCTTAGAGCTTTGCGCAATATTAGTACTCACCAAGCTTATTACCACAGTTATCGGCGCATGTAGGGATAGAGTTCACATAGAAAGAATATTTGCCTTTTCCGACTCCACCGTCGCCTTATGTTGGGTTCATTCTTCACCCCACCGTTGGGATACGTTTGTCGCGAACCGAGTGGCCAAGATCCAAGACGAGTTAGAAACGCGGAACTTTTATCACGTGTCCGGTAAGGAAAACCCTGCCGATTGTCTATCCCGGGGACTCACCCCGATGCAAATAATGGACCACCCGCTTTGGTTCCATGGACCTTCTTGGGTTCACTTGGATCCCTCACAATGGCCAATAACCGATTTCGAACCTTCGTCAGTGTCACAACCGCCGGAAGAGAAGAGACACGCTCTAGTGGCGAACGTTTCGAGCGAGGTTTCTCCAATCATTGCTCTGGCGAACCGCTTGTCCTCTTGGTCGAAATTATTGCGTAGCGTAATTTACGTTTGTCGATTCGCGAAGCTTTTACCGCGACGTCCGTATGTCTTAGCATCCGATTACAACTATGCCGAGTCGCTAGTATTACGTGAACTTCAACGTGCACACTTCTCTGAAGAAATTACAAGATTACAATCGAATAGAGCTTGTAGTCGCGCCTTTCAACGCCTTAAGCCATTTTTACAGGATGGGATTGTAAGGGTAGGTGGACGCTTGTCCAACTCGCAGTTGAGTTTCGACCAACGGCACCCTATAGTTTTACCGCGTAAAGACCATATCATGAACTTATTAGTCGATTATCATCATAAATTGAACTCGCACGCTGGCCCCGATTTATTGATGTCGATCTTGCGTCAGAATTATTGGATTCTTTCTGCACGTAGTTTAATACGCAATCGGGTGCACAGATGTATAGCTTGCTTTCGGGCACGCCCCAAGCCGTCATTTCCGGAAATGGCGGAACTTAGATCTTGTAGAGTGATACAATCGGTAAAGCCCTTCACGCACACCGGGTCTGATTTTGCTGGTCCGTTTAAGGTCACGCTCACTCGCGGGCGTGGTATAAGATCCACAAAGGCTTACGTCTGCATTTTCGTATGTCTAACTACTCGAGCAGTGCATATAGAACTCGTTGGTGATCTAAGCACAGCAGGCTTTATGGGTGCATTTAAAAGATTTCTATCGCGCAGAGGCCCTGTAAGTAGATTATATTCGGATAACGGTACGAACTACGTCGGTGCCAAACGTATTCTATCGGAACTACATGAGCTCTTAGCTAGCAAGTATTATAATTCGGAGTTCGCTCACATTCTAGCCGAGAACCGCATTGAATGGTCTCTGAACGTCCCAGCCGCGAGTCATTTTGGGGGCAATTGGGAGACTAATATTAAAAGTCTAAAGAGCCACTTATACCGAGTAATAGGAGATCAAATTTTGTCCTTCGAAGAGCTAAGTACGGTGCTCGCTCAAATTGAATGCGTAATGAATAGCCGCCCACTTTGTCGGACGTTATCTAGTGACCCCTCGGAATCGCTGGCTCTAACTCCAGCACATTTTTTGACTTTAACGCCTCTAAGGTATCTGCCCGCCGCGGATATGGATGAGAACAGACTTAACATTTCCACACGCCACAAATTATTAGATCGGTTAGTGCAATCGTTTTGGAAACGATGGAGGATGGAATACTTGCATACTTTGCAGTCTCGGCAAAAATGGAACACAGCGACAGAGCCTTTAGCTGTAGGAACCGTAGTTGTGCTCACTAAGGAGAATACGCCGCCTCTCCACTGGCCGTTAGGAATCGTCGAGGAGGTCTTTCCCGGTTCCGACGGAGTAATTAGGATAGCTCGCGTTAAGACCACGGTTGGGTCTTACCTACGTCCGGTTATCCGTTTGTGCCCCTTGCCTCTTCCATAATTTAAATTAGCTTTTTTGACTGAAATTGTAGTTTAATTTAGGTAATCTTAGCGTTAGTTAGTTATTTGTTAGTCGATCTTAGCTCTAGTTGTTTAGTTATTTTTTTTTTGAAGGAAATCCTTCAAGGGCGGGGGGAGATGGTTGCGCGGAAAACCATTCGCGTTTTTTATTTTTGACGGTAGGAATTTGTCGAATCATTATTCCCTTCCGAAACAATATCATTCGTACCCTCCTATCGACACATCGGGGTGGTGGGGTGGGAGGGGAAAGAAGACGATTCTAGAACATCGCGTAATCATCGGACCCGAGGATATATAAGACACGCGCGACCGACGCGCGCTCTCTTCTCCCGCCGCAGTCGTCGTTGAACTACAACCTCCTCTTCCCGCGCGCTCGTTTGGAAGCACCTCGCTAGTGGAAACCGCTTTGGCCTGGAAGCAGTCGAGCTCCAGGAACCCGCCTCACCTCGTGTGAGATATCGTCGCGCACCGCCTCTCTCCGGAGTGTTCCGGAAGTCGCCGCTATAGTGATCGACAGGAAGAAGAAACCCCGGTGAGTCAATACTCCTTAATTATACCTGCTTGCTAATAATTTAACCCGCTCCAATTTGTGTTTTTTTCCTAGTCAAGCAGGATTCCTTTCATCGATTCGACAAGTAATAGTTTAGTTTAGGGAAGAGCGAGTGCATTGTACCGCATGCTATAGTAGTCGCTTTTAACGTAAGCGTAAAAGCAATCGCATATACAGTCCACTTTAGTTAATATCTCGCGTAATAGGTTTGAGGTTTGACCGGGGAACTAGATTTTCGGCAGCCTTAAACACGTGGCTCCACCAAGTGTAAAATAATTATGTTTGTGTTAGAATTCGGTTACATTTTTTTTCAAAAAAAAATATTTTTTTTGTTTCCATTTTTAGTTGAGAGTTATGTCACTTTAGTGGGTACAGGCGTGATATTATATTGTGTGGTTGCGTAAAGAATGCATAGATACGCGATAGCAGCAATCGCGGTTGATTTGCTGTCATTTATTGAAGAGTTCCGTCGATTTCTCCAAGATCCCTTCATCAGATCCTGACCTGATTATTATCGATTACCGTGGGATCATCTGGAAAGTATATTCTTTAGAACATACATAAAACCAACGAATTGAGAACCGCCTCCTTTTTTCGAAGTCGGTTAAAAATTAGGTAAAAACAAATCAATGAAATTATTAGTATATAATAACACCCACTTAAATTCACAGAAGAACTTTCATAATAACAACCAAATTGGGTTCATAATAATTACGTTTCACACAGCAGATCCTAAGTTCTAATGACACCAATTTGTTTCTTCTCTCTTTTCTCTTTTTAAAATACGTTACCCCACAATAGGATTTTCTCCTGTATCGTTGAGGCAGTTTACAAACATAAATTACACAAGGACAAACATCCAGACCCGGAACAACTATTTGTAGACCATACAAATATTTGTTCCGTGCGGGATTCGAACCCGCAGCCCCAAGCGCAGCCACTCATTGCTAAGCTACTGCGTCACGGAGCTCGGAATTGCCTTTTGAGTTTATGTTATCATTCAAACATGAACCGCATAGGTAGGTATAATTATAATTATACGCGATGACGCCGTCGCTTTGCGTCACTCAGGAGTGCGTGTGTGTGCGCACTAGCTTCTTACTGCTCATCACAGCGTCTATCCCTTTCGCACGTAATGTCTGTTGAGATAGCATGCATTTTTACCCCGCTCACCACTTAGTTCGTGCCATCGACTAGGGCAACCTTAACAGCTATGCACAGTTTATGCCGTCGAGCGATATTTATATTATAGTAAAAACAATTAAAAAAGAAAACGTACGCCACATAATATACTGTATAAAAACAGAAATCAGTGCAGTGAATTTCACAATCGGTATTACATACGGCAAAACGAAAAAGATTTTTACGAATATTTGTCATTGTCAACAGAAACGTTTGATTTTTTTTTCATTTTTAATCTAGTATATATACGAAAATCAATAATGGCAGACCCGCGAGCCGAGCACGTCGTGGTACCCCTCCCTTGCCTCTGCCCCTTAGTTGCAAGAGTACCATTAGGACATTCAGTACACAAATTATAAAGTTGTAATACATTACTGAATAGTATGTTTGATCGGACTATCGTCCGATCTATACGATGGGTCGATAATCGCACAAAGAAAACTAGATAATTCGGTCGCATCGCATGATCGCACGACCTTATTTAGGACCTTCCGCAGATATGAGTATGTTTACGGCTCGCGTACACCTAATCTGTCATCGGCCAAATATTGCTCGGGCGACGATGGCCGAACTCGGATGATCGAATCAGACACTTGTGAACAAATGGAGCGCGTACACCAACACGATTGCAACGTCCGATGATGTACGAAAAAATCCGATTAACGGCTCGCTTACACCTAATCCGTCATCAAGCGAATTTTGCTCGGGCAACGACAGCCGAACTCGGACGATCGAATCAAACACTTATAAAACAAAGAGAGCGCGTACATTAAACACGACCGCCATCGTCGGCTGTGTTAGCGGCCGATCAATGGCCGATCCGAACTTGTTGGGATTTCTCGCCAGACTGCCGGCGTCCACAGAGAAAATTAAGTACGGTATTAGTATTATTATATTATTATACAGTATCGTACGGTAAGAGAACATGTAGCTACTTAATACCTCGGCTTATCAATAACTTGCCATCAGAATTAGTGGACAATATCACTAAAAATAACATTAGGTGTAAACTAAAAGGTCACTTTCTCAAACTATTATAACGTATTTTGTCATTTTTTTTTTGATTGTATACATATTTATTTCACGTTTTTTTTTGTTTTTCCTTTTTTACAGTATGCAATACAACATAACGCTATATTATTTTATAAAATTGTAATCTCTCGATAGCTTAAGTATAAACCTTAATGGTTTTTTTAAATGCTATCACTACAAATATGTTGTGTAATGCTTGTTCATATGATAAATAAGTGAAAAAAAGTGTATTATAGATTAATTTAATAATTCTGTATTTATTCTGTTGTTTCTGTCAGCGTTTTTATACACCTAAACCACTATAGATATTGAAAAATTAATTAGTTGTGTTTTTAATAGACCAACCCTGTGGGATAAACATTCAAAAAATTACAATAATCGAGATGTTTCGAAACGGTTATGGGCTGAAGTTGGATCGGAAATGGATATAGCGATTCCAGAAATTAAAAAAAGGGACCAACTTAAGGGACCAATTCCGTAAAGAATATAACAAATGCAATGAACCAGGTAGATTCGGTGCTGCGGCGGATCACAAATTAACTTCGTGGATATATTACGTTAATCGTTATTATTCTTGGCGAAACGAATCATACCGAAAACTTTAACCGGAAATGTGCCTGAACCTCCCAGCCAAGAAACGGAAGATGATGCGGAGTCCTCCAATTTTTCTAAGTATTCACTTGAATCACAGCCACAAACAGTACCGCAGCCTGGACTCTCACCTTTGTCGCAGCCCACATCCGCGCCTTTGCAGCCTGGACCTTCATCTTTGTCGCAGCTAGGAGCTTCGAATTCGAGCCAAGCAGTATTCTCCACGTCACAACAACATACTAGACCACATACCAAACCTATTCGTGTACCTATAACGCAAGCTCATCGTTTTACTTATGAAAAAGAGAAATATTGATTTGGACCAAGAGTATTTAGAGATCGAAAAAAGAAAATTTCAATTATTTGAGTCCAGGTCATCAGATAAACCTGCAGATGATCCTGATCGTAACTTTTTGTTGAGGTTGCTTCCATACTTAAAAGAAGTGCCACGAAATAGAAAAATCTTTGTTCTACTAAAATTGTTAGATGTGTTCATGGAAGAAGAAAATACCCAACTTCAGTATTCTCCCGTAAGCCGTTACTCCGAAGAATTAAGTCGCACCTATTCTGTAGACTTGTCATCAAATATGTCATTTACTCCATGCGTTGTCAATACTCGTATTGAAAAGCCTTTGCCACTGATCATTAATCAAATGACGCATTCATAAACATCCGCATCCGCGAAGGGTCATTTGCCACTGACCACGAATCAAACGACTCCTTCACAATCATCAACATAATAATAATAATAATTTCTTTATTCAGGAAAAAGATTTAACAAGCTTGTATTTCCCGCAATAGAGCCCTTTCATATGGGACATTTTAACAGAAATCTTAATGAATAAGAAACTTACGTAAACATATTATATCAAACAGTATTATTTTAAAGTATTAAAATTAAACCTAAATATACAATATGTAACGTAATTAACGCACACCCTCAGACACCCCAATTAGTATATTATGTTATAATCATAATACATACACTGAATTTTTAGTTAAACATTTTTATGCACTGATTATTTATCAAATTAGTTATACTAATTCCGGAAGAATGTTGTGGTCACAGTACAAGTCCACGAACGTAAAGACTTTAATATGCTTGAAAGAAGGTTCATTTTTCTTAATTTTTATTGAATGACAGAATTAGTAATAATACAAATAAAACTGCACTCTTAAAAGTCTTTTGCCTTAAGGGGAAATATAATCTCAAATGGCTTAGCAAGATCCTTCGTTATGCCGAAAATATTGCATCATTAATTTTGAAATAAATATATGGTAAAGTTGAGGATTAATGTTATGGGATTATGTTAGACGAAAACACAATTTCGTAAAATTTTCTCGATAGAAAAAAATTCAAAGTTACCTCCAAAATAAACAATAAACCGCTGTTATTCATAAAATACTTTAAATAAGATCATGAAACTTTGCATACTAACTGAACTAACTATAAAGCAGTGCTTATGTTATTTACTTTTTTAAATACCATTATTTTCACAGTAAAAAGAAATTACCTAAACTATCGGCCTTTTGAAGCGTGATTCCTGCAGTACGGTCACTTCGCTTCGTCCTTTGAACGGGGGAGGTTGTGTCGCTTACGATCAGAATATACATTACGCAACAGGACGACGTAAAATTAAAATGGGAAATAACCGTAATAAAAATAAGGAGCGACTGGCTTGGCCTTAAGAAACAGGCATAAATATGATAAACCTAATGAAATAAGTGTCTAACGACCTTTCTACTTACAGTATTTAGTGATTACAAATATGTCGGTACATAGCATGCGACGCGCGTGCATGTGGGGACGAAATTAGAATTTGAGCTGACTTACTCTATCCCCTTAATTTACGGTCCATTATTGTTTGTTTTGACTGTACAGATTTAGTGTGACTGTGATTTACGTAGTTTTAATTATTTTTGGGATAAAAAAATTACCTACTATATTAAAAATGATAGGAATCGATTCATTAAACGATTCTAAACAAACTACTTTCTCAAAGTGCGTTAATTATGTTACGTGTTGTATAAGTTAGTTTTTAAGTGTTGAGTGTAAATTGTTCCTTTCGTATGTGTGTATGTGTTTTGTGTGTTTACCTATTTATTAAAGTAATAATTATAATATCAAGTTATAATTTAATAGTGTATTAATTATAAATTATAAAAGTAATTCAGTTATTTAGGGATTTCAATAATTCTTCTGTTTTATCATTTACGTGGTAGATCCGCGCTGCAGCTATTATGGTTGTAGCATGAATGGGTGGGCTCGAACGGGGAAGGACCACGCTATCACAGAATACCTGCGTAAAATAATAGCTTAATGCTGCTATGTTTCGTATGTTGAGTGTAGAGAAGTAGACTGTGTGCTCGTTTGTCACCCTATCCTATAAAAAAATCTAGTTTTTGAAGCCATTTGAATAGGGTTTTTTACATTGATTCTTTTTTAAAATGTATAAGTTTAGTTGCTTATTTATTTTATTGTACAAGAATGGACCAAGAAAACAAAAATATTTATGTGCATAGGAATATTCAAAGGTAAACAGTATGGCATACTTTGTCTCACTAAAATTTAGTAACATGTGTTGTTTTAAAATAGTAAGATAAATGAATAATTGTCGAACTGTTAAACTTGGCAGTGTTTAGGTATGTATATAGTTCATGCGTTCAACATCTGTACACGATCACTTATGCAGATTTTGACTCGAATTTACAATATTTTTTCTAGTTATTACGTCTAAATAATACTTACTAATTAAAATAAAACCAATAGGTCACTAAGCTATGGATTTTTATTTCAATTTCACATGTTTTTTTTTTATTACAGTAGGGTTGAAAATAAAATTAATGGAAAAATTATAATTTATTGAACCCTGTTTTCTGTACATAAATATTTAATTAATCCACACACGCCGACATCGCCGACGATGACGTCGACGAATTAAATTGCGGTATGAATTTTCAAAAAAGATACATTTCTTCAAATTCCTCACAAAAACAATTTTAAAAACGCGTCTGTTAAGCAACAGAGTCAACTACAGAATACCGGCAACGTTACCGGTTACTCATCCGGGTAGTTCCATCCGCCATCGGCCGACAAAATCGGTTTTGGTGTACACGTACCGTTAAACGCACGGACGCACGATCATTTTTGTCGGACGCACGCATGATCGCGCAAGCGATGGCAATAGGACGGCGCCTTATAAATCAGTTTTCGCACATATCTTGACATCCGAATGATTTAAAATTTTTACGGACCATCGTATCCACACATTACCATCAGGTGGACTGTGCGTTTTTACGTCGCCCTTATTCTTAAAAAAAAAAAACATTTCTAGACTTCCAACCCCGCCAATAAACCGACACAATAAATTTCATACTAGGGTGTCGTGTTTGCAGAACGAATGTGTTGTTGACCCTCGAAGCCGCGGGGGGAGGCCCGTCCGCTATGGAGTAATCGAAAAAGCGTCAGATAAAAACATATGTGTACCTATTCACTTCTGTGGAATGTAAATATCCTTAGAAGCTTATCAAGTTACATTAAAATTATTATTAATTCATTTTCACGCGTTGGAATTTTTAATTATAAGTTGTTATTACCTGCTCGATAATTCTTCGTTGAAGTTTTATATACATATTTTAAATAGCTATAGCTATTATTTCTCTGTCGTATCATATTGTAATTCTATTGGGATGTTGTTTCAAGTTAAACTTAATTTTAAACGATAAAACGACATCAACGGGTTTCAAGTGATATTAATTATTGTTTGAAAAAAAAACACTTTAAAATTTGTTATTTTAAATATGAATGTAAGTCTTGTAAGTTTATTTAGAAATTAATTTGCAATAAAGTTAGAAATTTATGAAATTTCCGCACAAAATATTTTGACAACAATACAGAGCATTAATTATCGTACAACAATACTGCATTAGAGATTTAGATATGAATTATTAACCCAAGCTAAAAAAATGATACATTGCATAATAATTACATATTTTCCCCACCTTGAGAAATTCCCCCTACAAAAACTCTTTATAATTGCGAGGGCAGAGCAGAGCAGACCGGTTCGTGGTTCGTGGTTCGTGGTTTGGAGACGTATTAAAACCCATGACAATACAATGATCTAATATTCAAACTAATGTTCTTGTACTAATGAACTGTGATGATGTTTTGATGATTGAATTGATAATGATCATTGAGCTATTATGTACTACGTACTAGAGGCGACACTGCATACAGCTACTCTGTTCCACTCAACTGCGGTGCATACACCGCACTTTAATTTAAGTCACTCGCTAGACGCTTGTAGAGTTGTCACGTGTTGTGTTGATTTAAAAAAAATCTCGTGGTAAAAATATGCCGTCGTGTGTACTTAGATATTGCACAAATAATTCAAGAAATGTCAGTAAAAACCAAGGAATTACTTTTCATCGGTTAATAAGATACTTAATCAATAAAAAAAGTATTATAAATTAAAAATAAAACAAATTATTCCTAAGACGCCATCTCGTGTCATGGAATATAGATTATGAAATTAATATGTTCAGATGCGATATTTCTGTAGGTACTTAAATATAGGACGAATATATTATTATACACATTTTTTTGTAGAATCGTAATATATAAGTTATTATAATTAGGCTAAATTTTTCATGTTAATATCTGCTTATTATTTTTTATTTTATTTTTAGGTTTCCACTTCAAAGTCAAAGTGCAATAAATTCGTCCATTTTTAACTCTCGTGTGCCCAGCATTTATGAACGACTCAAATAAATATATTTGTATATTATGTTAATAAGTTTTGTTAAACATACATTTAGTATGTTTTTTTATATTTGACATTAGATACCTTTTAAAATATTCAGATAAAAATATCATTAAAATGTAATTGTGATATAATACTATGTAATATTATGATAAATAAGCAAATATAATATACAAAATAAATGACAAAATTTAAATATTGTTTTCGATATAATTTACCTATTTAACAATACAATCTATAGCATATTACCTACGGATCATTCTACTTATTTTTATTCTATGATAAATAAACAACCGCGCGAACACAGAGTAGCGCACATTTTTTGTTTGAGATAGCTGTTCTTGTACGTAAGTACATATGTACTTCAATGAAAATGATTGATGTTTTAAGAAAAAGATTGAACGGATCACATCGAAAAATTTAATTTTTTATTGAACGATATAGCGTATAACAAAATTTGTTTCGAGACAATATAAAAAAGAAGGAGGTTTTTAATTCAAGTTTATTTCTTTTGTATGTATTTGAAGCAGAATATTTAATTAAGTTGGTAATATTTCAGGGATGGTTCCATCACAATTTGGAGAAAAATTATCGTCTTATTGAACACGTTTAAATTTTACCCCTAATGGTAGAAAAATACGTGATGTGGTTTGTAACGTAATAAAGTACAGATGTTCTAGTTTTAGCTTGATCTTTGGATATTCATTAGTCCGCTTAAAAAAAAGCTTAAAAATCGTTTACTTTTTATGTAAAAGTCGACTCCTAAAAACCAAAATAATTTACTTTCTAAGATGTGAACTATTCACATAAGAATCGAAGCTTCGGCTTCAGAAGCTATTATATGCAACTTATTTTATTATTTTTATTTCTTTTACGTTAGCAAGAAGACGTTGTGACCATGATTTAGAAAGAAATGCTTCGGTGGCGGTGGACAGGTAGAAATATTAACTGAAAAAAATTGTAGCAAAGCGAATTTATTATTTACGAAAGTTTATCGACAAAATTAGTGATATACGAGTAGATGGACCAACGTAAGTGTGCTCTTAAGGGTACACTAGTCGCTTGTTCTTCCATACAAACGTAGTCTGGCGATAACTCCACTGTTTGAAGGTGTAGGTACAAAATAGAAAATGATTTCAATTTGTCTTATCATTATCTAGCCCTGTATAGAAACAAAAAAGTAGAAAAAGATTATGTTTAAAAGTAATAAGCGTCGAAAATTCCGAATTTCCACACTATTTTTAATACATCTTTGGGCGGAAATAAATACCATAAGAAGAACGAAAATTGCAAAACAATTACCATACAGGGATAGATTTGTTATTTAAAAATGCAAATAATTTTATAATAGGTAGCCGGACTATTACTATGACATTGGGAAATGCGTCAAACATCTCAGTCCCCCCCGTGACCATGGGCGCTGTAAAGCACCCGAAACGTCGGGATAATAATAAAAATAAATTAAAGTAATTAAACGCGATAAAATCCGTAAATAATAGTTTTATTCAAGCAAATAATTTTATTTTAAACAGATGCACATTCAATACATTTTTTCATGACATCCAGACTACCAAAGGTCTGTTTATAAAATTTCGCGCGCCCGTTTTTGTTATAAAACATCTTGCCTTTCGCTACAAATTGTTTCCCCGATCAGTGGAACGGACGGAAGGGGGGGGGGCGCAGCGCGCACTCACACATGCTCACTAGGTTAGCCGCTGCTATCTATTTATGGTTGTAATACCTACATATCTACGTCTTTATTTAGAATAATTGCTTCCTTTTGTTCGTGTCCACTTGCTGAAGGCTGAAACCGGGATGAATATAGCTGGTAAAATGTACCCATAAGTTTGTTGAAGCACATGTATGATAGTTAAAATTGAAAATAGGTAGGTACATGATAATTAACTTTCGATACAGGTAGTACATTAGGTACTTAACTACTTTAATTTGCCAACTAACGAAAACATCTCAATTATCGAAAATCTTAAAATTATCTATAAATTTAATTAGAATAGGTAATTTTTAGATTTTCGATAATCGTGCTAACGTATAGGAGCCTCATATCCTAATATACCTAATGTAATTTATGTAAGTAAACTAAGAACAATAATAATTTTAAAACACTTTAACACAACAAAAACATGAAACTGAGAAGAAACACCCGATCTGCCGAAACAAACTCTGAGAGGTCAGTCCAGTACATTGGCCATGTCAAACGAGAACCAGTCAGGTGGCTAATATGGTCCTTTGAAGAAAGAACCATACAGAGATTCCGTACCCCAAGGGTAACCAGCAGGGCCCTATTACGGAGCCTCCGCTGTCCGTGTGTCTGTCTGTCTGCGGGCTGCATCTCATGATCCGTAACAGGTAGATGGTTGCAATTTTCACAGAACGTGTATTTCTGTTGCCGATATAACAACAAATAGTAAAAATAAATTTGAAATTAAAGGGTTTCCTACTAGAAAAAGAAACGTGTATTTTTGGCTTTTTTTTGATAGATAGTAATATGTAGTAGCTCGGAAGTCCGATTCGCACTTGGCAAATATTTGTTTATAATATTTAACCTTACCTCAGACATACTCATATTTTTTTACATATAATTTACTATAAGTACTACTATATAACCTACTACTAAATAAAATAGTAGCTTTGCTATGGTATTATAGTATATTTTGAATGAGATTTAATCACAGAGCGCATAAACCTACCTCAGATATTGGGTTATGGATACAGATTAAGTACATACAGGAGAATAGGATTTAGTTTCTAAGTTGTACATATTTTATAGCCTTCGTTATCAATAGCATAAACAGGCCAAGCCCCATAGCCTACAAACGTTTCGTAACGAATCTCTTTCTACAATCGCGCCTTTTATTTGTTTGGACTGACCACCCGACTCGTTCAGTGATGTCATTCCCATACAGTGTTTAGTTTTCAACTAGCGTTATCTATCATAAAATAAATCAAATGTTTATTTATATTTCGCTAATTGTGTCTGTACTGTGAATTTGATTTACAATCAATCTCAAGTTGTAGTTTTCTTCTAATTACTTACCTTGTCTAGACGTGTTCTTTGGACTTCTGTAAGGAAGTCTGTGCTGTTAGTACCTATTCCGTTTAGGTACGTTACTATTTTGATAGACGTATGTAATTGTCCCTGCAGTGACACAATGCCTATTGTTGATAACTTTCTAAGTACTAGGAGAATATTGCAAACCGCTATTGAACACAAACAATCAATAAACAATTTACAAACTAACATTTTTTATTTATTTAATTAACCTACATAAAAGCCCCACTCACATCAAAATCGCGCAGTTGAAAAAGCTGTTATCCTGACACTGGCTTACATATACTTCGGGGATTTGCCTGTGTGCTATTATAGCTAACTAGCTATGGTAATAAATACCTATTTAAAATAAATAGTACCTACAGTAATATTTGCATAACCTACAATAAAATAAGAAAACAGAAAAAAGTGTAAAATAATTATGTTTGTGTTAGAAGTCGGTTACATTTTTTTTCAAAAAAAAAGTTTTTTTATGTTACCATTTTAGTTGAGAGTTATGTCCCTTTAATGGGTACAGGCGTGATATATTGTGTGGTTGCGTAAAGAATGCATAGATACGCGATAGCAGCAATCGCGGTTGATTTGCTGTCATTTATTGAAGAGTTCCGTCGATTTCTCCAAGATCCCTTCATCAGATCCTGACCTGACCATTATCGATTACCGTGGGATCATCTGGAAAGTATATTCTTTAGAACATACATAAAACCAGCGAATGGAGAACCGCCTCCTTTTTTCGAAGTTGGTTAAAAATTAGGTAAAAACAAATCAATTAAATTATTAGTATATAATAACACCCACTTAAATTCACAGAAGAACTTTCATAATAACAACCAAATTGGGTTCATAATAATTACGTTTCACACAGCAGATCCTAAGTTCTAATGACACCAATTTGTTTCTTCTCTCTTTTCTCTTTTTTAAAATACGTTACCCCCACAATAGGATTTTCTCCTGTATCGTTGAGGCAGTTTACAAACATAAATTACACAAGGACAAACATCCAGACCCGGAACAACTATTTGTAGACCATACAAATATTTGTTCCGTGCGGATTCGAACCCGCAGCTCCAAGCGCAGCCACTCATTGCTAAGCTACTGCGTCACGGAGCTCGGAATTGCCTTTTGAGTTTATGTTATCATTCAAACATGAACCGCATAGGTAGGTATAATTATAATTATACGCGATGACGCCATCGCTTTGAGTCACTCAGGAGTGCGTGTGTGTGCGCACTAGCTTCTTACTGCTCATCACAGCGTCTATCCCTTTCGCAAGTAATGTCGGTTGAGATAGCATGCATTTTACCCCGCCCACCACTTATTTCGTGCCATCGACTAGGGCAACCTTAAGTGACTTATGAGTAGGTATATGGATATGATAGAAGCGAGAGATGTGTGTCTGGATCGTGACAAATGGAAGTCCGTAGTCTCTGTCTATCACTCTGGGAAACAAGCGTGAGAGTTAATGAATCCTTATGCATCCTTGCATCGGTTTTTACATATTAATAAAACTATATTTTTCACATATGCATTTTGATTCTTAATCGATGACAAATGTAGATGTCTATCGGCCGCAGAACCTACTTACCATCAGGTGGACTGTGTGCTTGTTTGTCACCAATAATCTAAAAAAATCACTTAAATACATGGTAAATATTATGAAGGTGTTGAAATAATTTTGAAAAGCACGCGATTTGAGTTATGAAGTGCAATAAGTCTCGTACGAAAGATTAAGTATTTGCTGAATGTAATTTTATTCGTTTCGACACAGTAGAGACACAATTGGTTTTCACCCTTTTCTAAAGTATTTCCTTTTTGGCGATCCATACATGAAAGATTTTTTTTATAAAATCGAGAAGTGACAAACGAACTAACAGTCCACCTGATGGTAAGTAGTAATTGCAGTCTGTGGACATCTGCAGCCAAATTCAAACAAATAAGACTACAGATGTGTTGTTATTTTTGAGGACTATGATGGAATTCATTAAGTTTATAATTGTTATTGTACTGGCTCTCTATATGCTTCAAATCGGAACAAATTATTGTTGTATGTAATTTAGTTTATTATGTATCGACTATAGCTATCGCACTGGATATAATAAAATACAACAGTTAGACGTAATTAGAGACCTCGAGGTTATATTCGATAAAAAATTAACTTTTGTGTCTCACATTGAAAACATTACTAAACGTGCATCTATGATGTTGGGTTTTGTCATAAGATATATCAAAGTCTTTCGAAGCGCTAAAATTAAAATATCGGGGTCATTTTTGGCCAATATGGCGCATCTGTCGAGCACTTTCCGAAGTACTAAGTAAGTATATAACAAGTATACTAAGTATATATATATATATATATATATATATATATATATATATATATATATATGTCGGAAATAGTGTGTAACACGATAAGCCAAAATTGTGTTGAAAATAACAGGATAGCGTTAATTATTAAAAATGGTAAAAATGTGAGAGCTGATGTTCAACTTGCTCTCTTGCTTGCGCAATTTATTGTTATCAATAATAGGACAGCGTAACGCTCTATACATTCAGCATAGAGTAATTACAGTTTGACCATACTGCAGTGTGTCCCCGTCACAATTACACACCGGCGCAATGTGAAGGACACAACTACATGATTGTTGGAGCGGAAAACCTAGTGGTTGTTTTTATGGTGAGGCAGCACCACTGTCCCCATTTGACAAGGGTTCAGTCGAGCTACCGCGTATTGTTTCCATTGTAATGAAAGAGATCTAAGACCACGCACTTTTAATTTTGCACTACAACTTTATTCTACACTTCCTATTATGAGACTCACAAATAATACTTGCAAAGTTTTACCAGGAAAATAGAACTACACTGACGAGCGCTGGAACTGAAGTGATTCTGTTGCCGCGTTCATTCAATAAGGAAAACGTAATAACGACTTAGGTGTGCTCTGATTGGTCGACGATTTGATTGGTCAATACTTGACTAAACAATAACTTTTTATTGAATTCATTAGGTTACTTAAGCAATTTCAATTATCAGGATTATTAATCAAATCGACAATTATTTATTCTACGATTTAAAACCATATTTGAGTTAAAAGTTGATAATGGAATAAATAGTTGTTTTACCAGGAATTAGTGGTCAATAAAGAGATTTGTAAACCAAAAGAGTTTTAAAGAACTAGATAGTTACATGTTATGTTTCTGATAAATTGCTCTTATTAAATTGTAGTATTAATAATTATACACCGTTGATTATTATAATCAATTAAAAGACAATGCAAAGCTTATGCTTTGTCAACCGATGATGTACTTGCTCCGACATATATATACTAAGTGAGTATATTAAAATCATATATCAATGCAAACGTATGCCTAACAGATATATATATATATATATATATATATATATATATATATATATATATATATATATATATATATCATATATATGTTACAAATAGTTTGCTATCACTCGACGCCATATTATGGCGTTCGACATATGCGCATTTTATTTGAGACGCCAGAATATGGCGTTTGTACACACGAGGGGTTATTTAACAGTTTGGTAAGAAGTATGTTAGAGTACTGTGCTGTAGTCTAGAGACCTCATTACTCTACACATTCACTGAGAATCAAGCGGATACAAAAAAGATTTATAAGACATTTTTTTTAATAATAATTTATTTTATTTTAATAAAATGTACAAATTATTCCAATAAGTCTTAAATTAAAAATAGTCTACAATAACAGGCACCTGAACTAGGATAAACATGTATCTCAGGTGTATGTGCTAAAAGATACATTAACAAATATTTTCTGTTTCTTATATAAAATGAATAACGTACTAACTAATAAGGGTTATTTGGGTAAAATATATTATCATTAATTTACTTATGATATTAATTAACTTAAAACAATCAACAACTTCTCCGTATCATCGTATGACAAATTTTGTAACCATGTTCGAATTACCTTTTTACAGTCTGCCATTTTTAATGGATATATATACAAAATTGCATTGACTTGATTATACAAAAAAGGGCCGAGAAATGTAAAAAATCTATGCATGAAATAATGCCTTATTCTAATGTTAGTTTCAATTACTTTATCTTTGCGCCTTTTATCAGTGACCTCTCTTCTATAAGGCAATCTTAAGTGCTGTTTTAGTAACATGCTCATAACAAATAACTGGCGCACTGAGAGGACATTATAGGATTTGTATAAGAGATGGGATGGAAATAGAATAGGGCGGAATGTTGCAACTTTTAATACAGCTCTTTGAGCGCGTTCCAGTGGTAGTAGTGTAGTTTTAGCTGCTCCACCCCAAGAGGTTATACAATAGGTGAGTATTGACTGACATAATGCGTAATATACTTGTTTTACTACCTTATTATCAGCAAAAGAACGATTTTTTTAAAAACAAACATTAGTTTACGAACTCTATTGCATAGGTGGTTTATGTGGTTTTTAAATGTAAACGTAGAATCTATAATTATTCCAAGGTACTTAACAGTTTTTGTATTAGAAATAACTGGGCAGTAACATTTAGACTCTGTGACTGAGTAACATTGATTTGCATAAAGTTCTGGAATGGTTATATGCTGGGTTGAGCTGCGCATAGAAAAATGCATATATTTGGTTTTGTCCGTATTCAGTGTTAATATGTTTTGTTGGAGCCATTTATTAACTCTATCAAAACCTTGCTGAGCATATGAATAAACCTTGTCAACTGTATTTGCGGAAAAAAGTAGCACGGTATCATCTGCGTAAGATATTATTTTACCTGAGTTAAGTTCGAGATTGCAAAGGTCATTTACATAAATCAAAAATAGGGTTGGCCCTAATACACTTCCTTGAGGCACGCCAAAATGAGTACTTTTTTGTTCAGAGCTAACAACCTTATCGATTTTTATGCATTGATATCGATTTTCTAAATAATTCTTAAAAAGTTGAAGCTGCTTACCTCGAATACCTATGCTCTCTAACTTATTTAATAGGATAGGAATAGAAACCGTATCAAATGCTTTTGCAAGGTCAAGGAAAATGCCAATTGATTGGTTGCCTTTATCTAATTCTTGAGAGACATAATCGGTCATTTCCTGCACAGCATCAGCAGTGGACATTTTAGGCCTGAAACCATATTGCATATTCGATAATATGGATTTACTTTGTAAATAATTCATTAATCTGTTGTTAATTAATTTTTCTAATATTTTAGACGTGGATGAGAGTATTGAGATAGGCCGATAATTGGAAACGTTTTTTTGTCCCCCGATTTGAATACTGGAACTACAATTGCTTTTTTTTAAACAATCTGGGAAAATTCCTTCAGAGAGACAAATTCTGAAAATATGGGTTAATGGTGGTACTAGAATTTGTCTATATTTTTTTAATATACTAGTGGGTTTTTGTAATATACTTTCAGTCCCATTATAATCCTTTCCACCTCACTAGGGTCCGTATCTAATAATGTGAACGAGCTTAATTGGCAGGTTTTTTGAGTTAACAAAGTGGCCCTGTATTCACAATTATTGTTAGAGTTGTTTGTTATCTGCTCAGCCAGATTTTTACCAACGTTCACAAAGTAATTATTTACTGTATTTGCTGATATAAGCGGCGAGGCATTATTTTGTAATAATTCTGACGAAGATTCATGCTGTTTGGAAATAAATGCAATATCTTTTACATGCCGCCAAATCTTTTTATTATCTCTACCAGACTCTTCTAGTAAGTTTGTAAGATAATTATACTTCAACTTTTTTTAATAAATTGTTACAAAAATTCCTATATCTTTTATATGAAATTTGTAAAATGGAATTATCTGAAGAGGTCTTTGCCATCAGGTGTAGTTTGTCCCTGTGTTTCATGCACCTAATCAGGCCAGGTGTAATCCAAGGCTTTAAGTTATTATTTTTTTTAGCTACTGTTCTATACGAAGTATTGCTAGCAATGGCATTTCGTATGTTATTTATTAAGTAAGGCAAAGAGATGTTTACGTCATCGGTTTTATAAACTGGGCTAAAGTCAATGTTTTGAATTGCTTGTTCAAGGTTTTTCGTATTAATTTTAGTAATAGAGTACTTACAATTAGGTTTCGATATTTTAGGCTTAAGTTAAGAATGACGGCACTATGATCGGTTACTATAGGACTGGTGACAAGGGTTATTGATGGTAACCTAGTTTTTAGTAAAGTGTGGTCTAAACAAGAACCACTTAGATGTGTAGGGAGCAAATGTGCTGGAAGCAGGCCCTGGCATGCACATATATTAAGGTAGTCTTTTGCTCCGCCTTCACTGCCTTCTGGGTTAATATCAATATTCATATCACCCGTTAACACTATATTTTTGAACGACGACAGTTTCCTAAGTGTAATGTCTAATGACGTGATAAAATTGTCTATTTGCTTAAAACCACACGGTCTGTAAACAGCAAGGATAGCAGTTTCATGACCCACTTTCACCAATAACCTGCTACAATCTAGCATATTAGGCTCCTCGACTGATATGTTCGTATTTTTTTTCGCAAAGACTACAACACCGTCATTTTGGTTATATACATTTTTACTACTAAAAGTATTGTAACCTGGCAGTAATGGGAGGTTGCTTTGGCTTTTAGATAGCCAACATTCTGTTAGTATGATGATGTCGCAGTCAGTGTCCAATCTTTGAAGGAGGATATGGAAATTATCCATGTTTTTATTTATACTACGAATGTTCTGTGTTAAAATAGTAAGAGAGTTCGCAGGTTTGAAGAGATATTCTTTGCACATATCAATTTCACATGTTTTTGCCACTGATAAACTGACAGCATCGATTTCATTACTTAACTTATCCTTATTATTCAACAGAAATAATAACAATATTTAAAATATATATATATATATATATATATATATATATATATATATATATATGTATATATATATATATATATATATATATATATATAAACTAAACTTAAACTTATTAGTAACTTATAAATTAGGGCAAAAAGAATTAAGGTAAAAGGCGGCGCTCTTAGGCGCCCTCATTATAATCTATGGAATTAATATACCTATTTTCAGCCATTTTCCTAGCCGGGCATTCAGGGTCACCTGTTTTATGGTCGCTCGGTTTTTTAAAACGCAGGCACGTTGCACACTTTGCTGGATCAGTTTTCTTAATGCAAGCATTTGACTGATGTCCTAATTCACCACAACGTCCACACGTGTCGATTGTCTCCCGGCAAGTTCTTGCAGCGTGTCCATACTGTTGGCATTTGAAGCACCTGGTCACAAGTGTGAAGTCTCGAACTGGGCACGACGTCCAATTTATGAAGACTCGCTCCTGGTTGATAAGTGCCTTTCTGATGCCAGCTGGCACTTCCAAAATAAAGTTGCATGAAAGTGCTTGTTTTTTACCCGATTTATGACTTAGTTTTATAGAGGACAAAAAAAGATTCCCGCGTTAAGTTAGGGATCTTATCGGCTAAATTTTGTTCAAAAATGCAGTCAAAGACTTCTCGTTCGCTAAGGGCGGTAGGTATTCCTAAGACTATAATCCTTGGTCTTCTTTTATGGGGCTCTTCCACCTTTAGTCCGGAACTACCAAGCTGGGTAGATTTTTTTAACTT
Organism: Parnassius apollo; assembly: GCA_907164705.1. Taxonomy (NCBI): domain Eukaryota; kingdom Metazoa; phylum Arthropoda; class Insecta; order Lepidoptera; family Papilionidae; genus Parnassius; species Parnassius apollo. The sequence goes on along the minus strand of CAJQZP010000084.1, from coordinate 12,227 downwards.
CTCAATGTCCTCCTTTGAATCAGTGTTGATAATAACGCCTCCATTTTTAGTTTTTCGTAGTCCTCTTACGTGTAGTTTCAATTGTTCGGGGCATATAATTTTCTGGAAAAGAGATTTTGTGTCTTCACTTGTTTTTAATTTATTTTCAGGGTAAATTGCTATGGAACTGAAAGTATTGGGGCGCAAGTAATTATTTTTGGTAGTTTTGACCATATCAGCAAAGGATATTTTTTCTGTAGATGGTTTGGCACAGCTTTCTTGAATCGTTTCCTTGAGAGATTTTCTAAAATCATTTAGGCATTCCATTAGGTCTTGTTTTTCTCTCAGTGCTTCAAGAGAGGTGTGCATTAAAATAGTCTTTTGCTTCAAAGATTGGTAGTAAACTGCCATCTGAGAGGCTGAATTACCGACCTTGCGCGATAGGGAATTAATTCTCAGCTTTTGTTCAGAGTTCAGTTTTCCTTCCTGTGCAATATGGCAAACTTCATTTAGACACTGCTCGATTGAGGTCATCCAATTTTTTATGTCACTGGTGGCTAAAAATTCAATGGGGTCTGCAGCATCCTGGTGTGGTGGTTGAGGCGTGCTGGGCGGACTCCGAGATGTAATGGTGCTCCGATTGAAAGGACTATTTTCGTATGTATTAGACATGTTTTATATCAAATGGTTTTCAATATAATTTGTTATTCGTGAAATCATAACTCAACAGAAATTTTTCAATAGTTTATCTAGGTCACAATTTTATTGAAAATATTTAAACACTTGTATTGCTGATAGGCACGACTGCTCGATTCGAGCTCCGTAAGCGAATGAAAATTTGTCTTACGCAAGTGGATTTAGAAGTTATAAGAAGCGTGTATCATATGAAAATAATTTGTTCTATTTCAAAATGATTTCTCTAGGATACCGCAGGGATTTTATTGATTTGAATTTTGCTTCCAAAATTATTAGTGGTGTTATTTACTGTCCTGAAATTTTGAGTAAATTTAATATGTGCGTTCCCTTTTGTTATTACACCATTGACTAGATCATATCGAAGAACAGTGTTTGGCTCCATTTCTCCAATTGCTCGAATGAGTAAACTTGTTAGCAAGTTAAGAGACAAAATTGATATATTTTTCGACCCTCCTAACAAGCTACGTCGCACCTGAGACCATCTTTTATAATATTCTATAAAATATGTTCTTTCCTTTCCGCTTCTATATATTTTTAGTACTGTATTTCGTTATCATTTTTTAATCTTTCTTCATCCTAGAAATGCTGTGAAAGTTATTGCAAGTGCTGAGAAAGTTATTTGCATGTTGTATCTGCCTTTAATTATTTGTACATTTTAGTTCTTATCGCTTCTTTATATTTAATTAGCATGTAAACAATAATAAAAATGTTAGTGGATCAATAAAAAAAAATACATACAACAATAATTTGTTCCGGTAAAGGAAACAAACTATACATAGTCTTTGTTTCCTTTATGTGTGGTTATGTATTAAATAAACGACCGACATAGGTTTTATACAAACGTCTTATATGGCGCGCTTACTTTTTTTTTAATTTAAATTGATGTAACAAACGAACTTACATACTCATCAATAAAGTTAGTAATCACTAGCATAAGTTGATATATTTTAAAAATTTATTTCATCAAGAAAAAGTTTTTTACGTTATATTTTTAAAAATTTTTAATAACAAAAATTGAGTAATTCAATTCTAATGCAATTGGAACACAAATTTGATAAAAAGAAAAAGATTATGTTGTTTTGTACCTTCCTATATATCTATGTGTCGTCATGGAGCCTAAATACGGGATCAAAGGCGTTCTGGCTCCACCATAATTCCACCCCAAATGGACATCGGTTTCCCGCCTTGCTGAACGATTCCAGTGGCAGTTCTTTGCCTTTCATAGTCTCCATATCTTCTCAGAACACGGACTCGCCGGTTATCTGGATGAGTACTGATTTGCGATTCGTCAACAAAGAGACAGTTTTGCCAAATGTTTTCCTCCTCATCTTCATAAATTTACCAGAGCCTACCCCACTGTAATCACCGTCGCTAACGTTGCCGCGAATTCAGATCTGCTCACCAAGAACTCCATGCTCGTAGCCCAGCCTGGTGTAAGCAATCCCGAATAGTCAAAGTTCCAACTTTAAGTCCAGAGGCGTCCCGCACTTCCGCTTTTATTGTAGTAGCGTTGATTGTTCGGTCACGGGTTGCCAGCAATCTGATATAGCGCTTGTGAGCAGCAGACAGAATAGTAGAGCGATATTCTGATTCTATATACTCGTACTTAATCGAGGGTAGGTGTATAAGTCTATGTCACTTTTTCTCTATCGGCCACAGCATCCACCTACCATTTCTAGGACTGTGTGCTCGTTTATAAACATTTTTCAAAAAAAATACGACAGATTTATGAGTTATCGATTGGCCGTTTTAACATTGTTCTCAATCCACTTCTCTTTGTCACCTCTTACGTAATTCATAGCATACACATAATTATAGATTATTTTAAGTCTCAGAACAAAAAATATTAGGGTAAAGTTACCAGGATTTGAGCCTCAGGCTCATTAAACTTCAGAGGCACATTCACACATCAATCGCAAAGGAAATGCTCACAAAGAAACATATCACACTAAATGGATGATCGCTGTGGGAATTTTGTTCCCTACATTGTTTTACGTACGCGGTACAAACGTATTTATTATTTGCACGCAACTTGTTTCAACGTAAGTTGTGATTTAAAATTATTACGCGTAATTTATTTAAAAGCTTGTTCATTCATCTATCATTAATTACAATCTATCAATATATTAGTATGTAAGTTTATACATAAATCCACTGCTTAATATAGGAAAGCATATTAGGGAGGATTTTTGACATAGATGGATTGAATAATGTATTGAATACAGCAAGTTTTATTATTTTACTTTGTTTTCAAAAAAGATGCTAGTGCTCATCTCCTGAATCATTTTCCCTCTGTAACCTTTAACGATACTCACGGGATGACCCCACACTCGTATCAACCTTTAGCAGTAATAAAAAAAGAAGTAAGAATAAAAATTATTAATACAAACATTTGTATATGATATTCGGAACTATTTGGAAAAACTTTTAATATTCACTTCCATGTTGGTTTGGGAATTATAGGTCCCAGGTTTATGGACTTCTAATAAAAAGGGTTTATGTAAATTATGGCCGGTGTGATGCATCTTCTGGTCAAATATGTCCACTGTTTACTTTTATCTACAGGTCAGGTACGGAACATTGTCTTAGTATTCGAAGGAACAGAGAAAATAATGTGTAATGTGTGCCGTCAAACCGTTCTTGCTTGCATTGACGGGGAAGTTAACTGTTACTAGGGGTCGTTGAGAGTGTAGTTGAGAAAAGTTTGCTTGCTTCAAAGTTAAGAAATATTTGCGAGTAAGAAAATACGATTTATTAGAACACGCTAAAATAAATATTTTCCTTAAAAATTGCACTATTTTAGTAAAAAAAATTATAACGAAAAATCTCAATAAAAAAAGTCATGTACGGAATATCACAAAGGTTCCTAACTTGACATATACTCCCAAAATTGATTGAATTTTCTGATGTTTTTATAGTTAAAACCCCAGCTATAATTTTTATTTGTTAAAAATTCATACAGAATTCTTCGAGTTATCGCAACGCCGATATTCTATTTTGAGCCAATTTTTTGACGTATAAGATTTTACACTATCTGTCTCATCATTTTTCTTCCCTTTAATGGTTTATCACCAACCTAGGAATTTCTAGTATAATGTGGTACATATTTTGCACATAGAAATACGAGTATACACAAACCAGGAACAATTCTTTGCTGGCCAACATATACACCTCACTTGTAAGATTCAAACCTGCGGCTTGTTGCACCGTAACCAAATGTTTAGTCAATGCGCTATCGTCATCAGATCGGAACTATTTACTAAAGCCGGAAAATCCTGTTTGACTTCCCGTATTACTTGTACGATTCGATTAATTGTTTATTTAGTCAAAAATCTTCAGAAAAGAACGAAATCATTTATTAAAATTGTGTAAAAAGTTACAAAAGAAAGATTATACTCTGAGATTTTCTGCGTTGATATGATTCGTACTGAAGAAATACGTAATAGGACCAGTGTAACTTATATACCCCAACAGTGCTGTAGGCAGATGAAACTGTAACTCAGCATATAGCATGAAGAATTGATTACCGTTTGAGAAGAAAGATTTTTGAATGTCAGTATCATATCGGTAAGCAAAAAGAAAGATGACTCTTCAACTAATTCTTCTTCTATAAAAATTTTAATGCCTACTCTTTTCAAAAATCCGGCAACGTACCTGCCATTCCCTTGGAGTTGCAGTTATTCTTAGGCGTCGATAATAAGAGTAATGTACCCCAGACCAAATTTCGATTACAATGCGCGCAGGACTAAACAAGATTCCATATGCGCAGGACAGGATTATAGTACCCAAGTGTATAAGCTAGCACAGGTGCACTCTTTATTCTCTCATTGTTCTCTCTGTTCACTCTGACAGATGATATGATAATACAACACGATTGGAGAGAGATCTAAGCGATTACTACGGCCTTACGTGCTTTTCAAAGCACGAGGGTAAAACACCGCCAAATTCCTGACTACGAGCTGCTCGTGAAAATATTTTGACAGAGAAACCCAATAACTGATTTTACCTCGACCGTGGATACGAACTCAGGACCTCGTGATTAGCGATCGCGCTAATGACCACTAGACCAACGAGACAGTGAGCGACGATAGTCACTTTCTATTAGTTAAACAGCATGCTCGTTTCTCTTCTCTTACATAATTAAAAAAACGTGTAGTGAAGACTTGGTAAGAATGTGGCTGAAGATCATGTTTAAATTTTTATATTAACAAGTTTTGTTTATATATATATATATATATATATATATATATATATATATATATATATACCTGCTCCTAGCTACCTATCTCCTGGTTTTTTCCCTCTGTCTTACGACACTCACGGGATGATCGTGTTATATATTCGCCTACTTTCTAAAACTTCTATATATACGACACCCAAGGAACAAAATAGGTTGATAGCTTCCTTAAGCTGCCACCTTACTGCACTATATTGATTGTCCCTTTGATCTAGTGATCGTAAACGCGAGTCAAGTAGTTTGCGATATTTCACTCCTGTGCCTCGGAAAGCACGTAAAGCTGTTGGTAATCTTTATCCGGTTAAGTCAGATTGCCGTTCCTTCTGACTTTATATATAATCCTGTCTTTCTCTGATGGCTAGTCTCCATTGAGACCGGTCGCCGTGACCGACATCGATCGGAAGGGCACTATATTCCCATATAATTCCCTAGAAACACTTTTTAATAGATATAAGAGATTTTTAGAAGTATATACTTAGAACTGATCACTGAACAATATATGTTTCTACGTACTCGGAGCGCTTGGAAACGGCTTGCTACGCCGTCGAGCGCCTCGACATGCGAGTTCTACATAAAAATAATATTCCTAACATACTATGTATACGCGGTGAGCTGAAGGTAGGCGCGCGAGCATTCTCATTATAATATGAAAATAAAATAGTGCACATTAACCTTCGTAAGAGTAAAATTACCTACTATATACAATCATTTGACTATGAATATTTTCTTTTATAATTTATTCTTGTTGAAAATATATCCTCATGCATCCAAGTCACCTTGTAAGCTGTAGGGGTGCAGCTTATACAACCTAATAGTTAGATAACCTACACTAAGGAATCTAATTTACTCTCCGAGATTTGCAATAATGAAATAAGAAGATTCATTACATATATATTAACATTAGACGATAACTGAGCAGCCAAAATCAATGAGCGGAATAAAGTGAATCAGTGTGATTAATTATTAGTGTTTTAAGTTTTAATTGGTGTAAATAAAATTAAAGTGTTAATGTAGGTAATTCTATCGGCAATTGTTATTGTCACGAACCTCAAGCTCGTAACAATATTAATCTTACAAGAAATCCTACGGAAATTAAAAGCATTTCATTCCCTATATTACTTATAATTAACTTGCCTGCAATAAACTTATGTTTTAAGATGTTAGCCCCGGTACAGCTGAACCTAGAATGAATAGATATTACGGACCTCAAACTCCTGTCAGTTACATTATGAAAAAGTGACATTAAAAATAATGAAAGTGAAAAACAATTGTGGTGATTAAAAGTGTTAGCCTATGGACAATATTTTATTTTATAGACTGTTTATCATTATTCTAACCTGCACCTTAGTTCATAAGTGTTATTTAAACTTGTTTAATTCTTGTACCCGAAGTTCCCCTGTAAACGAGAACTATGAACTTGAGGATGAAGTTGTTACGGGTGGCAAGACCCAACAAGAAGTTCACATCAGCAGAATATTCTGATTGCAGACAACAGGCATATGCTGAGTGGGCAAATTGAAAACGTCGAGCTCCTACGTGGGCTCGCAACCACTTTGTTTTAAGCATATAATTTAATTTAAATTTTAAGTTACCCTTGAGCAATTTCTTGTAGCGATTAAACATCTTTTCATTAATAAAATAGTATTTTTTTAAATGTCCTCCGGCCGAATTATACTTTAGAGTGTAAAGAGAAAATAAATCGATTAGTTTCGCTCATTGTTTTTATATTTTCGCGTTAAATTACAGAAAAACATAAACATTTTATTTTTGAACCATATTACATATATGTTTTCCAAGTTACGTACAGTATACGCAAGTGGTTTTGATTTATTTACAGATATGTGTGTGGCGGCGAACTTAACGTAAGTGTAAAGTGGAAAGAAAATATTAATATAGAGACTATTTTAATTTTTCAGATAACTTTTTATATATTCATGACATGAATTACTAACATAATTTTAGATATTATCTAAAAATTATGCAAAAAAAACTCAGCTACAAACAGAGTATACAGAGTACTTCAACAGAGTAGCTGCAAACAGATTAATTTCATCATGTTAAAAAACTTGCAACAGAACTTTTCTACTAATAACTTACCGTGCAGTGTTTATCTTCATGAATTATTTTGTTCAAATTCTAGACGGGACAACAAATATTTCAATATCGTCCTGATTTCATGATTATAAGTATAACAGGAACAGGGCATGGTAATAATGCAACATAATCTTGTAAAATAGTTTAATAAAAAAAAATAAAAAAAACGTCCACATCATCTCGTAGGTGTCGTAAGAGGCGACAAAAGGAAACGAACCAGGAGATGGCCTGGCTTTCTAATAACAACTCAAAATAATAATAAAAAAACAGTTAATTTTCAACGCACCTTACCAGCGTGGCAACTATGACAAATGGTCTTATAAGGCAATCAATGACAGAGGCGTATGTTTTAGTAAAGTTACAGCCTATATACCTCCCCTCATTTCTGAGAAGGTTTTAGGGCTAGTAAGTGTCCGCCGCGCAGCCCCAATGCGTGTTGGCGAGCTAAACACGTCTCCGAAATATTTTTTCCTATTTCTCAGACATGCAGGTTTTCTCACGATGTTTTCTTTCACCGCCAAGCACGTGGTAAATCAGCACATAAAATTGCAATTTACAATTTCATTGGTGCCGGCGGGGATCGAACTAAGGTTACTCGCGTACTGTGATATTTACAGCGAGCGTTAATCATCTGAGCTACCACGGCTCACGAGTGAGCTATATTCAGTAGTGTACTTTTAATAGACTGTAAAAATGTACAAGTGAATGACGAGAGGAGAAGAACTACTTCAAGTTCTTCTTCTTCAGTTCATCTGGGCAGGTGCCACAATCTTACATATTTCTGCTGCCAAATAGCAGTAAGTGTATTTCTGTGTTCCGGTCTGGAGGTCTAGAGAGCCAGTAAAATCATACGCTGTGAGACAAAACGGCAACTGTTCAGTGATATCTTAGTGATCGAAAAGGATGAAAACTGGCAGCGATCACCGAATGGTTAAAGGTACACTGAACCTAAACGTTCAGTTGGAGAAGTCTCGTCTAATGAAGTCAATGCTCCGACCCCTCGTGCTCTAATCCAAATCCCGAAACCTTTCAGTTTGAGGTACAAAACCGTTTTCAGTGCCTATAAGATTGCAATCCAGTGGACAATATGAATGACAAGCTCGTGGAAACTCTCCATACGGTCGAAGCTAAGTTCTGCAAAGATTGCAATGCAAGTGGACAATATGAATGACAAGCTCGTGGAAACTATCCATACGGTCGGAGCTAAGTTCTGCAAGACCTGCCGCAGAAGAACACAAAAAACTCTCCGATCACATTTTTAATCACATGGCTGTTAGACGGAAAATGAAGCTGCAGTCTTCAACAGATTTGAGAGCGTACAGGCAACTGAATAGACATTTCTCTAAATACATGCGCCGGGACTTGCGCAACTTAAATACAGCTCGTATTGAAAAAGCGATTGAGCGAAACTTCGGCACCAAAGTCTTTACCAGAGATTTGTCTACCAGAAAGAGCCAACTGTCAAAGCTGAAGACTGAGTGTGGCAGCATTGTTTCCGGGACACCTGAGATTTTAAGTGAGATTGAGAGGTTCTATGGGCAGCTGTACACATTATCGTAGAAACCACACGCAAGTGTAAGTAACGATTCAAGAGCAAGTTTTATCCGATACTATTCCGATGATATCCCGGACGTCAGTCTGAGCGAGATTAGAATGGCTCCCCAACACTTTAAAAATAACAAGGCAAGGATGGAATTGCAGTGATGCAGCTTTCAAAATCGGGTGGAATACCGGTAGCGGAGCTTCTGAAGGACTTTTGCCTCTAGAAACACTTCATTTCCGTCCTCCATAGTAGCACTACTCCAACAACGCTCTTTTGAAGAACTACAGACAGATTTCCCTTCTGAGTCGCGTCTACGTGCTGTTTTCGAGAGTCATTACAAAAGTCTCGCACGCAGACTCGACGACTTCCAGGTTTCTCAACAAGCCGGTTTCCGAAAAGGCTTCAGTACTATAGATCACATACATACACTGCGGCAGATTGTACAGAAGACCGAAGAGTACATTCTGCCACTTTGCTTGGTGTATATGAACTATGAAATACCCTTTGATTCCGTCGAAAGGGCATTGTTAAATCTCGCCTAAGAACCAACATAAATAACAATGGCCAACACCCATACAAATTTTTATGTCACGTATTCTGGAAGCGTCTGTACATCAAAAATATCAACAGAGATTCACCATCTCTCCCTGAGAAAGTTTGTCGAAGATTTTTTTATCGACGAGGCCGGGAATAATTGTTACGAGGCTTTGAAGATTTGTAGGTTATGTGACATTATATCACTTAAATAGATCAAGATTGATTATCAATTTATAAGTTTTTTACCTAAAGGATTTCAATAATTTAATCTTATATTAATGTTTAATTAATAATTATTCACCATTCAGTATATTACTGTTTCAAAGTTATTTTTGAGTAATCAACTTTTGGAGCAGATTAAACTCTCTATTAAGGAATTTATTCGCTTATTCACTGCAGATAATTCAAAATAATATGTTTAGCCATAATACAAGTTCCAATTTAAAGCTAGATAATGAGGGCAGGGCATCCATGACTTTTTCTGCCACCAGTGCGGTGCTTCTTACAAATCAGGTGTAATATTTGACGGATTTCATATCGGGAACTCAATTTGTTCGAAAAATGTAACGGTTAACGTTTCTTTATGTACTATTAGTTATATTTTATATCAATTTAATTAAAACCAAACCACAGATATTCATAAAAGTAGAAAATTAAAAAAAAAGAGTTAAACATGTACAAAAAATTAAAGAATAGACTCCTGAGGCATTGTTTTGTGTATTAATATAATACTATAGAAATTGATAAACTTTTATTTGAACCTCAATTCTCAACTAAATTACATTGTGTAACAAAAAACCTGTTGACTCAGGCGACATCTGGTGAATGGAAGATTATTAGCCCTCATTGTACTGAAACTATTTATCAACATTATTCGACCAAAGGTAAATAAAACAAGAAATTAATTGTACAACATTTATTCATCATCTTCTCTAATAATTACACCATCTAAAAACTCTGCCGGTGCTGAAATATGTTGCTGATGTCTGGCCCATCCTAAATACTAAACTAAGGTCATGTGTGCAACTGCCTACTGTGCGCCGAACTAATATATATGTATATATATATATATATATATATATATATATATATATATATATATATATATATATATATATATATATATATATATTGTCACCGCCGGGTACATGCCGTGACTTAATCTTGCCTCCTAATCAATGTAGTTCCATTAGTAGATCCCCTAAGATCATATTCAGATGGATCGAATTGCTCACTACAGATTTCTTATCTGTATCCGCCATGGAAATGCACATGGTCGCCGTAATATGAGCGAGCTTATTGAATTTGGTACGTTCCCAGGGCGAACAAAATCAGATCTTGCATTTCTAACATTGGAGAATATAAAAAGTTATTCCTATCCGCAGTAATACTTTAAAAGTAGGATGTGCGTCTGTTCATATGTTCATATGATTTTCAACCATATTAGCCAGATTATTTTCGAAATTCATTCGCTGCCTAATTATTTCTAATATTTCTGTGGCATATATATTATCTACAAAGCGAACACCAAACTTGTTTACCAGAGCCGCTGCTATTTGGAAGTTTTGCATCATATGTGGTAGAGACCTATGGAAATATTCTTGTAGAAATATTTTAAAATCTCTTTTAAAATGTCCATTCACGGCCTCTACCACCCATCTGCAAATTATGACACAGCGACTCCGACTGGCTTGAGCAGTAGTGAGTTGGTGTTCACCTTCTATCAAATATTCTGGCATATATGGTTTGTACCGACATCCTTCTAACAAACTTATACTGTCTCTGAATCCCGTATCCAAGATAAATATATCATTCTCTCTAAAATATGACCTTAAGGCAGAACTCTCACTAAACAAATTGGTCATTAGTTCTGCATCTGATGTAGTTGCTTTGTATGGGAAAAAACAATCAAAAATATATCCATCACACGCGACAATCATGAATGGTTTTAACTTTTAATAAGTTTCTATATTTGTGAAGGGAGTAACTCTGTTTTTGGAACATGTAGTTTGAACTTTTATTTATGTATATATATGTTCCATCACAAATTACAATCAACCGGTATGAGGATGCCACTCGAGAACCTTTCTTCCCCATCCGTTGTCGGTTCTTCGAGCTATATGGCTTGCCCATTGCCAATTCAGCTTACTAATCCGTTGGGCTATGACGGTCACTTTGTTTCTACTGCGGATATCCTCATTTCTAAGTTTATCACGCAGAGAAACCCCAAGCATAGCTAGCAGTGAAAGACCACGTCTCAGATTCATAGGTCATCACTGGCAACACGTACTGGTTGTACAATCTAGTTTTCAGGTTTGAGGTATATCTGACGAAAAGATGTGTTGTAATTTTCTGGACGTTGCCCAGCCGAATTAAATCCGTCGATTGATCTCTCGGATGAAGTTGGACTTACCTAGTCGGACTATTTGTCCCAGGTAAACGTACTCGTCAATAAGTTCGTGCATAGTGCTCCCAACAACTACCGGCATTGTGTGACATGGACATTAAACATGAACTTTGTTTTATCCATGTTCATCTTAAAACCTATCTGTTAGAAGACACTATTGAAGTCATTGGGCATGGTTCTTAGGTTATCTAGCAATTCTGTCATAAGGATTATATCGTATTCAAATCGAAGGTGTGTGATGTACTCGCCATTGATGTTGATATCGTATGTTTCCAGTCAAAACGTCTTCCAATGCAGCGGTGAAGAGTTTCGGGAATATAACGTCACCCTGTCTTACAACTCTCTGCAATTGTATAAGTTTCGTACTCTGGTTCTGTACTCAAATAGCCAACCGTAGCCTTACTGTACAAACACTTCAGCACTTCTATATACCGACAGTCAACTTGGCACCGCTGAAGAAGCTGTAGCACCGCACAAAGGACATTGTTCTGCGTCCATACAAAGTTCGCCTAAGAACCAACAGTAACAAAAATACCTTTTTAAGTCCGAAATTATACTAATTGTATGTAAGAACAATAGCTCTTGACGGACACTTCTGAAAACAGAGATATTAGCAGTTATCGTAGATATTTTGAGGTTATCTTTTATTTTTATGAAATATCACTATGTTCTTGCTAATGTAAGCAGTTCAGTCTTAGCCTAGCACTTATACGGTAAATAAAACTCAGGTTGTG
>CAJQZP010000083.1:0-83741 GCA_907164705.1 Parnassius apollo | reverse complement strand
CAAATATATGGTGGGCCTATTGCCACTTCAACTTTTTTACCCGTATAGGCCTTACAGCCTGTGTGGTGGTATTAGCTCTCTTTTTCCTTGAAAACAAAATATAACGGTAAATAAGCTGCTGCTCAAAGACAGACGTGAAAAGGATAATAGCTAGACTAATGTATAATTCATAAAAGCTGACCCCTAAAAGACCATATTATGTCAAAAAACCAATTTTTTCTTCATTATTTTCAAAAGTTACCTCCACATTGGCATTTTCTCCAGTACCGTGAAGGCTTTTTACATAAATTTTGCAAGAACAAACATGTAGTGCACAGTGGGTTTACATTGCACTGCATGTTAAACCAACAGCAACAACGTAAAACCTTATCATCTTCAAATACTTGTGATAAAATTTTCAAAGATTACATCATTTCCAATTTCAATTTCAGGGGTACTTGTTGTCAACCGGCTTAACCTCATAAGTTCACGATTAAATAAAATCTTGGATATTGTGTCATAGAAATCACATGTTTTGTGAGTTTTCACTTTGGCTCTAGCTGACCCAAACTCAAGACTCCTGATGCGCTTGCAATGAGCCTAAGTTAATTTACTACATATATTGGTTGGGCGGCGGGCCTAAGAGTTCCCGAGTTCGATTCCCCAGTCGAGCCTTGACACTATTATGCGAGATGTTATACTAGATGGACTGTATACGCGGGAAGCTTCTTATGCCTCAACAAGATGGCGGATGTGGCACGCGGCTCCTTGACCATGCACACGCTCTTCCGATTTCTATTGCTTGCCAAGGTTAGGAGAGAATCCTACTTGAGCACATTAAGAGAAATGAAATGGGGCGGGTTAACTAATAAACAAATGCTCAAGTAGGAACAGAATTGCAGGAAAAACACACTTATCGGGGTGTGACTCCGATGCGGCGGATGCACGCTTCCGTTGCGGTGATGCGACGTGAGGTGGGTTCTTCTGGGGCGCCCCAGAGGTGCGATCCAGGCCAGTGGTGCGAAAGGAGAGGCCGCACGAGGGCCGCGCGCAAGTCTTTATTGTCTCGGCCTTTCCCACAAAGCACCCTCGGTCGGACGCGCTTCTCATTGGTCGAAAGAATCGCGTTACCTTCTAGACTCCCCTCTTCCCCCTCTCAGTGTGTACGGAAGGGATATTAGGTCAAAGGATGGGTAACCACTTGGTAATATACCCTCGAATAAAATTAAAAATACACGAATCGTTTCCGCGTAACCAATTATAATTTTATTTTTTAATATATGTTTACGAAATTACTAGTGATTATGATTTCTTATATTTACGTGAATATTACACATTGATTAAAACTACTTTTACGGTTTTATCGCGTTTATTTTACTTTTAATTACTTTTATTTTAATTCCCGACTGACAGTCCCCCCGTGACCATGGGTGCTGGAAAGCGCCGAAACGTCGGCAATTAAAATAAAAGTAATTAAAAGTAAAATAAACGCGATAAAATCCGTAAAAGTAGTTTTAATCAATTACTAGTGATTATTGAATACGTTTGCATTAAAAGATATTTTAATAATAAAACTTTTAATTTTTATATAACCATATTATGAAAATACCTTGTTTACCCTTAACTTAAACTCTACGATCAGTATAAGCAAATATTTGAGCATCTAGTGCTTCCGCTAATAGGATGCCTAAGCCAACCTAGCCACAAGGTAACTATACTCAACTTGAATTAATATACAAGTTAAAACTTTATGCTCCGTAGTATACTTATCATCAAAGTAACTGCCTTGATAGTAGTAGAAAAGATAAATATTATAGAACATGTTCTCAACTAACACAAATTTCTATTCATATAGATATTAAATACGAATCGTCTCGCACGCAGACTTGACGACTTCCAGCCTTCTAAACAAGCCGGTTTCCGAAAAGGCTTCAGTACCATAGACCACATACATACCCTGCGGCAGATTGTACAGAAGACTGAAGAGTACAATCTGCCACTTTGCCTGGCGTATGTGGACTATGAGAAAGCCTTTGATTCCGTCGAAATTTGGGCGGTGCTACAGTCCCTTCAGCGGTGCCAAGTTGACTGTCGGTATATCGAAGTGCTGAAGTGTTTGTACAGTAGGGCTACGATGGCTATCCGAGTACAGAACCAGAGCTCGAAACCTATCCAACTGCAGAGAGGTGTAAGACAGGGTGACGTTATATCCCCGAAACTCTTCACCGCTGCATTGGAAGACGTTTTCAAGCTACTGGACTGGAAAGGATACGGTATTGACATCAATGGCGAGTACATCACTCACCTTCGATTTGCCGACGATATAGTCCTTATGGCAGAATCGCTGGAGGACTTAAGCACTATGCTCAATGACCTCAATAGTGCCTCCCAACGGATTGGTCTTAAGATGAACATGGACAAAACAAAGATCATGTTCAATGTCCATGTCAAACCTATGCCGGTAGTTGTTGGGAGCACTATGCTCGAAGTTGTTGACGAATACGTTTACCTGGGACAAATAGTCCGACTAGGTAAGTCCAACTTCGACCGAGAGGTCAATCGACGGATTCAACTCGGCTGGGCAGCGTTCGAAGGAAATTACGGCATATCTTTTCGTCAGGTATACCTCAATCTCTAAAAACTAGATTGTACAACCAGTGCGTGTTGCCAGTGATGACTTACGGATCTGAGACGTGGTCCTTCACTGCTGGCCGTATGAGGACGCTTAAGGTCGCTCAGCGAGCTATGGAGAGGGCTATGCTCGGAGTTTCTCTGCGTGATAGACTCAGAAATGAGGATATCCGCAGTAAAACCAGAGTGACCGACATAGCCCAACGGATTAGTAAGCTGAAGTGGCAATGGGCCGGCCATATAGCTCGTAGAACGATAACCGATGGGGAAGAAAGGTTCTCGAGTGGCAGCCTCGTACCGGTAGGCGTAGTGTAGGGCGACCCCCACTAGATGGAGTGACGACCTGGTAAGACATGCAGGAAGTCGATGGATGCAGGTGGCTCAGGACCGTGCTTTGTGGCATACCTTGGGGGAGGCCTATGTTCAGCAGTGGACTTGTGAAGGGCTGTAATGATGAGGAATGATGATGATGATAGATATTAAATGCTTAAAATTTGGCTTATATCGTAGTTCAAAGCTTATTTCAACTAAAAGCTTATTTAAATTGACTCGATTATATGAACCTTAGAGACCTCCTCGCAAACCAGGTCCTTTCTTTAAGACTGACAGCACTCGAACAAAACTTAGACAGAATTCTCCAATAAGACGTATATCACGCGTATACGACATTGGTGGTGACGGGCTCACACTTTTTTATGAAAAAATGTAACGACTGCTTAGAAAATTAATTATTCACTAACTTTATGCTAAACTTAACCTTAATTTATGTTACAAAAAACTATTAACTTTCTTTTTTTCGTAAAACTTATTTTTGTTCCAACTACTATTAAAATAGGCAAATTATAAACACTGCTATTGTTTTAGAATGACGTGTTCTCCTATAATTGCTAGTACATAGTAATTTATAGATGTAAAGCGTGTGTTAGAAGTAATTTAATATGTACAACTGTTGGAGATCCATACAAATAAATAAATAAATAGTTAAACAACTTATGTACACTGTGGAGCTAAGGCCTCCTATCATTTGTTTTGAACGATTAAAATTAGATATATGTGGTTATAACTATAGGTAGTAAAAGTATTTTATTTGCATTAAAAGGGAACGTTATCATTAATGTTTCATTGCTCTCCTTTTATATCAATTCACATATTAAAAAGTAAAAAAAATATGTACGGCCCTAAGCCGGACACATATCTCCACTCATTTCTAAAACTATTTTTTTTACTTCACCCATGTGTAAGAGTGATTAAATGTCCTCCAATGGTTTTAAATGCCCTAAAATATACATACGAGTATATTTGGATCGTTCCTCACGATAATTTAGTTTCCTATTTTATTAATTGCGATTAATATAACTTGGGCAACGTTTAGGAGAATACAACACATCTTGTTGTCATGTAATATTCAGTGAAATATTTGAAAACAAGAGTGTAAACCAGTGCACGTAGCCAGTGAACATATACGGATCTGAAATACTGCTGGCCATATGGCCGTAGGTATGAAGGACATTCATCGAAGATATACGGCTTAGCATTGAACTATAGTCAAAGCAGCGATAACAATAGATCTTACTGGTCGCATGATGATTCAAGTATTTTACAGCACCCATGGCCACGGGGGGACTGAGGTGTTCGACGTTCCAATGTTGTTAGTTAACCACGGCTACCTGCAGGTAGCCGTGGTTAACTAACAAGAGCGAGTAAGTAGCTAATGTAGAGTACAGGCGGGGTATGTCCACCTTCAATTTCTTGACAGATTTTTTCTTGTAAAATGAAAATTCTTTGCGTATTATTCCTTTAAGAAAACCGTATTGATAAGCACATAAAATTATACTAAAACATTAAGTTATATTTCGAAATTAATATTTGACACTTTATAATTCTTAGATTTATTTAGATTGCGTATAATTGATCTATATGTCTTACTAACAAATCAATAAAGAAATAACAAAAATAAAAATTAATCTCATAAACTTTCTCTTAAAATTTTATCTAACCTATATCATGCCTCTATCCAAAAATAAATGGTGATAAAATAATTGCACTAAAGGCTTCTTCTTCGCAACTATGATTGCCTATTTCTTTCTTTACAACAAAAAGTTAACAGTAGCAACAATTTAGTACATTGCGCTATGGGTTTAGTCTCCATCCAAAAACCGGCGTACGTGCGCAGTACGCCGGCGTAGTACCACGGCGTACTGCGCACGTGGCACAAATAACCTCAAAATTTTATACTGATCATTAACCCTTCATATCACATAAATATATCTGCTAGTTACGGTTGATGTACTTCTATAGACCTTGCAATTGTTGTTCCACTCCAAAATACTCGTGTCGTAAATATGGTTGGTTTATCTAGGATCCTACATAATTTTTGTGGCATGGGGTAGATTTCGGATTATAAAATACTAGCTGGCCCAGTAGACGTTAAATCTGACGTTTCCGTTGGGTGACGCGTTGAGTTTCACTCGCAATCTAAATTACTACCAATTGAGTTAAGGTTGTGTATTTTTTTTGTTTCAACATAATGTTATGTTTTTAAATTTAATTTTGAGAAAAACATAACATTAAAAAATGAAGTTCCATACCGATTTTTTTAATTGGGTGTTTGTTTACAGGTGTACAATCCGTTCGCATCGTCAACATCCGAGTACTCGAAGTCATTCAATATGGAACTAGAGACGCAGTGACGCTGGACTGCGATTACGTAACAACAAACGTAACAGGATTAGTAGTAAAATGGTTTTACATGGACCGATCGAAGCCTGTGTATCGATGGATACCTCCACAGAAACCTCAAGCTTTAGGTTTATTATAAAATAAAGTTAGTTTGTTTTATTATTTATACTATTAATTTACCGCCTGACATCAGAGCTTGTACTGCTGTGTTCTGGTCTGTAGGGTGTAGAAAGCTAAGACACTACAGGCTGTTAGACATTCCATCATACTCATCAGAACTGACAACACACCTGTAGCCTTCTTTGTTTGAAGTTGATGACAGGTTCCTATGTGTTGCAGTGGCCGCCTACCATCAGGTGGACTTTATATTCACCTGTCACTTCAATTTTATAGAAAAAAGAAGATATCAACTCTCGAGGAGTAAAGAATCGACGAAAGGAAACTGAAGCACGAGATGGACAGCAGCATTTTTAATAGACTCTATAATAATGAAATAAAACTGCGTTTCCTAATTAGCCTGTTAAACGTGCTAACTATTACAAACACGCCTGTGAGGCAATCACTGGGTAAAGACTATGTTCTGTAGTCGTGAAAGCAAAAGATCACAAGTGAACAAAAAATGGGCGGAAATTAGTAAATTAATGGATATGAATCACTTATTGTGTACTAACTAAGTTGTAAATTTACGTATAATTTTGGGGTAGAATAGTAAGATGGCTATTTCGATATAACACCATTCGCGGGATTTATTACAACTTGAAAAAAAATATATCCCCGAAAAATATTATATGACAAAACAGCCGTAATACTTTGTGCATTTTCTTGGCTCAATAGCGCAGTGCCCAATGCTTGGCTGTTGCGCCATAAGCTTCAATCCCGCACAGAACAAGTGTATATTTTGCCTACTAACAATTATTCCGAGTCTGGATGTCTGTCAGTTTTTTAGCTTAACAAATTAAGTAAAACGACTCCACAGCATGATAGAGAACAGTGCAGTTATTAATTGCTACAATTTTCGTTTTTCCTAATTTCAGTTGGATTCGTCATATAAAGTATCACACAACCCTTATACTCAACACAGATCTTTGCGGATATTACAAACTGGTACAGAACTTACTGGAAATTATACGTGTGTTGTACTCGTATTACAAACTGGGACAAAACTTACTGGAAATTATACGTGTGTTGTATCAACGTTTCTAGTCGAGGATGAAAAAACACGGCCCATGACAATTTTTGGTAAGTATATTTTTTGTATACAATCTAGTTTTTATATGACTCATGCAGCTGTGTTAGGATTGATCCACAAATAAGTCAGCTCGACTGAGGGAAAAACCACGCTCTGAGAATACTAGCATACTTACTTACTTACTTACTTATCTTCACGCACAATCCCTAACGGGGTAGCCAGGGAGAACAGATCGCCAATCATCAAAAAATGTCACGATCCTTACATACCTCTTTCGCTTCTATCAGGTTCATTATCTTCTTCATACATGCACCTCTAGGTATCCGAGTACTCTTGACCTTCCTCTTCGAGTAATTTGCTCACATGGTCTTCGAAAGTTAGTCTCGGTCTACCTCGACACCTTTTAATATTTACTTTCGCGCTATATATTTTCTTCACCATTCGGTCTTCACTCATTCGCTCAACGTGCCCAAACCATCGGAGTACGCCCCTATCAATTTTTGTGATAATGTCATCTTTTAATCCTGCCATATTCCGAATCTCTTTGTTTCGATTTCGGTCGGCTATGGTAACGCCGCACATTTTACGAAGAGATCGCATCTCCACTGCATTCAACTTGCTTTTAACGCTTCTTCTGGCATACCCAGGTTTCGCTGCCATATAACAAAGTCGGTAACAACACTGCGTTATGTATTTCAAGGCGTGCACTCTTCACTACGCCTTGCCTTTTGACTAACGCATTCAGGGCACCATTGACTTTGTTCCCGGCAGTGACACGCCTGTCCACATCTAAATCACATCTTCCATCCCGGCTGAAAGCACTCCCCAAGTATACAATTTCATTTACCTGTTCTAGAAATAAGACATGAGAACATGAGAACATGAGAAGACATGAGAATACTAGTATGAAAGAGCAATTTATTGCTGCTGTGTTACGTATGGTAAGTGTTGAGAACCGGTGTTTCTTTTTTGGCGGGTACGAGGTATCTTATTAATCCTCAGGGAACATCTCCTCTGTTTTCATTCTTGTTTTCATTGTTTGTTTTCATTTCTTCTTTCGAAGATGGATGTAGGTGTTTATACGCTACGGCAACTCTTTGCTATCAGGTCAACTCTGTGCTCGTTATTATCATTCATCTACTTAAAAAAAATCATGTTTATTTCTTGCCATTAAACTTTATTTCAAGTTTATTACAGCAATTATTATATATGTGAGAATTAAGAAAGAATATTTTGAAGAAAAACGTGAAGTTCTCCAACACACACTGGGGCGGCGTGGTGATATTTCATTGCCCTAAGACCCTCTCAAAAATGAGAGGGTGCCTGTGCCCAGGAGTGGGACTTATATAGGCTGTAACTTATTACATTGGCTGTTTAGTCACTAAAGTCCAGTTACGTAGTAGAGCAGTAGTTGTTAATCCTTTGCGGTATCTCATTTGTTTTGCCGGATTTCACATCATCTCGATTTTTTTTTATTCCTCTCTCATGCGGGTTTCCTATTGGGACTTGAGACTCTGGTACTACGGGATAGAGTTATTTCCAAAGAAGTGTTACGCGCTCAAGTCGACGATACACTAGCGCCATCTAGTGTCAGGAACGAGAGCGAGGGGAGCATTGAGAAAATGACATCACAAATCACTCGACCGACAGCGCCACCCGAAGAACTAAGTTTCTGGAAAATCTACACTCGAATACTCGTTGCCTGGTGCGCATTTACTTGAATGTTCGGGACGCTTCTTTGCTAATTATATAAATAGGCGCTGCAAGATGCGATCGGGGCAGAGTTGAACTCGGCGACACAAGCGAAGCTTCGGAGCGGAATTAAGTGAATTAGTGTGTTTAATTATTAGTGTTTTAAGTTTTAATTTGTGTAAAGTAAATTAAAGTGTTAATTTAGGTAATTTTATCGGCAACTTTTAGTGTCACGAACCTCAAGCTCGTAACAGAAGTATTACGTATAGTGTTGATGGCTTATCGGTATACGATAAAGCTGCCTGTGTGGCCCATTTATGCTACAACCATGATATTGTAGTTACAGCATCGCTCTACCACCATATAATATTTATCCTATATGTATTAAAACTAAACCTTTTCTAAAACTTTTGTAAATAAGATTAAAGTCAAACTTATTCTCAGTAAACTAACTAAAGCGGTCATTTAAATTAAACTATTTAGGTTTCTATGATGTTGGCAATAGATCACGAACTTCTACCGATTAATGTGCCTAATGAACGTGTGAAACAGATTTTGTACCAATATGCCCAGCATATGAAGTAACATCTAAGTCACTTAACATCACTTTCAAGCATTAAATCCCTTACGTCACACATCATGCACAGTTTAATGAGTTTCATTTTGCTCCTGCTATACATACGAACATTGTTTAAAACATAATTAAATTTAAATAATAACAGCCGTCGTAGCTCAGATGGTTAGCGCTCACTGTAAATTTCGCAATACGCGAGCAAACCGGGTTCGATCCCCGTCGACCCCAATGAATTTGTTAATTGCAATTTTAAGTGCTGATTTACCACGTGCTCGGCGGTGAAGGAAAATATCGTGAGGAAACCTACATGTCTGAGAAATAAGAAAAAAAATATTTCGATTGTCTATGGGTCACAGCAACCACTTACCATCAGGGAACTATGTGTTCGTTTGTCACCCTATACTAAAAAAAGAGCTATATAGTAGTATACTCGTACTAATAAATATAGCAACAAAACCATAAAACAAAACTTCCAAACCTTTATTTAAATGAAGTGTCGACTGACAACACAAATATTATTATGAAAATCCGTGGCGCAGCAGCTTAACTATAAGTTACAGTGCTAAGGGCAGCGGGTTTGAATCCAACACAGAACAAGTATTTGTGTAGACTACAAGTAGTTTGTAAACTGCCCCCAAGTTGCAGGAGAAAGTCCTAGTGTAAAGGTATCGTTTTTAAAAATAAATAACAAATTTAAGAAAATTGGTGGATCATAATTAATTTATATTCGAATGATATATTTAAGTGTGACGTCTGAAGTAGTAAATTCTTGCTAATTTAATTAAAATAAAATGTAGAAAGACTTAAAGATGTTTGCACATTTTAAAATATTTTCAAACACTTTCACAAGCAACCGGTACCGTTACAGCCTCCTACATGGATTGCCTCATAGCTACCCCCCTCGGCAAGCGGGTTGGCGAGCGCAGTTATTTATTTGTATTTGTTATTAGGAAGACGCTGCTGCCCATCTCCTGATTTGTTTACCTCTGTCGTCTCTTACTGTCGCTACTTACTGACACTATATTATGATAGGATATTCTTACACCACCACATAACTAATAAGCCCTTTCGATAGCACGTACGAAACAGAACCTTCACCATTAACATGCTGAATTGCTCGAGTGCACATGAGTATTATTGGAAATCAATATGTTAAGTACATATGTAGATAAGTACCAACTCGACGACAAACATACGATACAGGAATCTCGTTTAAAATTACGAAGCTTAGGAATTACCTTTATTTAATGCCTATAAACTTTTATGAAGCTAAGTATCATTGCAAATAGTCAATCCGTTATCTCGTAAAATTCTGACAAATTTGATGGTTGAAAGAAATTTGGATAAATGCTACCTTGCCGCGCAATATGTTGTTTGTATAGGAGTCGAATGTTCGTTTTGTTGTGTGTGTTTAACTATTTTTAATCTGCTTTTTCGTTCTGTTCATATTTTTTCTATCTGTTTAAAAGTGAAAGGATAACGAGAGCGAATGAAAGGCGACGTTCAGAAGGCTTACCGGAAGTCATAGAAGAGAAAAAACGTTAAAATCTCATAGTAATTACTAGCGTAGGCAGAGTCTCAAATTAGTAACAAAATTGTTACAGCTTAAGTATTTACACATATGACGTTTAACATATTACAAAATAAGATAGCTATATTATACTCACCTCTTTCTTTGACAAGATTATTACCGTTTATTATATAATTGTTATTCTATAGACACCTGTATTGATGTGCCATTAGAGAAACGAAACACGTTGTCGATAAATTCATGTAGTCTTTGATTTAGCAAAATTAAGAATTTTTAAAAATCCGGTTGGTAATACTTATTTATATCAACAAAAGTTTATGAAAACTTCGTCTGAGATCTTATAACAAAACGTAGTCGAATAATGAGGAATTTCGAACTACGAGTATCGTTTTATAATTAAAAATATATCGTGAAAAGTTCATTATGAAATCTACTTAAATTCAGCTGGTATTTCCGACAAATTGTTTTACAAGGAATAATATCTGTGTTTGTTTCATCGACACTGAGCTTGTGTCACGGAACGTGCATAGAAGGATGAAACTACTGCGGAAGTTTTTTTTATTTATTTAATAAAGGTGAAAAATGTGCACACAGTCTACCCGATGGTAAGTGGATGATGTGGCATATACATGTACGTTTATCCTCGATTAAAAATCAAAATGTGGAAGCGTGGTCACACCTAAGATGGAATACATCGTTTCTATCCATGCAACAATGAGTATAACAAGCTTAAGTCCTAAGTGATAAAATCTTTACATACTGAAAAAGCCGCATACTTTCGCCACAGCATTAATAACAAAATTAATAATCCGAAAATCGCTATGGAATAATCTGTGAAGCAATGTATTACGAGTACCTCCAAAACAGAGCGTAGAATTTTTTGTATTTTCATATCACATATGTACATAGTTAAATTTAGGTTTCGTAATTCGGCAAACTAAACTAAACTAACGCTATTTTACAGGCCGTCAAATCCAAAATTATCATTCAAGAATTTTGAGGGCCGGTACACGGCACTTACGAGCACTGTCATAAGAATCGACTCTCTACCGCCCATAGTAGCCCATAGTAAATGCTGTGTTATATGCAAGTGCCCTTAACAAATTATTTTGGCAGGAAAAGGGACATATTCTATAGAGGTAAGTTACGTTAAGTTAATGTAATCTTAATAATGAAGTACTTTTGTCAGATACTTGAAATTACTGATGACTACGCCCGAACTGATATTTTATGTAAAAGCACTACGAGGCGGCACTGAAAATTTCGGAAATCAAGGTAGTGACACAACATTACTATTTAAAAATGTACTTATTGCTTTTCGAAGTATTATCCGCGAAATTTGACACATTTTTCCATACGATGGAACCAATCATTGAAGCAAGAATTCGGAAGTTGGGGGTCTCCAAAATGGCCGTTTTGTAGGCGTCCACAGCTTCTTCAGGTGATGAAAATCTCTGTTCACGCAATTTATTCTTTATTTTAGGGAAAGTATAGAAATCATTAGGGCTTAGGTCGGGGCTGTACGGCGGATGGTCTAATAATTCTATATTTTCTTGCTCTAAAAACTCTTTTGTTCTGTGTGCGGTGTGAGAACTCGCATTGTCGTGATGGAGGATGATGCGGCGGTTGCAGTTCTCTTTACGGAGTTCAGAAACGACCTGGGGCAAACAAATGCTAGCATACTATTCTGAATTAACCGTTCTTTTTCCCTCAAGAGGAATAGTCGTAACATTTTTTTTTTGCAACACTCCGTGAACGAACATTTTTTGTTGGCTTTAACTCATTTTCGAATACCCAAACTCGTGACTGGTTTTTTGTTTCGGGTTCGCACGCGTATAACCAGGATTCGTCAGCTGATACGATGTTGTATACAGCATTTGAGGATCCTGCGTGGAATCTTTCGAGAGTTCTGACGCACCAATTAACGCGAGCCACTTTTTGCTCTTCACAGAGCGAATGCGGTATCCATCGGGAAAACAACTTTTTTACTCCTAATTGTTCATGCAAGATTATTTGTATTTGACTCATGTCAATGTATAAAATTGCCTGAATTTTTGCGGTATATCACATGTCGATCTTCCTCAATCAGCTTACGCACAGTATCAACGTTTTCTTGGGTGACTGCAGTTTTTGGACGACCTTGACGGGGATCATCACTGAGCTTGACACGCCCACGTTGAAATTCAGCAAACCAGCGATAAATTGTGGTCTTGGATGGGGCTTCATCGCCAAATGCAGAAATCATCCGGTCAACACACTGTTTTTGTGTTAAACCAAAGTCATAATAAATCATCGCTCTTGAATTTTCTCGAGTCAATTCCATTTTCTCAACGACTAAACAAGTTTGACAAAAACTTGTGATAAGACCGAGAATCTTTTTTTTAAATAAATAAATGGTAATCGATTTTTTAAAATTCCTTTTTTTCAATACGTTCTTTAGCGTGGAGTTTCTTCTCAGCAAGTACGTTTATACAGCAAAAGTTAAAAAAATAAATTTGCAGTCGCAAGCGGTAACATACCGCGCTACTCCAATGCGTCTTTACAGGACTTCACATGAGTTATCATGGCTCACTACTGTTTGTAATAAATTTTCATTTTCAGATCCACCATCGACGCCACCAGATACATTGAACTCACCATATATGTCTCCTGACAAAGGTGATTATTAATTACCTGTTTTACATTTAAGAACGAATATTTATATTACAACTAATTTATTTATTTAATAATTTTATTAGATCTTTAGAGTAAAACTAACTTTACGGGTTTAATGGCATTAATAAAGTTTTTAATTTTCGAAATTTCTGGCACTTTACTGCACTCATGGTCACGGGTGTTGGGGGGATGAGGTGTTAACTTTCTGACGGCATAGTTAACGAAGCCTACGTTTAACTTCAAATTATTAACGACACGTCGGGAATTGAAAAAAATAAAATTAATAAAAATCTTTCTTACAGCTTTTGTTCAACGAGGAGTTCTGATGATAAAGATAATGATGATGATCCACATTATAACGTAAATAAAAATAATATATTTTGTAGTTTTCATTCTATAAAGGCAAGGTATTTTGGATTCCTTAAAATATTGCTTTTTTACATTTATTGAAAACTGACTCACCAAGATTATCAAAATTTACTGAAAAACGAAATTATTTCTGCAATTAAAAAATCACGTAAGAAATTAAAGATTGAAAAAGAATTTTTCACCAAGAAATGTATTCATAATTATAGTGGACCGTTCATCAAAATTATATTTATTTTCAGGATACGCCGTTTTCGCCATTCCAGTATTGGTTATTGTATCAACAGCGATGTGTTATAAATTGCAACCTTAATGAAAAATATGAAATAAAGAGAAATGAAATTAGTTTAAATTGTCAATTTTTAATTGCACGTCAATATAGAATAAGTGTTACCAACCAATTAAAAATTGGTTTAGGTTGAGCTCAAATTCACAAATAATATATTTTATGTATTCCTTAAATGGACGTAAATGTGATTTAAGACATACTTGTTATATAATATTATCTAGTCATAATGGATAAATAAAATATTTAAATACAATGTGTATTTTCTATTCAACTCTGTCAACTCCAAGCTTAAAATTCTGCTATTAATATATTGTGGCGAGGGGGAGGGGGGCTTACTAATAGTGGCTTGGTCATCCACGGTGAACTTAGGGCATCCCAGATGTTTGATCCATGGAGAAGCACTGGCCCGAGGTGGCTGCTCTGCATAGACTTGCTGAGTCTCTCCATGCGCGTAGGTGGACTAGTAGCGTATCTACGCACATTCTGGCCGGGCCGCACCACTGATGCGATGGTAGTGGGAAGGGAGTGTCTGTTTAACGATGCATCTTTATTCCCACCCTTTGCGGCCAAAACTTTGGTAAATGCAGCTGATCCACCGCTGGAGCCGAGATGGTGCTTCCGGGGCACGATATTTGTGGTCCCATGGCCTCCACGTAATGGACTCGGGGTTAGTTGCGCAAATGCGGTGCCGTGTAGGAAACTGGAAGACACAGGTGTCTTATAAAAATGGGAAGAGTGCTCTGTTCCCTCTCAAGGATGAGCAGCTGTCTGGAATATTTAACTTTAGCATTGTTAAATGATGTTGAAATTCGCTGGAGTATAAGAGAGACTCAGCACACCAAAAATCTACTTCCCCTGTCGCAAGGTGGATTTATCATAATCGTATGCGTTGTATCGTATGTGTTGGGTAGCTCACAAAATGCGAAAATGCCCAATTTTCTCCAAATAGCAACCTAAAAGTATTATCAGTGGGACGCTTTCGGTTCCGAGCTAATTCATTCCATCCACTCAGCACGGTGAATATGAGATGGCATAATGCCAGATTGAGCCACATAGACGGTAAGGGAGGAGACGCCCCTAGACAATGCAAGCTTCGCACTCCTCTCCTTTTCTTTAACTTCCTATATCACGAAAAAATGCTTGTTAGTAAAACTGCTTCTGGGTGATGTGAGTCTATAAGCAATGATCGAATTAGTCTTTGAGGTAAGATTAGTCTGGGTGGCATAGTGAGTGCGCAAAACTTTCAGTTAATGCTTTTCCGCCAGCTTTTTCTTCAAAATATTTTGCCTAGCATTGGATTTTAAAGGTCGTTGCAGTGATAAATATTTTAATGAAATAACAGGATATAGCTTCGAATTTTTAACTTCCCGCTAATAAAATTGAAAATTTTCAAAAAGTAGGGAAGTTTTGGTTTCCACCCGATTTTCAAAAATCGAGTTTTCATCAGAACTCGACGTTTTGAAATCCCAGGAAGGTATTTAGACTAAATTCACGTGGACGTCCGTACGTATGTATGTATGTATGTATGTGTGTGTGTATGTACCTGACCTTTCATTACTTTGAACGTCTCGATCGATTGAGATGTTTTTGATGTGATCGATGGTTTATGGCATTCTAAAGATCTTAATGTGGAATAGATATGGTGATAATATGAACTCATTGGGACAAATAGATTTTTAGAAATCTCAAAAAATTTTTTTTTGAAAAACTGTTTCTTTGGTATAACTCTTAAACGAATTTACCGATCGATTTTAAAAACTAATCAGCTCTTAACCTCAAAAAATGACGTCAAATGCTGTTTAAAAATAAAAATCAATTCATTCGTTCGTGAGATATCGAAGAAGAAATAATTCGAAAAAAAAAACGTTTTTTTTTTAACATAACTTCAAGATTTCGCAACATACGAGTAATTTGGTGAAATTTGGAGTGCTTTGCATTTAAAATTAGCTGGAAGTTCTAGGGATGGCCTGCAGGGTCAATCAATTATTTTTTTTTAGATAAATATGATCTATATTTTTTTATAATTCTACACGTATTATGAGTTTAGAGCGAAGTCGTTTTGTTGGAAGATTAAGATTGTGCCGCACATAGACTTCCCATAAGACACGTATTTTAAATTAGCCGCAAGCTATATATAATATATAATGTACTATATGATCCGCAAGATTTTTATATAAAGGGGGACGCCCATTTTCGGCCATGGAACGCCCAACAATGTGCATTTGTTAAAAAATTATATCTTTATTTATGGTTATTAATCGCGGTATTCATTTATCCTCAAACAATGGGAATATTTTTGCACAAATTAAAAGTACCGAAAAGATAATAATAAAAATTAGGTAGATCAATGGGTGCGTTTGGCAGAAAAAAGCGCTAGCAAGCGCTTATAAGCGCTGAAATAGTTTTCGGCAAGGACATGATTGCTACTTCAGTAGCGCTGACACAATCCGCCATTTTGCTTATTTAATTTGTTTGTTTTGAAGTAGAGTTTATAAGTTGTTTTGCGCAATATTAGTTTTAAGTAATATAATGACATGAATGAACATATACATGTTATTAAAAATTCATGATTGGTAAGTTTTTAATATGAATACTTTACAAACATATATTTAAATTGAGTTAGGTTCCCCGGTTAAAACTAACATCGTGTCCTGGAGGAAAATAGCTACTTACGATTTGACAGCGCTTACCGCTTACGATCGCCATTTTGCTTACAAGCGCTTGCTAGCGCTTTTTTCTGCCAAACGCACCCATTATGTCATTAGTTTGTGAATAAAAAAAAAGTGTTGCCAATCACAAAACACATTTAAAAAATCGATTCTCTTTTTCGATCGATTATTTACGGTGTCATCATTACAGTACTAATATAATTTTTTAAATAATTATTATGTTATGATAATTAAACAAGCGAATTACTAGTTGATTTCCAATGAATTCTTTGGAGAGTAACAAAACGCTACGGCACAATTTTACTGTTAATCTTAACCGATCTTCTTTGAAAACAGATAAGAACTATTATTCTTATCTGTTTTCAAAGATCTGTTAAGTAATTCTTATCTGTTTATAACAATACATTTAAAATAGAATCATGTTATGATAACGAAACAAGTTAGTTTCCAGCTGATTTACCATGAATCCTTTAACCTTTTGAGCGCCAAAGTCGCCTATACTTGACCAACACCTGCGGACCCTGAGCGCCAACGACGACGTCTATAGTTGACAAAAAACCCGGCTCTCAAAAAATGAAATATAGATATTGGAAAATTATTACAGGTATTTTAATTCTACACTCCTCAAACGTAGGAATAACCCAGCAACATGTGAGTATAAAAAACAAGTCTTCTAGAGCCACAAGTACTAAGAAGCATTGAACTAATAAAAATTGTTTTTTATCTAAGTCCAGCACGCCAAATTCGTCTATGGTTGACCGCTAATGTCAAACGCGGGAAGCATAGATTTTTTGAAAACTATCCAAAATTCAGGTCAATGGTGTTTTTTTTCTATTATTATTATTGATATTTGAATAAAATTAAAGGTTAGAAACATAAAACTATAATTAGCTACATGAATAAAAAAATGTTATCAGATCATCTTCGCATAATAAATCTAATATCTCAACTCTCAACTTTAGCGCGTTATCGAAAATCAGTTCACTGGGCACCGTGATCAAGGATAAACGACACCCTGATGATGTCATAAGTGATTACCGAGAAAAGTAGAGCAATGCAACATGAACGATTCCTCAGAACTCATTCGGATTTCGGAAAGCGTCGGTGATGATGAATTTTGATTTTTGATTGATGAATTGAATTTTTGATTGATTGGTGAACAATTATGTTTATTTATTCCATGACCAAGATTTTAATATTATAAGGCTGATTTACCTAGTGCGAATAATTATATACAATTGTTGATTAATGAATAATTATGTACCTTTTTTTAATAATAATACAAAATTACAATTAATGTTTTTTTTACTTAAGGTGTGAAGAGCAATTTTTCATTTTGTGTTGTGCTATTTTCTTTCTCAGTCTCAAAATCATCTAGCAGCATCAGCATCATATCAAATCCCCATTGTCATAAGAGTGTAAGACTTTTCTTCTGTGCTTCACTTGGTCTACGCCTTCCCCGACACATAAAATATTATGAATCGATATCTGTATATTTCGGTTAGATCGATTTTGAAATCGATACACAACATTCTAAGAATGTTTAAAAAAGGGAAGGTCAGCTACGCCGTTGTTGTCCAGTCGTGACAGTGTCGTCATTAGGATGGAGAGTAGTGCTGTGGTTTACTACTATTTTATTGTTATTGTTTGTTTTTTATTTATGTTTATATGTACAAAGTACATATATAAAAAGAGTGGATGACAGCACAAGATTAAATAAAACACAGTTTATAAAGAGTCATTTATAGCATAAAAAACCAACATTATTTTACGTTATCGATATATCAACTCTTGGCAACACTATTTTGTTTTGGCGCTTTGGCGTACAGGACACGGTAATGCGTTTTTGGCGTGGCGCTCAAAAAGGTTAAAGCTTAACAAAACGCTACTGCACAATTTAACTGTTCTTAAAATACATTTCAAATAGCATTTAAATAAATAAAGGAAAATATATTTTAAAAAGTGTGCAGAACTTAAAGCACCTCAAAGACTGTTTTTTTAACGATATTATTAATCGAATAAAAATCGATATCTTTTCATCGATTTTATGTCAGTTAAGTGGCAACATCGAGTCTGACAGCTAGGCCCTGTCATGGAATGAAATCACAATTCAGTTCACATTTCACAACTATATCTATACCTATATAAACAGTCACATGTAGAATTCATTTGCGTGTTACTTTGTTTGTTTTTATTTTGTGAGTTTGTTATCGAAGTAACGAACTAGCCTTATAAATGGACTCTGACATTTTTTCCCATCATATAGCGAAAACACGAAGGCATTTGTTGGAAATTCCAGAACTGCGAAATCTTATACAAGAATAGGTTCGACCACAGCAGGTAAATAGTTACAATCATGTGTCATGTCTTCCTTTTCGTCATTCTACAATTGCAGCAATGCTTATTAAGTGAGTTGTCTTATAATTATATCAATTGATATAATAATTATGGCTTCTTTATTAGGTACAAGTTTCGAGTGATAGTGTAGTATGCCACGCATGTTAAGACTGCAGCCTGGAATCAAATACGACATCCAACTAGCGAACAGGAAAATTCACCAATTAATAGTCACACACATTGTTTGGGTCTGATTCTCCACGTGAGGAACTCATAAGGAATGAAATTGCCCATCAAATTGCACCACGTGAGGTACGTGTTCAACATTTTTTAATTTATTAAGTGTGTGTGCTCATATCTGATAGTGATACATGTTTTTACTCTGATTACATCCACACAAACTATATCTGACAAACATACAAGCTTATTTATAACATGGCGATAAGATTAGCTTGTCACCACCAGATAGACTGCTACCGTTTTTACCAACTACCAAGTAATGAGACAATTGATTTTTCATTGTTTTTGTACTACTGGTAGTTTTTAAGTGCTTAATTATTAAATAATATAGGCCATTAAGTCTGCTTTTGTGCAGTAACAATTAACTTGATAAATATTTTATATGTATTTGAGTTTAAAGGAAACAAATCTATTTTATTTTTATTTAGTTCACTTTTTCACTTTTTTATTTAATATTATTTCAGTTGCCATCGTCATCTCGTGTGTGTCATAATTGTTGGCGAAGGTTTGATAGAGCAGCATCACATTCAACTGCAGAACGGGAACCATCTGAATCATCTAGTTCATCCTCGTTGCAATCTGAAGTCGGTAATGTATTGCAACCTGATTCAAACATTCTAATTTCAATAGAGAATGAAGCTGGGTATTCCTGCTTGGGACAATGTAATTAATAAAATTAAAACTAAACAAGCATAAGCAAGACTTCAGGAAGTAAGTTATTTGTGTGTGGACCATAAATAGTTATTAAAAAGCTGAAGTTACTCCAAGTTAACACTGATTTCGGTACACCAGTCACCTCAATCCCCCATGACCATGTGTGCTGAAAAGCACCCGAAAGTCGGGAATTAAAAATCAAAGAAATTAAATGCGATAACATCGGTAAAATTAGTTGTTAAAAAACTGTATTTGTGAAAATAAAAACTTTTATATCTTAAAATTCCCGACTTTTTTTTAAACCAATTTCTTAACCATTTCATTCCTTTAATTGTATATTATCATATCTATATGCTTTTGTATGTGGGCACCCATGGCCGAAATGTCTATGAAGAGTGGGCATTCCTCTTTGGAAAGCTTTGAAATATTTTTTAGAATTGGTCACATCTTATGGTGTTTCACCTTTTTCCTGTCGACATTATAAACTAAACAATATCTTTAACTTTTAATTGAAAATTGATCACGAGAATGCCGTACCATTGTTCCGACAGATGCTGGTATAATCATTTCTCTCCTTTACAACCTTTAAAAGTATAGTGGTAAAAATGCCACATGAAACCACGCTATAGAGACTGGTTGTAAACCGAATTTTATAGAATTTTTAGTTGACATCAAGGAAATAGTATTGCAGCTCATCTCCTTTTTCAGTTTCTTTTTGTCGCCTTTTATGACACACGCGGGATGACATGGAGTGGAGCACGTATATGTTTAACGTAAAGTATCAAAATTGCAACGGGAAACAGAGCCTTGAGCCTACAAATAGTTTCACATCTCATGTCCTATTGAACTTTCGGAGGACGACTAGGGCGGCATAACAATATTTGCTACTCCATAGCGTTCCTGTCGTAACAAGCGACAAAGGATAAATTAAACAGGAGATACTTCCTAATAACTACTCTAAGTAATGAAAAACTGCGGTTCCCTTACCGCCTGCAAAGTGTTGAAACTACGGCAAAAATAAAGGCATTTTAAGGCATTTTTACGTATTAGAGTCATGCTGAAATCGTATTAGTAGTATAGTTGAGAGACGAATGGGTTGGCTCGAACGGGGAAGCACTACGTTCTCACAGAATACCATCGTAAAATAGCAGCTTAACGTTGCTGTGTTTCGTATGGTGAGTGTAAAGAACCGGAGACACTTTTTACAGGAAACGAGGCATTACATCTTAGTCCTCACGAGTGACAACGCATCTGCATGTTGATTCATAATCGAGGATAGATATAGTTGTCTATGGGCCGCAGCATCCATTTACCACCAGGAGGACTATGCGCTCGTTTACTAGCCTTATCCTATAATAAATACATAAGAGCCCATAAGAAAATCTACGTGGGAATGTTTAGCAGTGGATTTCAGTAGACTAATATGACAATCATTATTATGTTGATTGAACTGCCAAGTTGCACTCTGTTGATCTTTAAAAGCTTTTTATTTTGTGTGGCTAGTTTTTTTTACCACATATCAATGTAAATTTTACCAAAAAAATGCTTACAAATACATTGTTATCTGCACTATTACGTGGTACTCGACTTAAAGTCTATTTTTTATACAAAATCCAAATCAATCCTTTCGTACACGGTAAACTATCGTATGAATTGAAACCGGACTGCAGCTCCTACTGTCTCTGATCGACGCAGTGCAATTTTGAAACCGCATTTTGTGATAGTATTTCGTTCAGTCGTGTAATATGATAATCGTTTGAAAACATGATGTTTAATATTTCTAGAGGAATAATATGAAAATTTGTTCTCTTCGCTTTTTGTACGCAATACAATATTACATACATAAATGACTTGGTAGCGCAGTGGCTCAGCGTAAGGTTGCAGCGCTGCTGAGCCGTGGGTTCGAATACCACACGGAAGTAGTTGTATGGCAAATAATTATTATTTCGAGTGTTTAAATACTCTGAATATGTGTAGACCCATCCACAATGTGTGTATGGTAAAAGCTTCCATAAAATAGGAGAAAATCCTTCTTTGTGTTATTCTCTCTCACATACCGTATATGAGACATAAAAACAGAAAATAGTAAGAGAGAGAGAGAGAGAGAGAGAGAGAGAGAGAGAGAAAAGAGTCAATTTAGTAACAAAAATAAAAATACTGATTATGTTGTTATGTGGTAGATTGTACTTTAAAAACAGAATGGCCTATTTCACAGTCTAGTACAAAGAAATTTTGAATGCAATATAGCGAACGACACACTTGGCGATCCTAATGGGTATAATGAATATTCATGATGCGTAAACATGGCTGGTAAATAACGTCAAGTTGAAAAATTCATTGTAACCCACCGATGATAGTCACAATGTTTTTTTAGAAATAACAACGTTCAAAAATCACGTACTTCCTTCGCGGGTACCATGTGTTTAAGTCGCTAATTGTCACAGGAAATGTAGATTTTATTCTTATTAGGTTGAGAATATTCACTACCCCATATCTTCCCGTGGGTGTCGTAAGAGGCGACAGAGGGAGACAGGCAGGAGATGGGCAGCAGCATCTTCTTGATACTCTGTGAGATAATAAAAAACTCGGTTGCCAACCCGCTCGCCAAGCGTGGCAACTATGGCAAATATCCCCCCATGAGTAATGACGCAAGCAAACGGCCCAGTCCCCGGCGGCCCCGCTATTCCTGGCTACGGTGGCGACCATGGTAACGGCGGGGCAGGGGATGCTAAGAATCTCCGGTGGAGGTTCGGTTGCCACCTACGACGACTCGATCTGGCAACATATAACACACGCACCCTGAGGACTGACGAGATGATACTAGAGTTGGAAGAAGAGGTAGACAAGTTGCGCTGGCATATTATTGGGTTATCCGAAGTCCGAAGAGAGGGGGAGGACACGGTAATCCTCGAGTCCGGCAACTTGTTCTATCACCGGGAGTGCGACCATCTGTCCCAAGGAGGTGTCGGATTTATCGTCCACAAGTCTCTCGTCAACAACGTTGTAAAGATTGGGAGTGTGTCGACGAGGGTCGCGTACCTGATACTCAGAATCACCAAACGGTATTCGCTGAAGGTCATACAGGTTTACGCACCAACCTCGGAACATCCCGATGAGGAGGTGGAGGAAATGTATGAGGATATTTCCAGAGCCATACATTCCTCCACAACCCACTACACGGTGTTGATGGGAGACTTCAACGCAAAACTGGGCACAAGAGAAAGCAATGAGCTGAAGGTAGGGAAATTTGGAGTGGGGCAACGGAACCGTAGGGGCCAGTAGCTGGCCGAATTTATGGAGAAAGAGGGACTCTTTATGATGAACTCTTTCTTCCAGAAGCGGCCCCACAGGAAGTGGACCTGGTCGAGCCCCGACGGTTCGACAAAAAATGAGATTGACTTCATTATGACGACCAGACGCCAACTGTTCAGTGATGTCTCAGTGATCGCAAGGGTGAAAACTGGCAGCGATCACCGAATGGTTAGAGGCACACTGAACCTAAACGTTAAGTTGGAGAGGTCTCGTCTAATGAAGTCAACGCTCCGTCCCCCTCGTGCTCTAATCCAGAATCCCGAAACCTTTCAGCTCGAGTTACGTAACCGCTTTCAGCGCCTAGAAGATTGCAATGCAGTGGACGATATGTATGACAAGCTCGTGGAAACTGTCCATGCGGTCGGAGCTCTTTAAGTTCTGCAAGACCGGCCGCAGAAGAACACAAAAGCTCTCCGATCACACTCTTAATCTCATGGCTGTTAGACGGTAGATGAGGCTGCAATTGTCGACAGATTTGACAGCATACAGGCAAGTGAACAGACAGATCTACAAATGCATGCGGCGAGACTTACGCAAATTTAATACTGCTCGTATTGAAGAAGCGATTGAGCGGAACCAGGGCTCCAAAGTCTTTGCCAGAGATCTGTCTGCCAGTAAGAGCCACTGTCAAAGCTGAAGACTGAGTGTGGCAGCATCGTTTCCGGGACACCTGAGATTCTGAGTGAGATTGAGAGGTTCTATGGGCAGCTGTATACATCATCGTTGGAGCCACACGCAAGTGTGAGTAAAGATTCAAGAGCGGCTCTTATCCGACACTATTCCGATGACATCCCGGACGTCAGTCTGAGCGAGATTAGAATGGCTCTCCAGCACCTTAAAAACGGCAAGTCCCCGGGCGAGGATGGAATTACAGCGGAGCTTCTGAAAGCGGGTGGAAAACCGGTACTTGAAGTCCTTCAGAGGCTCTATAATTCCGACCTCCATGGTGGCACTACTCCGGAGGCGTGGAGCAGAAGTGCGGTGGTCTTGTTCTTCAAGAAAGGTGACAACGCCCTCTTGAAGAACTACAGACCGATATCCCTTCTGAGCCGCGTCTATGTGCTGTTTTCGAGAGTCATTACGAATCGTCTCGCACGCAGACTCGACGACTTCTAGCCTCCCGAACAAGCCGGTTTCCGAAAGGGCTTAATACCATAGACCACATACATACCCTACGGCAGATTGTACAGAAGACCGAAGAGTACAATCTGCCACTTTGCCTGGCGTATGTGGACTATGAGAAAGCCTTTGATTCTGTCGATATTTGGGCGGTGTTACAGTCTCTTCAGCGGTGCCAAGTTGACTGTCGGTATATCGAAGTGCTGAAGTATTTGTACAGTAGGGCTACGATGGCTATCCGAGTACAGAACCAGAGTACGAAACCTATCCAATTGCAGAGAGGTGTAAGACAGGGTGATGTTATTTCCCCGAAATTCTTCACTGCTGCATTGGAAGACGTTTTCAAGCTACTGGACTGGAAAGGATACGGTATTAACATCAATGGCGAGTACATCACTCACCTTCGATTTGCCGACGATATAGTACTTATGGCAGTATCGCTGGAGGACTTAAGCACTATGCTCAATGATCTCAATAGTGCCTCCCAACGGATAGGTCTCAAGATGAACATGGACAAAACAAAGATCATGTTTAATGTCCATGTCACACCTATGCCGGTAATTGTTGGGAGCTATAAACTCCAAATTGTTGACGAGTACGTTTACCTGGGACAAATAGTCCGACTAGGTAAGTCCAACTTCGACCGAGAGGTCAATCGACGGATTCAACTCGGCTGGGCAGCGTTCGGGAAATTACAACGCATCTTCTCGTCAGGTATACCTCAAAACCTGAAAACTAAGTTGTACAACCAGTGCGTGTTGCCAGTGATGACATATGGAACTGAGACGTGGTCCTTCACTGCTGGCCGTATGAGGACGCTCAAAGTCGTTCAGTGAGCTATGGAAAGGGCTATGCTCGGAGTTTCTCTGCGTGATAAACTTAGAAATGAGGATATCCGCAGTAGAACCAGAGTGACCGACATAGCGCAACAGATTAGTAAGCTGAAGTGGCAATGGGCCGGCCATATAGCTCGAAGAACCGACAACCGTTGGGGAAAAAAGGTTCTCGAGTGGCAGCCTCGTACCAGTAGACGAAGTGTAGGGCGACCCCCCACTAGATGGAGTGACGACCTGGTAAGACATGCAGGAAGTCGATGGATGCAGGTGGCTCAGGACCGTGCTTTGTGGCATACCTTGGGGGAGGCCCATGTTCAGCAGTGGACTTATAAAGGGATGTAATGATGATAATGATGATGATTATATTTGGTAGCCCTAAATTTATTTATTTATTTATTTAACTTCATATACACATTAGATGTATATAGGCGGACTTAATGCCTGAGGCATTATCTACCAGTCTACCTTAGAGTAGTGCAGAGATAAAAGAGGTAGGTGTAATAAGAAGTATGAACAATACATATATAAGCGTATAAATATATACATATTATTGTGTAAGTATATATACATAAAATTAAACATATATATACATATATATATATACATACATATATATACATACATACACACACACACATATATATTAAATATAATATTAAATACTGCTAACTACGAACGCTAAGTTGATTCTGCCATTTTATTGACGAGCATTTCTCGCACTTTAGACTTGAACGTAATCCGGTTTTCGGCACTCCTGATTTCGGAAAGAAGAGCGTTCCAAAGAAGAACAGATTGAACAAAGAACGATGATTGAACAAAGTTAGTACTAAAAGGGGGGGCACTGAAGCAAAAGGTTATTACTAGAACGGAGAACTCTATCATGATTGGAGCTAAGATATTGGAAATGAGGAGTTAAATAAGATGGAGGATTAGGAGACATCAAGATAGAGTAAAGAGTAGTGATTGCACGTAGACTACGGCGCTGACGAATGGGTAATCAGTTGAGTTGAGAGCGATAAGTAGACACATGATCATACTTTCGAAGATTAAAAATGAATCGAATGCAGTTATTAAGAAGACGGTCATATTTGTTCAAGAGTTCTGCATTCAGGTCAAAATAACACACATCACCATAGTCAAAAATGGGAAAAATTAAGGTCTGCACAATAATCGTCTTGGTCCTGGACGGGAGAAAGTTCTTCAGGCGGTAGAGAGAACGCAAAATACCTGTCACTTTCTGACAAACATTTGACACTTGAGTTTGCCAGCTCAAGGTGGTCAATGTGCAATCCAAGGTCTTTCACGGAATTACTCAGTTCTAAAATAAAACCGCTAAAAATGATCGGTGGTAAAGCTGTGGGACCCAGTTTCTTTATCATCCGTTGGCTACCTATTATTATAGCCTGACATTTGGATGGGTTAACTTTAAGACCAAACTTATCAGACCAGTTCTTTATATACTCTAGGTCCCTATTAAGACTCAATTGCTGTAGATTTACAGTCGACCTTCGCGTGTGAGTACAACTGCAAGTCATCAGCATACAAATGATACGCACACTGAAGATTTGGGGTAATGAGATTTATAAATATTGAAAATAACAATGGAGGTAGAATTCCGCCTTGAGGAACACCAGCATGCAAGTCACACCAACTTGATGAGGACTCGTCAATGCGAACTGACTGCTGGCGGCCTCGAATATAAGATGAGAACCACTCCAAAGCCTCAGATGAGATCATAGAAAGTGAAAGGATTGATAATAGGATGTCGTGACTGATGGCATTAAAGGCGTTAGAGAAGTCAACCAAAACCAATACTGTGACTTTAGTTTCCTCCATGCCTGCCCTAATGTCACCAGTGACTTGGAAAGAGGAAACAGTGCTATGACCCGGCCTGAAACCAGACTGTAATGAGCTTAACAGGTTATTCGAGAAGATAAAATGTGATAGCTGTTTGTGTACACAAGCCTCTAGCAACTTTGATAAAAAAGGGAAGAATGGATATAGGTCGGAAGTGATTAGGTAAAGAAGGATTAGAAATTTTTGGGAGAGGTATAATGTAAGCTTTACGCCACAGCGACGGAAAAACTCCAGAATCGAGAGAGAAGTTAATTATATGGGAAATAGCAGGGAGGAGATGATCTATAATATTAATAATCATACGGCGACTGATATTGTCACAACCAATAGCATTAGACTTAATGGAGAGTATAACCTTCCTGATCTCATTCGTAGCTATTGGAGAGAAGCAGAAAGGAGCGATATTAGGACGAGGTAAACCCATTATCTAATTAAAGGTTGTAAGATGTGAAGAGAAGTGTTGATTGATATCATCCAAACCAATTGTCCTCTGAAACTCAGAATGGGACTTCTTACCAATACCCATGGTTCCAAGGAACTTCCAGATATCTGCGGGGGAAGAGGATATGATGTTGTTAAGAATATATCGGCGTTTTGCGTTGCGTATCATCCGATTTCTTGCAGTTTTCAAAATGGACCAATTTTCCTCACACCGCTTTTTTCTATATTTCTGAAAGGCTCGATCTCTACGCCTCATCACAACGCGGATCTCTGTTGTCATCCAAGGTGCTGGCAGCCGTTTAAGCTTTACTTTTTAATAGGAGCATGCATATTATACAGATTAATTAATATGTTATTAAATGCGCTAACTTTTTCGTCTACCGTGGGAGCGGCTGTCACTGTGTCCCAGTTAATTTTAGAAGCATCCTGACACAACTTCTCTACATCCATACGGCCAAAACTACGCAAGTGCAGGATTTTAGGCGAGGGTTTAAGAGGTTTCAGGATATAGGAAAGGAAAATGAGATCATGATGGGAGAAACCAGATGCATAATGTTGACCATGAGTAGAGACAAAGGTGGGGTTTGATGTTAGAATTAAATCGAGCCATGTGTCCTTCTCGTCCGCATTGTGGTGAGTGGCTTGTAGGGGTAGAACATGAAGGCCAACCGACTCGATTATTTGAAGGAACTTATAGAAACGGGATGAGTGCGAAGCCAGGAGATTTGTATTAAAATCACCCATGATGATGTGATGTGAGTATTCTGAACTAAAGATTCCAGAGTCGTTTCGAGACTGGAGAAGTAATCAACAGAGGGGGGACAATATACAACACCAAGAACGGTTTTAGCTCCCTTCACACATACTTCAAGAAAAAGAAATTCAGCAGATGCGGAGTAAAAGGGCGAGGAGGAAGCTAGAAGTTTATAAGATAAGTCACTGCGGAGGTATATAGCAACACCACCCCCTCTCTTATCAACCCGATCGTTACGTATCAAAGTGAAACCAGAGAGGGGGTAAGTGGTTGAAAGAAGATGGGGCTTCAACCAGCTCTCCGAAATCAGGATGGCATGAACGTTCACGTTAGTAAAGGCTTCAATGAGATCACTGTAGTGGCTGGGCACAATTTGTGCATTGATATGACACACATTTAGCGAAGAGCTAGACTGGTTAAATGTATGACGTAGAAAATCACCCAGTGTATCAGTTATGGAACAAAAACTATCGTCAATAGATGTAGCAGTTTCGTTGGCAGAAAAAAAAGAATCATCATCAGCGTTCATAAAAATAAATATAGATTTTATATATATATAGTATATGATATAATATATATAAAATTAATTAAATTATTATTAAAACGTACCTAACTTAGGTTGTAAACCAAGGCGTACCGTCATCTCTGCACCACCCGCCAGCTAACATACGCACCTTAAATTACTAACTTATCAAATAATAAGCAAAATGAATTAAAAAGATAATGTAAAACACGAATCATATGTACGTTAAACACATAAGTATCGAATTGGGTATTACAACAGAAAGAAATCAAAAAAAAAAAACATAGACAAAATTATTTCATAGAGTAGATCGGTACACAACGTGTATAGACTATAAACTATAACACTACATGGCAGGTTACCGTAATTCGAAATATTACCCATAAGTTGTCAAACGTCAAATTGGTATTACACTACAATAGAAATGACAACTGACAATTAAAAATATAACATACAAAAGCATGTTTACATTGTAGTTCGAGAGAATAAAAAGCGAATATTATGTTAGTAATTATAAATACGATATCAATGTTACAAGAATAGCAATTCTACACAGCTGCGCACCCATGCAAACGAGGGTTAGGGCGTCCCCCCAAGGCGACGCACACCAGCTCGTCCCCGTTGGTGTGGAATGCAGCGCGCAAAGCGGCGATGGAGACCGCTACCCGTCACGCACAGCCCGACACGGCGGAAGGTGGAGGACGGAGTGCAGAGTTGGCACGTGGAATGTTAGAGGGGGCATGAGAGATAAGACGAATGAGTTGATCGAAATAATGAAAGAAAGAGAATTAGATGTCGTGTGTATGTCGGAGACCAAACGGAAAGACAGTGGTACTGAAGAGCTCCCTGGCGGGACGTTAGCTATATGGTCCGGAGTCCCGGAAAGCGAGAACGCCTGCCAGGGAGTGGGAGTGCTGTTGTCGTCCCGGTTGGTCGATCTTATGACTGAATACAAGGCTGTGAACTCAAGACTTCTCTGGGTTCGCTTCAAAATGGGACTGACGAAGTTATTCCTTTTAGCTATTTATGCGCCGGTAGCTTCGTCGTCCAGGGCTAAGCTGGAGGAGTTTTGGGAGAATGTAAGAGAAGTTCTAGATTTGGTTATGGGAAACGAAAGAACTGTTGTATGTGGTGATTTGAATGGATGGGTAGGTATCGCTCGACCAGGATACGAGTCGGTGCTTGGAAAGTTTGGCGATAAAAGGGTTAATGATGCTGGCAAGCTTATACTGGTTGTAAGCAAGGAAAAGGGTCCTCTTGTGATAAACACTATGTTTAATCACAGGAAAACCCATATGTACACTAGAGAAAGAAAGAATGAGAGAAGTATGATTGATTTGTTCCTGGTGGATGACCGACTGCGAAAACAGGTGATGGATACACGAGTGTTCAGGGGTGCTGACCTGGGAACGGATCATTATCTAGTAATTACTAGATTTAGGGGTTTGTTCGCGGGTTGGCGCTACCGGACGGCAGTAACAGAACCACAGTCGGTCTGTCGCATCCGAAGCTGGAAGCTTCAGGAAGCGGATACTAGGGACAAATATCACACGAGGGTAGCCGAAAAGCTTGACACCATCGATGGCAGGAAAGAATGTGTGGAGAGAACATGGCAGAACCTTAGGGATGGAATGGTAAGTGCAGCGGAAGAAATATGTGGTACGACGAAAGAGGTAGTAGTAAAAGAAGAGATGCATGGTGGAATGATGAAGTGAGAGAAGCTGTAAAAAAAGAAGAAAAAAGCATGGTTAGACTACTTGGCCTCTAGTAACGATGAGCATATGAGAGAGAAGATGAAAGAAAGATATAAGCTGCAGAAAGTTCATGCGAAAACATTGATTGAGGAAGTACGTGAAAGGTGTAGAATAGAAGCGGACGAGAGGTTGTCGCACAACTTTAGGGAAAACTCCAAACTCTTCTGGAAAGAGGTTGGAAGGTCCCGGAGTGGTGCGACAGCCTTAAGAATGAACAAAGTGCTTTCGAGAACCAATGACGTCCTCTCTGAAAAATCGGACGTCATGCAGCAATGGAGTGAATTTTATAGAGAAATGTATGCGTGTCATGATCTTAGTGAAGGATCCGGGGGTGACGCCGTGACTGGCACGCCAGACACGGACCTCGATGACACTGAGGTCATCAGCATGAAAGAGATTGAACGTGCGATTCGAAGTTTGAAATGTGGTAAGGCTGCGGGACTAGACAGAGTTACTGCTGAAATGGTCAAGTACGGTGGGCCTCGCGTCTGGGACAGCTTCCATCTGCTGTGCAATTTGTGCTGGCGGACGGGAGATGTCCCGGATGATTGGCGATCCGCGGTCATTGTGCCTTTATATAAAGGTAAAGGTTCACATTTTGACTGCGGTTGCTATCGGGCGATCAGCTTGACCAGTTTAGCAAGTAAAGTTTATTCGAAGGTTTTGACACGTAGGATGCAAGAGAAATCGGAAAGATTCTTATGGGAGGCACAATGCGGATTTAGACCTGGAAGAGGATGCACGGATCAAATATTTTCTCTCCGCATGATCACGGAGAAGCTTCTGAGTGTTAACCAGAGGATTTTCTGTGCTTTTGTGGATCTGGAGAAAGCATTTGATAAGGTTATAAGGAAGAAAATGTGGGAACTGTTGCCGGGATATGGTGTGGATGGTCGATTGTTAAGGGCTGTGCAGTCACTTTACTATGACTGTAAAGCCTGTGTGCGGGTGGGGCATGACCTGTCACCCATGTTTAGCGTCCAAGCGGGCGTAAAACAGGGTTGTGTCATGTCTTCCTGGCTGTTCATACTGTATTCGACAGCTGTTTACAGAAGCTGAAAAATAGCTGTTTGGGTATGAAATTGGGTGACATAAAAGTTAATTGTCTGCTGTATGCTGATGATGCAGTACTTATTGCACCATCAGAAGCAGAACTGCAAGCATTAGTCACGTGTATGAAAGAGGAATGTGAAATTAAAGGTCTCCGTTTGAATGCTAATAAAACTAAGGTTCTGGTATTTGAAAAGGACGAAGAGAGAACGAAATGTGAAATATTGGTAAATCAGGAATGTCTAGAACAGGTAAATGAAATTGTATACTTGGGGAGTGCTTTCAGCCGGAATGGAAGATGTGATTTAGATGTGGATAGGCGTGTCACTGCCGGAAACAAAGTCAATGGTGCCCTGAATGCATTAGTAAAAAGGCAAGGCGTGGTGAAGAGTGCACGCCTTGCAATACATAACGCAGTGTTGGTACCGACTTTGTTATATGGCAGCGAAACCTGGGTATGCCAGAAGAAGCATAAAAGCAAGTTGAATGCAGTGGAGATGCGATCTCTTCGTAAAATGTGTGGCGTTACCATAGCCGACCGAAAGCGAAACGAAGAGATTCGCAATATGGCAGGATTGAAAGATGACCTTATCACAAAAATTGATAGGGGCGCACTCCAATGGTTTGGGCACGTTGAACGAATGAGTGAAGACCGAATGGTGAAGAAAATATATAGAGCGAAAGTAAATATTAAAAGGTGTCGAGGTAGACCGAGACTAACTTTCGAAGACCATGTGAGCAAATTGTTCGAAGAGGGGAGGGTCAAGAGTACTCGGATACCTAGACGTGCATGTATGAAGAAGTTAATGAACCTGAAAGAAGCGAAAGAGGTATGTAAGGATCGTGACATTTGGCGATCTGTTCTCTCTGGCTACCCCGTTCGGGATTGTGCGTGAAAATAAGTAAGTAAGTAAAGTAATGTTACAAGAACAAGAAAGGAGGATATAATTAGTTTAGAGAAAAAAAATACAACGCTTAGTACTACTTAGAAACCATTTTGGAGTTACGTAACTATACTATAAATAAAGCAAAATAAAATCGTATACATTTCACATAAAAAAAAAATTAAAAAAAAATTGAGAAATTTTGTAATTTTACAAACTTCAATTGTCGTCACTTACGAAGTTTTGAAAGAGGGTTCGTTGATCCCACAACTGCGGTCTTGCCCTCAACCAAGGATTCAGCTGCTGATTTGGGGTATTTCTGCTTTAAGGAGTTCAGCTCGTCTAGAGAAGTGATCTTATGCCGGGATCCATCAGCAGCTTTCACCACAATTACACCGTCCTGAGTCCAGCAATCACGCATACCAAAATGCTGCCGGGCTTAAGCATGAACAGCTTGACG
Organism: Parnassius apollo; assembly: GCA_907164705.1. NCBI lineage: Eukaryota > Metazoa > Arthropoda > Insecta > Lepidoptera > Papilionidae > Parnassius > Parnassius apollo. The sequence continues at coordinate 51,266 of CAJQZP010000083.1, read as the reverse complement.
GGGCTTTGTCAAGAATTCTTTAACTGCAATCGATGAATCTTTAAGCTTGGACTTTGACCTCCACACCGATGTTCTAGAGTCAATGTCAACAAACCGTTCAAGATTGGTCGTTGATGGTTTTTACTGACTGCTCCAATCCTGTGACAAACTCTGATGCTAGAAGCTGTAATGTCTGTTAACTGCATCTTGCGAAAAATGCTCACCACAGTGGCTTTACAATCTTCCTTCTCTTCTTCAGTAACACCGAGAAAAATGAGATCCTTACGACGATGCCTGGTTTCGATGACATCTACCATACGAGAGCACTCAATAATCTGCTTGCGAAGCATCCCAAGCATTGAGTACATGAGCTCACGGAAAGTCCGGAATTCTTCAGCCATCTTTGCAACAGTGTCTTTAGCGGGTCCCCCAGTATGCAGCTGTGCTTCCAACTCAACCATCCTTTTGGAAAAGCATTCCTCTAGAGTATTTTGAGCAGTTCTTATTTCTTCTAGTTGAGACATTCTGTTGTAAAAATTATTCAAAGTGTGATGTGCTGGCAGGTGGTGGATTTCAAATCAGTTTACATGCATAAACATGTAAGTACTAACTGATGATGTATTTTGCACCAAATAAATACACGAATATTGTACTTTAATGTATTAATTACTTAATCATTGCATTATATATATTACTATTTTATTTGGTGGCCCCAAATAGAATAGAACAGAATAATATTTTTTATAGGATAGGGTTATCATATAGTACAGTTAGAACGTGCACATGTACTTGTACGTACACTTGTGCACTATAATCCTGTCCTGCGTAGAAGTTTCTAAAACTTGGTCTGAAGGTCATTATTACATTTCTTTTGTGATGCATATGTGTCTCAAATATCGAAAAAAATTGAATCCTAGAAAAACACAACATGCGTAACAAAATACCTTCGCTTATTTTATCGCTTTTTTATTACAAAGTATGTTTATATAACGTACAATATTCTATTATACAATTACGGCTGGTAGCCGTAAGGACAGAGTAAGCCGCGTACTCTTTATTTATTTATTTAATCTTCACTGTAAGGCGTACATTAGACGCTCATGCTGGCTGTCAATTTTACAACAATCACGGTTGTGATTGACTACTAACCTACCGTGTAATGCAGTAATTGACGTCTGCATGAGCGCGTAATGTACGCTTATTACTCCTTAAACTGAGAATTACAATGGGCGGGCTTAATGCCCTATGGCATTCTCCACCAGTCAATGCTGGGAGAAATAGATAAATAAAAGCTGGTGCTTACAAAACTGTTAAAATGTTTGACATGTAATGAAAAGACGTGTAATGTCGCCATTATTCATAACATCTTATTTGTTAAATTATGAAAGTAGTTAAGAAGATATTATGAGGGAAGCAATGAATACACATACGTACCGGTCAAAATCCTAACCTCGGGTAAAAAACAAATTGCTTATGTATAATTTAAGAATAACCTATTTTCTTACGAACGAGTATCACGTCTGAGCATATTACTCTAGAATTTTGTGTAACTGTCGCGTGGATTTCTTCCAGCAATCAGACACTATTCAAACTTGAGAAACGAATTGAATTTAGTGCCATATTCAATATGTATTCATAACTTTTTATTTATATTTCAATAACTTAAATAAAAAAATTGGCGTCTCCTTGCAATGCTAATTAAAATATAAACATACAGAAAAATCAAAAAAATCACAAACATGCTACGTCATATATTATAATTTTATGTTTTAGAGAAAAAATTAATTCGCATACAAAAAATTATATGAGTCAATTCCTTCCTCTTTCTTCCACTATCAGACAACCAGACGTTTTGCAGGTCCCTTTGTTGTCGGAATACCATATGTATTGAAAACAATACACGTGTTTTCGACGTTCATAATCCACAACTTTCTTAATGTGCATTACAATATATATTCGTATTTAGGACAATACAATATTCAGCGAATTGAAATAGTTATATGATGTTGTGTATAATCGTATTCTATGTTCACGTTTTATTATTCCCTATCTGACGGAAGACTTCTGCAAAGTAGTCGACTCTCGCCAATAAAAAATTACCGCTTAAAAAAAACTCATGCTCATAAACAAACATACATTTGCTATAACAGATTTTCGTTGAGACAGAGATTAGAAGAGGTGTCGTAATTTCCCGAACGCTGCCCAGCCGAGTTGAACCGTCGATTGAGCTCTCGGCCGAAGTTGCACTTACCTAATTAGACTATTTGTCCTAGGTAAACGTACTCGTCAACAATTTTGAGCTTAGTGCTTCCAACAACTTCCGGCATAGGAATGACATGGACTTTAAACATGATCTTTGTTTTGTCCATGTTCATCATACGGATATGCCGTTGGGAGACACTATTGAGGTCATGAAGCATAGTGTTTTGGTCCTCCGGCGATTCAGCCATAAGAATTATATCGGCGGCAAATTGACGTTAATGTATCCTTATAAATTCAGTAGCTTCAAAACGTCTTCAAATGCAGCGGTGAAGAGTTTCAGTGATATAACGTCACCCTGTCTTACACCTCTCTGCATTTGGATAGGTTTCATTACTCTGGTTCTGTACTCGGATAGCCGTCATAGCCCTACTACACAAACATTTCGGCACTTCGATATACTGACAGTCAACTTGGCACCACAGAGGGCACTGTAGCCAACCCAAATTTCGATGGAATTAAAGGCTTTTACATAGTCGACATATGCAATTCAAAGTGGTAGATTTTACTCTTTGGTCTCCTGTACAATCTGCCCTGGGTATGTATGTGATCTATGATACTAAAGCCTTTTTGGAAACCGGCTTGTTCGGGAGGCTGGAAGTCATCGAGCCGGCGTGCGAGACAGTTCGTAATGGCTCTCGAAAACGGCACGTAGACGCGGCTCAGAAGGGAAATCGGTCCGAAGTTCTTCAAGATAGCGTTGTCGCCTTTCTTGAAGAACAAACCACTGCACTTCTGCTCAACGCCTCCAGAGTTGTGCTAACACGGAGGATGGAATTGAAGAGCTACTGAAGGACTTTAAGCACCGGTTTTCTACCTGCTTTCAGAAGCTCTGCTGCAATTCCATCCTTGCCTGGGCCTTGCCGTTTTTAACCCTAGAAGCCTAATCTATCTCGGAGTTACGTAAAGCCTTAACATACGTCTCAGAGACGTGCATATATAAATAACCATTTCTGGGCTAAAGTATAACTATTTGCGATTTTTTTAAGGACCCGTAAGATAGGCATTTATTCTAGTAACAAAACACAGATTCATTAATGAAGACTCTAATCACAGCTATTTATATTACAACAAAACAAAACTAATCTGCTTATATTCGTACAAAAAAAGTAACTTCTGATTAATCAATGGTAACATTATTTTTTAACTATCTTATATGTTTTTTACAATTTAACGATTTTTTTCTTAGCACTATTATTAAATTAAATCAGACTTTCACAGACTAGCTCAAAGCTTAGAGCAGTCTGCACACACATAAACTTTGTGCTCGCACCATACTGACTTTTTGTACTTATGACATACTAATTTTGGCATTCTCTTTTTTTTGTAAGAGCAAAAAGTGCAGCATTTATGGTTTTTGGGCTCAGGTTCTCCCTTCTGAACTTCATTACTTGATCAGTAGATTTTACGAGAATATGACTTATGTATTTTGGTTAAGATCTTTTCAAAGTCAGCGCTTCAAGTCTCATCTCCATCCAAGGCTGGGCCAAATCTGTGTTAAGCTGCTTCATGAACTTTGTTTTATTGAGGTTTTTTTATTGTTTTTGATCATATTCATAGCTGAAGTTCTCTAAGATGATTGACCCTTGGTAGTCGACCAAACATTCGTTCTAACCGCGAAGTGTATTTCCGGAAACACGACGTGTAAGTCTTGAGCTGTCAAAACCCAAGATGTGTAAGTCGAAAACGAGCAGGAGTAGATGGGTGAGCTGCTGTAGCAGTTGTTGAGATAGTTTCTTCAGAGGAAGCAGATCGTAAAGAGAAGACCTTGTCTGTAACATAATCGTTCTCGTCTTCACTTCGAACATCATCCACAGCTTGATTATCCTCCTCTTCTGACGCTGATCCTCTGAGAGAACCATGATTTTCTTCGTCTAAGATCGCCAAAACATCGGCACTGTTTAGCCGTTTTGATCGTGACATATTTTATCTAAAACAACGTCAATATAATCATAAAAATACAAAAAACTAACAATAGCGTAATCACACAATCTATGTTAAAAGTTACACAAAGCCTAAACATACGCCTCGCAGGCGTACTACATGTCAATAACTCGAAATCGGCGGGACTTACCTTAGCGATACGGGCACTATCAACAGGCTCTCGGAGGCCACTGAGTTGGCTAAGCCGCCCAAATCGCCAACTTTACCCGGTATAAAGAGATAGACAGTTTCCGAATGCGTGTACGCCTCACAGACGTAGATAAGGCTTCTAGGGTTAAGGTGCTGGACAGCTATTCTAATTACGCTCAGATTGACGTACGGGATATTATCAGAATAGTGTGTCTCTTGGATCGTTACTCACATTTGCGTGTGGCTCCAACGATGATATGTACAGCTGCCCACTTACCCTGTCAATCTCACTGAAAATCTCAGGTGTCCCGGAAACGATCCACATCACAATGAACGCTGCCACAATCAGTCTTAAGTTTTGACAGTTGGCTCAGTCATTCATCATTATTATTACATGTATGTACAAATAAACAGTAAAGCTTAAGTTAATATGTTTATTTATTTAAACTTTTCTCTAAACGGTTCTAAGTTTCAATCAAATAAAATCAATCAATCAAATCAAAATAATTTAAATAAATTCTTTGAAACAGAGTAAAGAAACATTATCTATCAACTTAGAATAGCATATATATGTACATACATTTATGCATTGCTACAGCATCTATTTCTCTCGTGCTTCTTTGGCCACATCCAACTTTCACTACCATAATGTATTAAAGTATGGACTAACACGTTGTTAATTACCATATGTGCCTTTTTGACACATTTTTACTTTCCACAATAGAGTGTAGAGCCCTCGTCGTTCTTTATGCTTGTCATATCTACCATTCCTGCTAAATACACATTCCAAATACATAAACTTATCTACTTGCTCGAGCAACTCCACTTCTATTCCTATTTCTCGATTAATCGATTTTTTAATTTTTTTTTTTGAATAAAAACTACTTTTTAAATAATAATTTATCACTATAACCTACATATGCAGTAGAATCAAGCTGTAGCTATATTATTAGAGTTGTTGTAACACGAATGGGTCGGTCAACCGAGGAAGGACCATGTCCTCTCAGAATACCAACGTAAAATAGCAGCTTAGTACTGTTCTTTCATAACGTGTACAAAATAACAAAGTAAACGCAAGCAAGACGAAAGTTGTAGTTTTTAAAAGAGAAGAAAATGCTAGGTGTCAGAATTGACCGAAGCGATTGTGAGTGCAATAAAGATAGCGGGTAAAGATAAGTCTTCCCAGCTTCATTTCCTCCAGGAATTACCGGTGTTCGATGGAGACCCGGGTGTATGGACAATTTTCAAAACGGTGTTTGAAGACACGAGAAGCCAATTTTCAGGGGTGCAGAATGTCGCACGCCTTAGGAGGGCATTAAAGGGCACCGCTAAGGAAGCGGTTAAGTCGTTGTTGTTTACCTTGTGTGAACCTGAACAAATAATGAACGCTCTCGAAAGAAGATTCGGTAGGGTTGAGATGCTCATTTTAGCAGAAATCGAGAATGTAAGACGTATGCCAAGATTGGCAGAAGATTGCCGGAATATAGGATCTTTTGCAAGTCGCATTACGAACGTGGTTGCCGCAATACAAGCGATGAATCAACCACAGTATTTATACTCACCGGAGTTAGTAAGCCGTATAGTCGAGAAACTTGGAACTATGATTAAATTTAAGTGGTTCGAATATCGAGCTCAGCATCCTTTGGAGCCAGAGTTACAGAAGATGGCCAAGTTTTTAAATATATTGAGTGAACAATTTGGAACGTCCTTAAGCAATGAAAACGTGCCTGAAAAACGGAAGCGTCCTGAATTCAGGAAGCAAACTGTACACACCGCAAAGGGGTCTGTACGCAACCGTTTTAAGAGCGAGCGCTATGAGCGCCGAAGTAATACGAGCGAGCGTCTAGAACGCCGAAATAATAAAGGGCACAACCGACAAGTGGTTATGATAACCCAGAATAAGCCTGTAAGTCGGGTAACACATAATTGTGTTATATGTAACAAGGAGCACTCTATAGTGAGTTGTTACAAGTTTAAGGACATGAATAATCGCGAGAAATGGGAAGCGGTTAAAAAAGCGAAAGTATGTTTTCAATGTTTGTCACCTAACCATATGAGGTTAGAGTGCAAAGGGAAAAAATGTGGTGTAGAGGGATGTAGAATGTCACATCATCGAATGCTACACCGATACCCCAATGAAAATACCTCGCCGCAAGGGGACGAGGGGGGTAAAGAGGCTCAAATTACAACTGTTAGTACAGTGAATGCACTGGCATGTGCATATTTAAAGATTATACCGGTCGAGTTGTATGGACCTAGAGGAAAGGTCAAGACCACAGCTCTTCTGGATGAAGGATCAACTCATATGATCACTCATAGAGGAGTGGATGGCTCAGAAGTTAGTGCCTCGCGGACGTAAAGAAGAATTACGTATTGAAGCCGTGGGAGGTAAGCGAATTAACGATGACAGTTCGTATCGCTTAAACGTTAAGATAAAAGGCATTTACTCGAACGACTTAGAGGAGATAAGTGTACAAACAATTAAGTCACTTAACCTTTCTCCGCAGTCAGTAAGCCGAGAATTATTGCAACGGTGTTCTCATTTGACCCCGATTAAGGACGAGTTGATTTATGAGAGGTCCAGACCTAACATATTAATTGGCCAGGGCAATTGGCATCTCATAGTTACTCGTGAATTAATTTCAGGAGGTAAGAACCTACCTGTAGCATCGCTCACTAAACTTGGGTGGGTTTTACACGGTCACATTTCGGGTGGCATTAAACCAATCAAGATTGTTAACCACATTTCCACCAAGAAGGAGGAGGACATGGATAAGTTGATCAAGGATTGTTTTAGTTTGGAGTCTCTGGGAGTGTCTGCGCGAAAGCCCATGAACGACCCAGAAGAACGAGCTATAAATATTTTGAGCGAAACGGTACGTCGTATACCTAATAATAGGTACGAGACTGCTTTGTTATGGCGCACAGATAATGAGTGCATGCCGTGGAATAGAGCGCAGGTTGAAAGTCGCCTGTTTAATATCGAAAAGAAGCTCGATAAAAATAGCGAGTTGAAAAAAGAATATGAGAAGCAAATTGAAAATCTCATCGTTAACGGTTACGGAGAGAAAGCGAACCATATTTCCATTTCCCCACGCACGTGGTATCTTCCTCACTTCGCAGTGACTCATCCACAAAAAGGGAAAATAAGAATAGTTTTCGACGCCGCCGCTAGGACGGGCGGACGTTGTCTTAATGATGCATCGTTAACCGGACCGGACTTATTGAAGTCGTTATTTGGCGTTCTGCTACGATTCAGAGAAGGAAGCGTGGCAGTAATGGCAGACATTAAAGAAATGTTCCTGCAAGTGAAAATCCGGGAAGAAAACAGGGATAGCCTTCGATTCTTATGGCGGCACAAGCGTGACGCGCCACCGGAAGAGTATAGAATGACGTCACTCATATTTGGAGCGGCATTATCACCATGCATCGCTATGTATGTGAAGAATAGGAATGCGCAGGATAACGCACATATCTATCCAGAAGCAGCTTCCGCTACGGAAAGTAATTTTTATATGGATGACTATCTACAGGCATTTCCCGACGTGACGACGGCCGAAAGGATAGTAAACGATATGTATGAATTACATAAACGTGCTTCTTTCCAACTGATGGGATGGGCTAATAACCGACCCGAAGTTTTATGTAAAATGGAAAATAAATATAAGAACGACAGTGCTTCACTGGGAGATAAGGAGTACACAGAACGCACTTTAGGTTTGATCTGGAATATCAAACGGAATATAATAAGTTTCTCCATAAGTCTTCGTAACATACCGGAAGAGGTGATGGAAGGTTTACGACCGCCTACGAAGAGGGAGATAACTAGTGCTGTGATGTCGGTCTTCGATCCTTTGGGACTCGCATCACCCATATCGATTCAAGGGAAGTCGCTGATGCTGCAAGTATGGAGGACAGGCATCTCTTGGGATGAAGAAGTTACACACGAATTACACGTGTTATTTTGTAAATGGATATCGGAAGTGAAGAAATTAGGTCATTTAGAAGTACCTAGACCCGTTGCTGAAGGCGTCGGCAAGGGATAATTACACACCTTCACGGATGCTAGTGAAAAAGCATACGCTGCCGCGGTGTATTACGTTACCACGGACGAGCTAGGAGAAAGGCGGATTACGCTGATCGCCGCAAAAGCAAGAGTAGCGTCGCTGAAACCAATTTCGATTCCAAGGCTTGAATTGCAAGCAGCTCTTATGGGCAGCAGATTAGCTGCATCAGTTATTGAAGAGAGCAAGTACGAGATATCCGAGAGAGTATTTTGGACGGACTCACGTACAGTGTTAGCGTGGATTAAGTCAGATCCTCGCGCTTTTAAACCATTCGTTGCTCATCGATTGGCTGAGATCGAAGATCACAGTAAACCATGTGAATGGCGATGGGTTCCAACGTCACAAAACGTGGCAGACGACGCCACTAGAAATTTTCCTTCCACCTTCGATGTAAGTCATCGCTGGTTTCAAGGACCTGAATTCCTCAGGAAAAGTCCTGATTTATGGCCCAAACAAGTGGACACCATAAATAGCTTAGAAACAGGTGAAGAAAAATCGCCAAAAGGCGTAAATGCGCTGAGAAAGCAAGAACCGTTAAGCCTACCCGACTACGGACGATTTAGCAGCTTTAAGAAATTCCTTGGGGCAACTACACGCACCCTACAAGCGGTAGAAAAATTTAAGAATTTAAGAAAGTCGGTTAAAGGACCCGACAACGCAGCCGAAAAGTCGGTTATGTGTTCCAACGAAGTTTTAGCAAAGTCGGTTAAAGGACCCGATAGCGCGTTGGACATAGCGCTCTTGAAAAAAAGATGAATTATTAATTTTGAAGTTCGTTCAAGACGAGTGTTTTCATTTGGAAATAAAATGCTTGAAAACAGGCAAAAGCGTTGAAAGAAGTTCACGCTTAAGTAAATTATCTATGGAAATAGGAGAAGATAACTTACTCCGTTTAAATGGATGTTTACCTTTTAAGTCTAATTTGACCGAGGAAAGTAGAAAACCTGTCGTATTAGACGGTAAACAAGAAATCGTTAAAATGATGATTAGAGAACTTCATCATCATTTTGGACATGCCAATCACCAGACGGTGATGAATGAGGTGAACTAAAAATTTTATGTCTTGAACCTCCGTAATGTAGTACGAAGTGTGTCACATCATTGTCAGTGGTGCAGGACATACAGGTCAAAACCGCAGAACGTGCCACAAGGAAATATTCCTCTGGAGAGAATAGCTCATAATGAACCACCTTTTACATGTTCAGCCGTAGATTATTTCGGACCTATGAGTGTGACTATAGGAAGGCGACACGAAAAACGTTGGGGTGTTTTATTTACGTGTCTGACCACCAGAGCAGTACATCTGGAATTAGCAGCCTCATTGACACCAGCGTCAATGATAGTGGCGTTGAGGCGATTTATCGCCAGAAGAGGAAAACCAGCCGTTATATACAGCGATAACGGGACAAATTTCAAAGCTGCGAATAAAGAATTATTGAAAGCATGCGAAGAATGCTATGAGGGCATGAAAAATGAGAAATTTATACCTCCAGGAGCACCGCACATGGGTGGCGCCTGGGAGAGGTTAGTAAGATCAATTAAAATTGCGTTGACCGCTACGCTCAGAGAAAGGAGCCCGCGAGAGGAGGTTCTGTATACGTTGCTTTTAGAAGCAGAGCGTACTGTAAATTCCAGACCTCTGGTAACATTCAGTATGGATAGTCCTGAAGAGGGTTTGACACCCAATCATTTTCTTCTGGGACGCTCATGTGGTGATCGACTACCTGGATTATTTTTAGAGCAACATCTGACGGGTCAACTCAATTGGAAACCTGCACAGAGGTTAGCCGACCATTTTTGGACAAGATGGCTAAAATAATACATGCCTACTTTAATACCTACGGGAACAGGTAATAACGGAAGGTTTATGGAGCCTATAGAAGGTGATATTGTCTTGATAATAGATCATTCATTGCCACGAAATACGTGGCCGAAAGGCAAGATTAGTAGGACGCTACCGGGACCAGACGGTCACACTAGAGTGGTTGACGTCATTACTAGCACAGGTATCTTGAGGACCTACATCCAGAATAATAGTCCTGGTACCCGCGACGCATCCCAAATGATGGTGCTGATGCACGGGGGGGGAGATTGTTGGCGACGCGCCTATAAGAATATTTCAATTTATTAGTTAACCGATTACGAATAGCTTCTAAAAAGCAAATTATCAAGCAACAATATTCCGATAAGAAAATGCTGTTTTTATATTAGTTGAATCTTAAAGAAATATCGAATTAAGGATATGAAGGTCTTGGGTTCGACTCCCAGGCCGGAATAGTTTATCGTTTTCTAAGTAATATCTCTTAATAAATTCATATAGGGAATTTTTAAGATATAAATTACGTTACCGGATTTGTTCCCCGGTTGGGTTCCGAGATAATCGCTGTGCATAAGTAGAATTAATGGAAATTAATTGCATAAGTATTGTCTTATATGAGTTTGATATGTTTTGTATGAAAACAAATGCCTATTTTCTATGATTGTTTTATGAAAACATTCACTTATATTGTTTATAAGAAACATGATAACTGATAAGAATCTGATTAGAGGTAGTTTTCGACGTTTGAGAATTGCGTAGAATCATTTATTCACCTAGTATTGTTGATATTAGTGTATACTAAACTTTCCATTTTTACTGATAGTCGATAGCCGTGCAAAAGTTAGTTGTTCAAATAGTGTGAGTTCATAGACGCACGCTAGCCACGTACTTAGGAGGCCAAATATGTAGAAATTTAAATATTTGCAATGTCAGAAATTTATGTAAAAATGACTTGTACAGATTTCAGATTGAATTTCAGATTGACTGTACGTGTAAAAGAGGTGAATTCTGTGTTATTTTTATTTGAAAATTCCTGTGAATATGTGAAATAATGATAGTTTTGTTTAAGAAATTTAAAAGTGTTTTAATAGTGAAATGTATATAGAAAATGTAAATTAAACTGTTGTATTGGTTAAGATATGTATAATTTCAAGTGAAAAACATTGTTTTAACTTTCTATGCTAAATATTTAAGAAATTCCAACTTTGAACATGTGAGTAAAATAGGCATATTTTGTTAAATAAATAAAAGGTTTTTTGTGATATAAAAATGTAATGTATATCGTAGTATAGATATTTTTTTGTGCTATCTTTATAAGTAAATTGTATAAATGTATGTCTTATACAAATAAGGTTATTGAGTAAACCGTGAGAGAGTGATAGTACAAATTGATGTAATTGAGTTGCGCAAGCGCACAAATGGCGCGGCTCACTTTCGCGTATAGCTCTGGGGTAGCTCAGTAAACGAGTTTTCTTGCAATTCTGGTCTTGCAGACTGAAGACACGTGTCGACTGGAGGCTCTACCACAAACACCTGCAGGAGAGACCTCCAGCACACCACCCCTTGAACACAGCGGATGACGTAGAGGCCGCAGCCACAATATGACAAAGGCGATACAGGAGGCCCTCAATGCTGCCTCTACGATCTTCCCGATGTCCTCCAGAAGGGATGATCTGCCGCGTAACATCTGCGTGCAGATCAAGAGGAAAAAGGGCCTTAAGGAGACTCTGGGCGCGTACTCGCTGCCCGAGAATCAAATCGAGACTGAACACCTTGTGGGAGGAACTGTCGGTTGCAGTCCAGGCACACAGAGGAGATGCCTGTGAGCGGCGCATATGGAAGGCGGAAGAGCATGATGCGTCACTCTACAAACTGAACCGACAGTTAACTAAAGCCAAACCTCCCGTTTGCCCGCTGACCAACAACGCGGGCGAACGTCGTTACGATGCCAAGGGTAGAGCGGATATCCTAGTCGAGCACTTCGAGGAGCAATTTATGCCGAACCCAGCAAGTGCGGAGTTCTTGGAGCTTCATGCCCAAAAGGAGAGTCGCGTACAGGAGTTCCTGTCGTCGCCCGTGCCGCTTCTTGCAGGAGAGTGGTTCATCTCCCCCGCTGAACTGCGGTGGACAGCAACCCGCCTGCAACCGAGGAAGGCGCCGGGGCACGACGGGATTACCAACGCTGCACTCCGACAGCTGCCCCATAGAGTCCTAGTAGAGCTTGGTCGACTCTACAATGGGATACTGCGGACATCCCACTTCCCGGAGGACTGGAAGAAAGGCAAAGTAATCGTCTTGCCGAAACCCGGGAAGGACAGGCGTAGAGCTGCCAGCTACAGGCCGATTACGCTGCTACCACACATAGCTAAACTGCTTGAAAGATTGTTGCTAAGACGCCTCCGCCCGTGCATCCAACTTCGGGCGGAGCAGCACGGATTCAGGAGGGGTCACTCTACAGCAACACAGCTGACCAGAGTGCTGCACCTGCTTGCGGCCGATTACAACCGTGGCCGCACTACGTTGGGCGTCTTTCTCGATATCGAGAAGGCGTTCGACAGGGTGTGGCATTCTGGACTACTTTTTAAATTGGAAGAACAGACCAGTGTCCCTCCTGCTATGTTGCGGCTAGTGGCGTCTTTCCTGGCAGACAGGAAGTTCTACGTCTGCGTAGAGGGCGCCGAGTCCGCAACCAGAACCATCAGAGCCGGCGTTCCTCAGGGCAGTTGTTTGTCTCCAGTCCTGTACGCGGCTTATACCAACGACATCCCTACCCTGGCAGGCAGGCTGCAAGAATGGGAGGACGACGTGGAATTGGCGTTATATGCGGACGATAGCGCTTATTTCACCTCTTCCAGAAGAGCCCATATTGCCGCTGCCAGGATGCAACGCCTCCTGGACCTGTTGCCACCATGGCTAGATGAGTGGAGGATGGTCGTCAACGTTGGTAAGACGACCGCTCTGCTCACTCGCCGCCTCAGGAACCTACCACCTCAACTAACCCTCAATGGCCAGCAGATCGCGTACGAGAAGGCCGTGACCTACCTTGGGTGCCGGATCGACCGGGCGCTGCGCATGACTGCGCACGTCGACCTCGTTGTCCGTAGAGCACGATGTGCGCGGGCGATGCTACGTCCGGTCCTGGCATCCAAGCTACCACTTAATACCAAAGTGCGTGTATAGACACACAGACAGACCTACATCAGAGCAATTATCACCTATGCTGCTCCGGCCTGGTACGCGCTTCTGAGCGAGCCTCTGAGGCGGCGACTGCAGGCCCAGCAAAATATGGCGTTAAGAACCATCGTCGGTGCGGGTCGCTACGTCCGGAATGACGTCATAGCGGCCAACCTGAAGATCGCCACCATACAGGAGTTTGTGGCCCGGTTGGCGCGCGGACTGTTGGACCGTGCAGACAACGGGCCACATATACATCTTAACAACTTTGCGCCGCTACACACTCGCCCTCCGGACGGGCGACCCTATCCAAGAGAACTCCTCTCTATATCGATTAGAGAGTCGAGTAACAACCCTCAATGCCGCTGAAAGGCCAACTTCGACCTCATTTATGGATAACCTCCTTTTTTCGTAGTCATAACCGGCTACGAAAAAATTACCGATTGCGACAATCCGTTTTGACACCTACAACGCCATTAGAAGGCTCCCAGGACCGGTCCATAGTAGTGGACCGCGAGGACAGCACGGGTAATGGGGGCTTACCCCGAGGCCCGAAACCTCCATGTGCCTATAGCACATGAAGAAGACATCAACGTTGCAATTCATTCGGGTTCGGGAAAGTTCGGGAAAGTTCGGGAAAGTTCGGGAAACTTCGGGAAAGTTCGGGAAAAGTGCAAGACCAGCAGTCAATAAGAAGAAGAAAGAAAAAGTGTAGGGAAGTGATAGGGAAAAGTAATTACTCTCTCACGGAACGGTTTGAAGATAATTGCTGTTTTATTCCCAAGGAATTATTCCCTCAAAATAATACACTCCACATCGAAGAATTAAGGCGTTGGGACCGGGACGACTTCGAAAGACCCGTAATCCCCGCCTGAACCTATTTTCTGAAAAGGAAGAGGTTATCGCCCTTGTGTGTTACTCCGTTGCGGAGATCACATACGTTGTTCCCGAACCCAACGTAGGCGTTATAGGAGGCCGGATCGAGAGAAGCCTCGATTCTTCCCTTCTGTTTCTTAGTTTAACGTTTGTCTGGTTCCTTTTCAGGTATATTGAGATAGTTTTTAAATTAGTAGTGTATTTGGCCATGCGCTATGTTGTTTCAATGCTTGTGATCAAAACAATTCATGCGTAAGGACTTTTACAAACATAAACTATATGAAAATATAATTTAACTGCTGTTAGAACAATTCAATAGAAATATATTTTTAGGTATTATAAGTATTAAGAAATACGACACTTCATAAAATACGAAATATTTTATGTTACTACATTTTGGTTAACAATTTCAAACATTATGCTTTATAATTTTTTTATCGCACTCTAACTTCTGAAATTCGGTGACGAATGCAGAGAAAATAATTTTATAATATATTATTTGTATTTTTAATGAAACTATAGCTTAGTTTCAGATAATGAACATAAGATAAAACTTTTTTAATATGAAATAAGAGTAATAAACGAGCAAACAGTCCACCTGACCGTGATTGGATGCTGTTGCTGTGGCCCATAGGCATCTAAATTTCACATTTTCACACCTGAGTACTAATATTAATTGCCTTGTTTCCAATAAAAAGAGTCTCTGGTTCTCTACACTCGCCATACGAAACATAGCAGCAATAAGCTGCTATTTTACGCTGGTAATATGTGAAAGTGCGGTCCTAACCCAGCCGAGCTTACATATTTAGGTTACAACCACATTGGAGCTGCATCATGGCTCTACCATGTAAAAATTATATTACACTCGTATATCTAAAAATCGTTCTATTTCTCAAACGTTGTGACGCAATATTCTCCAGTTTTTCCGTACCTAAAAACTAATTCCTTTTGACGCAGGATATTCCCGTGTGAATTGAGATGTGAACTGTATTTGATACTGACTTTGATTGACACAGTTCAATTTTGAAACTGCTCACCATGATATTATGATATTTAAGCCGGTGCTGTATTTCACTTTGAAGTCGTAGTTTATATTTTACTGTATCAATATTTAGCGGATACGGTATTAATAATAGCTGTGTAGTAATAGCGTGAGGGACCTATCATCAACCTATTTTGTCGCGTGAAGGACGAGGTGATTTCGGAATCTGCCGAAATATCTCATGCCGGTATAACTATCTCTTTACGCCAGGCATAAAATAGCTAAGCCGGCAACACGATCAGAGTGAAATATGTAAAATATCCAGTGCTGAGGTCGTCAATCCGTCTGCCTAGCATGATTATTAACCTGTTAACCAAGCCTAGCTCACCTTCGATCGCGCAATACCAACCTTACGCCCGCCAAGTAGTGATCGAATTAGATCAGAATTATGTAAACATGTCTACCTATGAAAAAACTATTCTTTCGTTTTAAACAAAACCAAAGACACTATGCAATAGATATTAGTATCAAAGACAAAGATATGCTCTTTTATTTTAAACCATAACCTGGCAATGTTTCTTAGAAAAAAAAAAGAAATCACTCTGAACTTCCGGCGTTCCACGTGTCACTTTGTTGAAGGTGCTCCGTCTTTTTTTATAGAATTTTATATTTGTGTCTGGACTAAAAACGAAAGTATTATACTTTTTTTATATTACTTGTAATATAGTAAACACGTAGATATGTAATTTGTGGTATAAAAAGTGAAAAGTAAATTGCCAAAAGTACTTCAAATTCCGGAAAGCCCGTTTTGGCAGGTGAGTTATAAATGTGTTATTTTTCAAATTCTCATTTATTTTTAGTGTAAAATGTAAGTAAAAATAGTTTTCGTATATATTTCAAATAACATGACGTTGTATTTATTTCAAATTCACACAAACATATTTTAGAAATATTGTTCGAAATGTCATACAGATAAAATATTATTTTATTTTTTTTTTAATTTTTATAATATTTTAATATTTTGGTATGAGTAACGAATGGAAACACATAAAACATAAAAATATACATATTTCCAAACAATTTGATATAAATTTCTCCAAAAACAAAAGTGTAGAATTCAAATTAGTAGTAATTTTGTCACTAAAATTGAAGTATATGCTACTACTATGCTATACAGGGTAATTTACGTATTTTATTACAATTTCTAGCAACAAAAAATAATTTTATTCAATAGTTTATACATTCAACAAGAATTCCTGTAAGTTTTATCCATAAATATTGTCTCAAAGTGAAAATATAGCAAAATTTGCAATATAGCAAAAAAATTTGCTAACTTACAAATTTTCCCGCCAAAAAAGGTCCCGAGTGAACGGGAGTATAACATGGCGCGCGCTCGCTTGGCGAACAGGTTAAGACAAATTCAAGCAAACGAGGTGATAGGACTCTTTTCTAGGTGTATATCTATGTAGGTAGGTTGCACCCTATTACCTATTACTACCGCGGCGCACACAGCGGCGCTTGCACTGATGTGTTCCGGTGTGAAGTGTATAGAAAAGCAGTTAAATAATAGACTCTAAAGTATTATGAAATTAGTGATTTATTAACATACTATGGTTGTTATTTTAAGTTTCGTAAATATCTCATAACAGATAACTGTTCCTCCCTGTAGAGGCAGCGTAAGAGATTTCAATACCACATATTATCCTGTAGGTGTCACCAGAAGCGACAGATGGAAATAAAACAGAAAATGGGTAGCAACACCTTTCTGATAACAACTTGATATAGTAAAAATAATTGCGATTGCCAACTGCAGGTAGGTGAGTGGCAACCATGGCAAATATTCCCTCGATTAGGCAACCTATCGTGAGAGATATGTTCAGCGGTGGACTTTAAGTCAAAAATAACGCGGTCTTTTAAGATTTGTTCATTTTTGCCACACTGGATTTAATTATCATTGCAATTAAAATAAATATTACCTTATCTCTCATAAGTTTGTAGGTCTAGGTTGGCTTTTTCTCGTGGTAGAGCCATGCTGCAGCCTTGTTAGCTATACATAGCTGCAGCACGAATGGTTTGGCTCGATCGGGGCAGGCCCTCGCTCTTATATAACACCAGCTTAACACAAATAATTCTGCTGCTTCTTATGGTAAGTGTATAGAAGCGAACACCCTCTTTACTCATAACAATCAGTTCATCTTATCTTCAGGGGTGACGACAATATGTATGAATTTTGACTCTCAATCGATGATATATCTAAATGTATACAGTCCATAATATATACTTAAAAAAAGATGGACTATGTACTCGTTTGGCACCATTATTTTATTTAAAAATCCTTCCATTAATTATTCGTCAGGGACTTATTCGTTTATTAGCAGGGTACATAACTTGAAGAAAAGTTGATGTATACATTAACGCTTAAGGTCACATTTACTAACAGATAAATAGTTGAGTATAAGTATGTATTCTAGATAATTTTAAGAAGCATATCTGCTTGCAGCGCCATAAAACACAATTTCTCTTATGGAGTTATTGTTAATAATAAATTTTGTGTAATATGTAATTTCCCTATCACTCATATTACACAAACACACTTAGGAAAATAATTATTTTTCTTTTAAATAGTTTTTCATAATCAAATAGTGATTCAGTGGATCAGCGAAATTTAGTAGATCTCTTTAATATTATAAAGGCTTACAGAACTTTAGTCAGTGAAATCAACATTAAATTGACATTGTTAGCACCTGCAAACACAAGGAAGTGAAGGTTTTTTTAATGAGAGTGAATATTCTTTATTTATTTTTATTGCTTAAAGGTCTTTAATATTGAAAAAGATAATTTCTATTACACGAAATGCTTTGTGCTCTTGCTCATGAGTACAGAGCATAAGCATGAACCTTTTAAATCAATGGTATCATTAGCGAAGCCGGAGATTATTTCCTTTTTTAGGTCCGCCTTGAGGCTAATGCATGATCCGTCTTAATACTGACTGCGACATCCCATCTTTGCTCCTTACATAAGGGAGAGATCCAGTTCGAAGTTACACACTGGTTGCGCGTAAAACCATTCGTATTTATTTTATTTGACGGTAGGCTGCCAAATCGGTTATCCCTTTACAAAACGATATCATTCCTACCCTCCTATCGACACATCGGGGTGGTGGGGTGGGAGGGGGAAAGAAGATGATTCTAGAACATTACGTAATCATCGGAACCGAGGATATATAAGACACGCGCGACCGACGCGTGGCCTCTTCCCGCCGCGCTCGTCGTTGAAACCACACAGCTAGTAGAAACCGCTTTAGCCTGGAAGCAGTCGAGCTCCAGGAAGCCCGCCTCACCTCGTGTGAGATATAGTCGCGCACCGCCTCTCTCCGGAGTGTTCCAGAAGTCGCAGTTATAGTGCTCGACCGCATAGAAGAAACATCCCGGTGAGTCAATATCCAATAGTATTTTCCTGCTTGATATAGTTGTTTTAACCCGCTCCAATTTTGTGTTTTCCCAATCAAGCAGGATTCCTTTCATCGATTTGGCATAATAGTTCGTTTTTTTGGGAAGAGCGAGTGCATTGTACCGCATATACAAGTGTAGAAGCATTATTAGATACAGTCCACTTAGATTAATATTTCGCGCAATAGGTTTAAGGTTCGACCGGGGAACTAGACTTCGGCAGCCTTAAACACGTGGCTCCACCATTTTATGGTCACTTCGGGCAGGATTTGGATTGGTGTTTAGTGGTTATCCAACCATTTTCTGGTCGAATAATTAGTGTTCGTAAATAGTGTAAATAGTGTTCGTTTAAATTTTGATTAGGTACTCGCAAACAGAATTGTTTATTTCATAGCGCTCGTATTTGGTTAAATTTAAGGTTTAAAATTGAAACAGTGTGATAGCAACCGTTTGGTACGATTACCCGACAATCTTTATAAAAACATTGAGTTAGCAAGCAACGTGTCGCCTCGACTGTAGCAGGTGTTCGATTTAATTACGTAATACGGCATACCGAGCGTCCATCGTCCATCGTTTATGCGTGTGAGATTAATTGTGATTAATAACTTTGTTATAATAATTTAAAATGGCAGTTAGTGGAAGTGAATTTAAAATTAAAACGCTTTATGCCAAGAGGGACGTACTTTTTTCACGTATACAAAACATTAGCGATCATATAAAGAACATTAATGTAGAAGCGGTGCGGGAAACTTTTCTGAATGAAATTGAAACGGTGGATTCTTTGCGGACGGATTACGAAAGAATATTAGACCAAATTAATCATTTGGAATTACAAATCGACCCGAAATACATTGTGAACTACCAACCGCTGCTGGCATTCGTAAATATGTTGTGTCGCGTGAAAAGAACGGCAAAGCTCCTACAATCTCAAAACGAAGCAAAGCCGGAATTGCAGGTACGTCCTCGTGACTCAATTAGGTTGCCGCCACTAGATATTCCGGTATTCTATGGTGATATTAAGACGTGGCCCTTCTTCTTCAGTAGTTTTCAAAACAATATACACAATAACCCATCGTTATCGGACGCTGAAAAATTATATTACTTAATTAGTAAACTTAGTGGCAGAGCACAGTCGATCTGCTCTGGTTTCACACCTACAGCAAACAATTACTTATTAATATTCGAAACGCTTAAAACTAAATATGAAGATAGGAGAATGTTAGCTTCCGAATATTTGAACCAGATTTTCAATCTTAAACCTATATCATCCGCGAACATCAACGGCTTAGAGCAGTTTCTAGATAAATTTGTGGCATCGGTGGCTGCACTTAAGAATTTGAAATTTAATGACCTTATGGACGTGGTGTTTCTCCATATTGCACTAAAGAAATTAGACCCCGACACCGTGCGTGCGTTTGAAATGGAGCATCGTAGCTCGGAGATGCCTTCCTTTCATTCATAAGCATCGTTCGTGCGAGATCAAATAAAGGTGATGCAGCGCTCTCCGAACGTTAAACAGGAGATTAAAAGTTGCGTCGACCGTAGACAGACTCAACCATCTAAAATAGCAGGGTCGTTAACTTACGTAACCGCTACGTCAACATCACTTCAGCATACATGTATCGTATGTAAAGATAAACACGGTAATATATATAATTGTGCGACTTTTCGTAAATATTCACCAAGCGAACGTTATAAATTAGTAAAGACAAACAACCTATGTTTGAACTGCTTAAGCGATAAGTTAAGCAGTTCAAACATAGGTTGTAAATAAGATAACAAGAGATAAGATTTAGTTGCAAAATGCAATTCGAGTTCCGTATGTAGCAAGTGCGCCAGGAAACATCACACGCTATTACATTTTGAAAATAGCAACATAGCGGCGTCAAGTAAAGCGGACAAGGAATTCACCCCTACTAAGGTCAACGATTCTAGCGGTCGACCTGGTGATGTCGCTCTGTGCTCATTGGCAAATATGGGAGCACAACCTCCTTCAACCGTGTTAATGGGTACGGCGCGTATTTTGGTTAGGGATTCGCGTGGGAACGAACAGAGTGTCCGTGCACTGCTGGACAGCGGAGCCCAAAATAGCTTTATAACACGACAATGTTGTCAGCGCTTAGGCTTAGTAATAAATAGGTCACTTTCATGTCCTGTAGTTAAAGGCATCGGAGGTACTAGTAAAGCTACCCAGGGATATATTAATTTAAAATTTTATTCTCGGATAGATCGTAATGTTAACTTTGATATAAATGCACTAGTAGTAGATAGGGTCACTGAACGGTTGCCAACCGTTTCGGTTGACACCTCAGCAATGATTGAATTTAAAAATTTGATTCTAGCGGACGACACTTACGCCGTTCCTGGAAACATAGACATGCTCATCGGAGCATCGCTTTTCCCTCATCTTTTGTTAAACAATAAGGTCAGGGGCAACTCCTCGCATACCGCGCCTTACGCACTAGAAACCGTATTGGGCTATGTTATCCGCTCCCCGGCTCCGCCCCCATCAGAGATAGTATTTCGGCAACCTCTTATTGAGGTATGGCTGTCGAACCGCTCGAGTCGTTAGTCCACAAATTTTGGGAGATGGAGGAGGTGAACGTCCCACCCATAGCTAGCTCAGATTACAGGTTATGCGAGGAAATTTACGTCCGCACGACCGTTCGTGATCGCGACGGTAGATATAGTGTAGCGCTACCCTTTAAAGGAGATGTTTTATCTCTCGGCGATTCGCGTCAAATGGCGGAAAAACGTTTCTACAGTTTGGAGCGTAGGATGCTCGCTTCACCCCAGTTAAAGGAAGCTTACGATGGCGTCATTAACGAATATATAAGAGAAGGTTACATATCACTTGTGGCTTCGAAATTAGATAACTACGAAGACACACCGTCGTATTTCATACCACATCACGGGGTCATTAGGGAGGACAAACTTACATCTAAGTTACGTGTAGTGCTCGACGCTAGTGCTAAAACTAGCACTCACCTGTCGCTTAACGATATCCTCTATAGTGGGCAAAATTTACAGGGCAGTTTATTTAATATAATAGCCAATTTTCGTTTGTTTAGTATAGCACTATCCGCCGATATTCGCCAAATGTTTCTTTGCATAGGGGTCCGTGAAAGCGACCGTAGATTCCAACGCATTTTATATCGTTTCGACCCAAAGGATCCTCTAATGGTGTTTGAATTTAACCGCGTTTGTTTTGGTTTAAAGTCGAGCCCATTTCATGCGTTACGCACCTCGCCCACGATGAAGGTCCCTCTTACCCTAAAGCTAAGAGGGCAATTGAGAGCGGATTATATATGGATGATTTTGTGTACTCGGTCGATAGCGTGGAGGAGGCACCCCTAAACACCGCCGAGGTTATAAGGCTCGTGAAATCTGGTCAATTCGATCTTGTGAAGTGGACTAGTAATTCGCGTCCGGTTTTAAATACAATCCCACTATCACACCGTCTTTCGGCGATAAAGGAATTCGACGATTCCGATACACACAAGGTGCTCGATCTGTGTTGGTCACCAGAGTCCGACGTGTTTAGCCTTAAGGTAAATCCGCCCGTAGGGAAATGCACAAAGCGCACAATACTGTCATGCGTTGCTAGATTATGGGACGTCATGCGTTTCGTGGCTCCGGTGGTATTATACGCTAAGCTTTTTGATTAAACAACTTTGGTTATTTGAATGCGATTGTGATGACTCGCCGCCTGACAGCATTGTTCGTTTGTGGCAGCGCTTTAGAGAGGAACTTCCTTTACTAAGAGAAATTAGAATACCGCGTCATATAAACGTCGATAGAAATAGCGTCATAACGGTCGTTGGGTTTGCAGACGCCAGCGAGAAGGCTTACGGGGGCGTTGTATATTTCCACGTTCAGAATAATGGTAGAAATTCGATTAGCCTCATAAGTTCTAAGTCGAGAGTCTCCCCCCGTAAGGTTGTCTCTCTGGCGCGCTTAGAGCTTTGCGAAATATTGGTACTCACCAAGCTTATTACCGCAGTTATCAGCGCATGTAGGGATAGAGTTCACATAGAAAGGATATTTGCCTTTTCCGACTCCACCGTCGCCTTATGCTGGGTTCATTCTTCACCCCACCGTTGGGATACGTTTGTCGCGAACCGAGTGGCCAAGATCCAAGACGAGTTGGAAACGCGGAACTTTTATCACGTGTCCGGTACGGAAAACCCTGCCGATTGTCTATCCCGGGGACTCACCCCGATGCAAATAATGGACCACCCGCTTTGGTTCCATGGACCTTCTTGGGTTCACTTGGATCCCTCACAATGGCCGATAACCGATTTCAAACCTTCGTCAGTGTCACAACCGCCGGAAGAGAAGAGACACGCTCTAGTGGTGAACGTTTCGAGCGAGGTTTCTCCAATCATTGCTTTGGCGAACCGCTTGTCCTCTTGGTCGAAATTATTGCGTAGCGTAATTTACGTTTGTCGATTCGCGAAGCTTTTACCGCGACGTTCGTATGTCTTAGCGTCCGATTACAACTATGCCGAGTCGCTAGTATTACGTGAACTTCAACGTGCACACTTCTCTGAAGAAATTACAAGATTACAATCGAATAGAGCTTGTAGTCGCGCCTTTCAACGCCTTAAGCCATTTTTACAGGATAGGATTGTAAGGGTAGGTGGACGCTTGTCCAACTCGCAATTGAGTTTCGACCAACGGCACCCTATAGTTTTACCGCGTAAAGATCATATCATGAACTTATTAGTCGATTACCATCATAAATTGAATTCGCACGCTGGCCCCGACTTGTTGATGTCGATTTTGCGTCAAAATTATTGGATTCTTTCTGCTCGTAGTTTAATACGCAATCAGGTGCACAGATGTATAGCTTGCTTTCGGGCACGCCCCAAGCCGTCATTTCCGGAAATGGCGGAACTTAGATCTTGTAGAGTAATACAATCGGTAAAGCCCTTCACGCACACCGGGTCGGATTTCGCTGGTCCGTTTAAGGTCACGCTCACTCGCGGGCGTGGTATAAGATCCACAAAGGTTTACGTCTGCATTTTCGTATGTCTAACTACTCGAGCGGTGCATATAGAACTCGTTGGTGATCTAAGCACAGCAGGCTTTATGGGTGCATTTAAAAGATTTCTATCCCGTAGAGGCCCTGTAAGTAAATTATATTCGGATAACGGTACGAACTACGTCGGTGCAAAACGTATTCTATCGGAACTACATGAGCTCTTAGCTAGCAAGTATTATAATTCGGAGTTCGCTCACATTCTAGCCGAGAAACGCATTGAGTGGTCTCTGAACGTCCCAGCCGCGAGTTATTTTGTGGGAAATTGGGAGACTAATATTAAGAGTTTAAAGAGTCACTTATACCGAGTAATAGGAGATCAAATTTTGTCCTTCGAAGAGCTAAGTACGGTGCTCGCTCAAATTGAATACGTAATGAATAGCCGCTCACTTTGTCGGACGTTGTCTAGTACCTCGGAACCGCTGGCTCTAACTCCAGCACATTTTTTGAATTTAACGCCTTTAAAGTATTTGCCCGCCGCAGATATGGATGAGAACAGACTTAGCATTTCCGCACGCCACAAATTATTAGACCGGTTAGTGCAATCGTTTTGGAAACGATGGAGGATGGAATACTTGCATACTTTGCAGTCTCGGCAAAAATGGAACACAGCGACTGAGCCTTTAGCTGTAGGGACTGTAGTTGTGCTCACTAAGGAGAATACGCCACCTCTCCATTGGCCGTTAGGAATTGTCGAAGAGGTCTTTCCCGGTTCCGACGGAGTAATTAGGATAGCTCGCGTTAAGACCACGGTTGGGTCTTACCTGCGTCCTGTTGTCCGTTTGTGCCCCTTGCCTCTTCCATAATTTAAATTAGCTTTCTAGATTAAAATTGTAGTTGAATTTAGGTAATCTTAGCGTTAGTTAGTTATTTGTTAGTTGATCTTAGCTCTAGTTGTTTTAGTTATTTTTGAAGGAGATCCTTCAAGGGCGGGGGAGATGGTTGCGCGGAAAACCATTCGTATTTATTTTATTTGACGGTAGGCTGCCAAATCGGTTATCCCTTTACAAAACGATATCATTCCTACCCTCCTATCGACACATCGGGGTGGTGGGGTGGGAGGGGAAAGAAGATGATTCTAGAACATCACGTAATCATCGGAACCGAGGATATATAAGACACTCGCGACCGACGCATGGCCTCTTCCCGCCGCGCTCGTCGTTGAAACCACATTGCTAGTAGAAACCGCTTTAGCCTGGAAGCAGTCGAGCTCCAGGAAGCCCGCCTCACCTCGTGTGAGATATAGTCGCGCACCGCCTCTCTCCGGAGTGTTCCAGAAGTCGCAGTTATAGTGCTCGACCGCATAGAAGAAACATCCCGGTGAATCAATCATCATTCTCTAAACCATTTCCCATTATCTGGGGTCGGCGCAGTAAATCTTCTTGTTCCATTCCTCTCTATCAGCCGTCATTTCCATACTTACTCCTTTCATTCTCATATCACTCTTCACACAATCGATCCATCTTTTATTCGGCCTTCCTCTGCCCGTGTGTCCCTCCACATTCATATTCAACACTCGTTTTGTGACATGACTTTCATCCCTCCGCATCACATGCCCAAACCATGCCAATCTGTTTCCTCTCACCTTTTCTACCACTGGCGCTACTTTCAGGCTTCCTCTTATATACTCATTCCTTATCTTATCCATCCTTGTCACACCACACATCCATCGTAACATTCTCATTTCATTCGCATGCAGTCCATTTTCATCCTTCTTCTTGACGGCCCAGCATTCACTTCCATACATGACGACAGGTCGGATGATCGATTTGTAAATTTTCCCCTTCAGCCTTATTGGCATTCGGGGATCGCACGTTGTGGCTGTAACCTGTCGCCATTTCGTCCACCCTGCGTTAATCCTATGCTGCACAGCTCTATCTATTCCGCCGTCGCCTTGAATGAGGGAACCGAGGTACTTGAATTCTGAGCAGGTAGGCAGTATAGCGCCATCCAACGACATGGGTACAGGACTGGAAAGACCGCCGAAATCACAGCACAGATATTCGGTTTTGGATCTGCTGATCTTCAAGCCAACACTTTCCAGCCTCTGTTGCCACCCCGTCAGTCTGCTCTGTACCTCGATGCCTTCTTCCCCGACAAGCACGATGTCATCGGCAAAGAGCATGCACCAGGGTGCCTCATCCTGCAGGTCCGACGTCAAAGCGTCCATAATCAGTAGGAAGAGGTAAGGGCTCAATGCCGACCCTTGGTGCAGCCCTACCCCCACATCGATACTGCCCGTAGTTCCCGCGGCAGATCGTACACATGTACGGGATGCTCTGTACATAGCACGGACTAACCTCACATACTTCCCAGGCATACCTTTCATCTTTAACGCCCACCACAAAACCTCACGGGGAACCCGATCGTACGCCTTTTCAAGGTCGACAAAAACCATGTGCAGATTTTTATGCACGCGCTTGTACTTTTCGCACAATTGGCGTAATGCGAAAATGGCATCTGTCGTACCTCGACCGGGCATGAATCCGAACTGGTTTTGTGTTATCTCACACTCTTCTCTCATTCTTTTCTCTATTATTCTTTCCCAAACTTTCATCGTATGTGACATGAGTTTTATTCCCCGGTAACTGCTGCAGTTTTGAACGTCTCCTTTGTTTTTAAAAATGGGGACCAGTATACTACTGCACCATTCCTCAGGTATTTGTTCTTCCTGCAACATTTTAACGAAAAATAAACTCAACCACTTCCATCCATCCGCACTCAGCAACTTCCACACTTCTACTGGTATTCCATCTGGGCCGACCGCCTTCCCCATTCTTCATATTCCTAACAGCCATTTTTACTTCTTCCACACTAATTTCTCTCACTAAGCCCATATTCACTGGTGGGTTTTCAAGCATACCATTCCATTCATTCTCCTCATTCATCAATTTCTCAAAATACTCCTTCCATCGCTTCTTTATACTTTCATCGTCAGTCAAAATCCTTCCAGAATCATCTTTTATACATTTTACATGTGAAACATCTCTTCCATTCCTTTCTCTCGCTTTTGCAATTTGAAACAGTCGTTTTTGACCTTCGGGGCTTTCAAGGGACCGATATAATTTATCTTGCGCCTCTGCCCTACAAATAGCAACTTCCTTCTTTGCTCTCTTCTTACATTCTTTATACGCCCCTCTCTTACTTTCTTTTATGGAATCATTCTGGTCTTCTACGCTCTGCCATTCTTTAAAGGCATTTTTCTTTTTCTCTCAAAACTTCTCTAATACTTTCACTCCACCACCACCCATCCTTATCTATCATACGCTTCCCTTTTGTTTCTCCTAACACCTTCCTTGCCACACTTCGGATACAATCAGCCATTTCCTTCCAGCACTCATTCACACTCATTCCTTCCATATCACCCATCTCTATCATCTTGTTTACAACTAGCTCTCTAAATTCACTTGCATACTCCTCCTTATGCAACAAATGCCACTTTATTTTGGGTGGGGGACGATCCTTATGTTTGTTGAGGCGAACAGTTAAGCAGATGTCAGCCAGCAGAATTCGGTGCTGGGATACTAAGTCTTCACCTGGAAGCACTTTGCAGTTTTTTACACTCTTGATTTGGTTCCGTCTTATCAGAAGATAGTCGATCTGTGTCGCGTGGTGGCCACTTTTATAAGTAACAAGATGCTGATCTCGTTTTTGGAACCACGTGTTTACTACAGCCAGGTCGAAAGCACATGCTGCTTGCAGAAGAACTTCCCCCTCACGGTTCCGCACTCCGTACCCCCATCCACCGTGTACTCTTTCATACCCGTCATTCACTCTTCCTACATGTCCATTAAAATCTCCTCCCATATAAACATCCTCACTCTCAGGTATTCCCATCATCATACAATCAAATTCCTCCCAAAACTTCTCTTTCACACTCTCTTCACAGCCTGTTTGCGGAGCATACACACTTACAACATTCACTACTTTGTTTTCAATCATTAATTTAACAACTATCATTCTGTCATTTACTCTTTTCACATCTGTCACTCGTTCTTTCATTCCACTATCTAACACAACTCCTACTCCATTTCGCTTCCCATCACTTCCACAATAATAAAACTTGTATCCTTCCCCAATCTCTCTTGCTTTATTGCCCTTCCATTTTGTTTCCTGCAAACAGGCAACATTCACTCTTCGTCGTTTCAAAACATCTGCTAACTCTCTTCCTCTTCCAGTCATCGTACCTACATTCCAGCTTGCAAACCTCACTCTGACATTCTTCTCTCTCCGGGCTCGCCTCTTACGTCGCACCCGCTCCGTAAGGTGCGACAACCCTTGCCCACTTCCCACAGGAGCCGGGTGCTGCTCCTGCGCGTCGCCTGCGGGGTACGCCCTAGCCCTGTCATATATCCCACAACTCGTAATATTCATAGGTTTACTGCATGGGATTTGGCAAAAGTTTTACAGTCAGCCGCCTGCCTGACACCAACCCTCTTTGGGTATGCTATTGTTGGTAGAGGAAGCTACCATTTTGGAAAAAGGAAAAAGAAGGTTGGGGGTAGGAGCACAGGTGTAAGGATACTGTTATCTCGGCAGGAAAGGTATGAGAATAACAGTAGCTCGGGGAGCCGGGGTCGCGTACCCGTATTCCATAACAGGATCACCGGAAAGGTAGACCAGCATGAAAACCCCCTGACTATCCCGGTGAATCAATATCCAATAGTATTTTATCCTGCTTGATATAGTTGTTTTAACCCGCTCCAATTTTGTGTTTTCCCAATCAAGCAGGATTCCTTTCATCGATTTGGCATAATAGTTCGTTTTTTTGGGAAGAGCGAGTGCATTGTACCGCATATACAAGTGTAGAAGCATTAGTAGATGCAGTCCACTTAGATTAATATCTCGCGTAATAGGTTTAAGGTTCGACCGGGGAACTAGACTTCGGCAGCCTAAAACACGTGGCTCCACCACACACTGTATGAATGAAAAATAAACATTGATAAAAATTAAAGCACTCTAAATTAAATAATATAATACTCGTAAAAAGAAGATTTTTTTTGAGTACGATGTTTCATTTCATAGAGTCTTGAATTTGAAGAACATTTCCTCACAGTGAACAAAACGGATTTTATCGCAATTTATCTAAGTTATTTTTATGTCCAGGAGTCGTTTTGTGCAGTTACCATTGTTTATCTTTTTCTGCCGTCAAGCAGCAGTGTGTGCACTGCACAGGCTGTGAGGCATTCGATCTTAATCACAGATATATTTATTTATAAATCTTAGTCCTCGCACCCATCCGTTAGCTTTTTGTTTTAAAACATTTAGAAAAATATGAAATAAATATTTAAAATAAAACCTTTATTTATGAAATTTTCTCTGGTCATTCTGCGGTTTCCTTGGTGATAATAGCAATGGTTCATTGAATTTCGAATGGCAAAAAAATCAGCTACGATGCACGTACAGTTGCAGGCATACTTGTCTCATATTTACTAGATCGTATAAAAATTTGCTAAAATTGTTGCGTGAATAAGTCGACGTCATGTACCCGAGCAAGGGGAGCTGTCCAGAAAATGACATAACTAATCTTTCAACTGACATCGTCATCTACTCTAGTCAGAAGTGGGATCAAATCATGCCGATTTTACCGAAGGAGCAATCGGAGGGTGTCCGTACCCGAAGTCAACGCCAGCAGGAGACGGACCGGAGGAGATTTGGTGGTGCAACGCCGCAGACGTCGGAGGGCCAAGTGCCAGCCACGGAGGCTGCGGGCCCGTCAGTAGCTCCTACATCTGCAGCACCTGACTTAGGTGCTCTGATGGCGATGCTACAGGAGCAGCTGCCTCTCGTCCGAGAGGAACAGGCCCGTCTGTTGAAAATGCAGCATGAGGAACAGGCACACCGACAGGAGGAACAGGCTCGTTGTTTGGAAGAGCAGCTGCGGGACGGACAAGAGGAACAGGCCCGTCGGTTGGAACAGCAAAAGCTCCTCATGAAGGACCTTCACGATACCTTTAGAAAAGAGATACGGGAGGTGAACGATAAATTTGCTTAGCAAGACAACCGCCTGTCGGAAGCTGAAACCCCAATCGACCAAGTAAACAATCGGGTTGACAACGTAATGGCTGACATGAAGAAATCACTGGACGAACTCAAACTGGGGGATGGAACTACAGCTCCCGTAGTAGCTACTACACCTTCGCTACGTGGGTTCAAAGTGCCACCGTTCGACGGGACTTCTTCCTGGTCAGCCTACAAAATCCAGTTCGAGGCTGTTATGAAGGCGAAAGGCTGGAATAAACGTCAGGCCATGACTGTTCTCACACTAGGCCTGCGCGACCAGGCCTTAACAGTTCTGGAAGCTCTCGGTGAGGAAGTGACTTATGAGCAACTCCTTGAGACATTGGAGGCGAGATATGGCGACGCTTACCTGGAACACGTCTTTCGTGCGCAGTTTAAAGATCGCGTGCAGCGCATCAATGAAAACCTGCAGCAGTGGGCTCTAGAGGTGGAGAAGCTGGTGCGAAAAGCATACCGGTCTGTACCTGCGCTCATTGAAGGGAACCTGGTGCAGACATTCATCGACGGCATCCGCGACCTGGAAGTCAGAGCTGCTGTGAGGCTCGGGCACCACGAGACGCTTAAGGACGCCTTGGCCCATGCACTGGAGGTGGAAGCCGTGTGGCAGGATCATCTTTCCCATCGCATCAGGGAGGTTGCAGCAGCTACAGTTTGCAACCGCAACAAAGGATACAGCACTAGGTGCTATGGCTGTGGGAAAAAGGGCCATCTTCGATCCAGCTGCCCTAAGCGAACCCTCGAAAGGGAAGGTGAACGATCTCAGGAGGGTAGTGCGGCCAACAGTGCCGCCCAGCAGCAGCGGGGGAAACGAGTAAAAGCCAGAACTGCGGGGCGGTGCTGGCTGATGTTAAAAGAGCCCCAAGGATCTCGATCTCACAAACCCATGATGGGAACAGTATAATCATCAAGGGCGAGGTCAACGGAATGCCGTGTAAACTGACCATAGACACCGGAGCCTTTCGTACGGTTGTTAGTTCCCAACTTATAAGTCAGTTCCTTGGGGACTCCGCATACAACCGAGAACGCAATAATTTGGTAACAGCCACCGGTCAGGTCAGCGTATACCCGTCTGTGGAGAGAAGGAGATGGAGTTGAAGCTAGGCAACGTGATCTACCTGCATAATGTCATCGTGGCTGATATAATGGACGACTGCATCCTCGGCCTAGACTTTATGAGGAATAATTGTTGTGAGATCGACGTTAAGCAAGGTATTTTGAAATGTGGACAGGAGGAACTTTTTATGGAAGGTGCGTTACCAGGGAACGTGTACAGCATTAAGAAGATTGTTCTTCCGCCGAGATCGGAAACGATTGTTCCGGTTAGTCTTCCCCGAAACGATGGGCAAACTCACCGTCGTGTACTTGTGGAAAGGGTAAACAATGACCTTCCATGGAAAGTAGCTCGAACCTTGCTCAGAACCACTGACATCTCAGGAGTACGTGTGCTGAACCTTGTGACCGGGAACAGATTATAGGAAAAGGCACGCTGGTTGGTACTTGTGAGGAAGTGGATTGGTTACGGCGGTGCCAATATCTATCGAGTGAGACCCCCAGCAAAGATGCACAAACGAGAGTGACCACACTTTTGGAAGACTATCGTAGCGTTCTCTCCCCGACCGAAATGGTCAAGGCGAAGAAGTTGTTACTCAAGTATGCCGACGTATTCTCGTCAAACGATGCTGACATAGGAAATACTGGCTTAGTTCAACACAAAATAAACACAGGAGAAGGATTGCCTATCCGTCAGCGGCCAAGAAGATTGCCGATAGCACGTGAAAAGGAAGTGGAAACCATGATTGAAGGAATGGTGAAGGATGGTGTTATTGAACCTTCCTCTAGTCCATGGTGTTCACCAGTGGTGCTGGTGAAAAAGAAGGATGGCAGCATGCGGTTTTGTGTTGACTACCGCCGTCTGAACGACGTTACGAAGAAGGACAGCTATCCCTTGCCAAGAATTGATGACACGCTGGACATGCTTACAGGAGTAAAGTGGTTTAGCACGCTGGATCTAAAAAGTGGCTACTGGCAAGTTGAAATTGACCCTAAGGACAAGGAAAAAACTACGTTCTTGACGGGAAAGGGCCTGTAGCAGTTTAAAGTAATGCCGTTTGGGTTGTGCAATGCTCCAGCAACGTTTGAAAGGCTGATGGAACTTGTACTTACCGGGCTAATTGGCGATGCCTGTCTGTTCTACTTGGATGATATCATCATCGTGGGCTGTACGTTTGTGGAACACCTTCAAAACCTGGAACGCGTGCTCATGAAGACTCAGAGTGCCAACCTCAAATTGAGTCCGAAGAAATGTTCACATTCACATTCAAATGGTATGTAGTGTCGGAAGAAGGTATCCACACGGATCCGGAGAAAATCGCCGCTGTCAAGGATTGGCCGGTTCCAAAAGACAAGACGCAGGTTAGAGCATTTTTGGGCTTGTGCTCCTATTACCTGCGATTTGTAAAGAACTTTGCAGATATAGCCAAACCTCTGCACAAGCTAACCGAGGAGAAGCGACATTTCTGCTGGGATGAAAGTTGCAATATCGCATTCCAGGAGCTCAAGGACCGTCTGTGTAGAACACCTATTTTGGGATACCCT
The DNA here is from genome assembly GCA_907164705.1 of Parnassius apollo. Taxonomy (NCBI): domain Eukaryota; kingdom Metazoa; phylum Arthropoda; class Insecta; order Lepidoptera; family Papilionidae; genus Parnassius; species Parnassius apollo. The sequence continues at coordinate 18,928 of CAJQZP010000083.1, read as the reverse complement.
GATGCAAGCAAAGAATTTATAGTTTACACAGACGCAAGTGATATATGACTTGGCGGTGTGTTGTCTCAACGGAATGGTGACCAAGAGGTCGTTGTCAAAACCGGAAAGGAACCATTGTGTCACAAGACGCGAATTGCTAGCTGTGGTAAAGTCGTTGCAGCATTTTAACAAATATCTTCTGGGACGAATATTTCACTTACGAACTGACCATGCTGCAGTAAAATGGCTATTGCAGTTTAAAAATCCAGAAGGACAAGTTGCGAGGTGGATTGAACTACTGCAGGAATACGACTTTGAGATCGAACATCGCAGCGGAAAATCTCACGGCAACGCAGATGCATTGTCAAGAAGACCTTGTCCTGAAGATTGCAACCATTGTACTAGGCAAGAGAGTAAGGAAGAGGTATCCGTGAGGATGCTCAGGACGGACCACCTCAGCAAGGAATGGAAGGACAGCTTACAATATGCACAGCAGGAAGATCCGGACATCAAGCCGATTCTGGAATGGATAAAGGCCAGTGCTCCCAAGCCCAAGTGGAGCGACATCTCAGCGATGAGTTCGACCAATAAAAGCCATTGGGCCCAGTGGGACAGCTTGCTGCATCTTTCAGGATGCAGTTCTGTGCCGTAAATGGGAAAATGTTCGGGGAGACAGCTGTCATTTGCAAATGGTTGTGCTTAAAGCTAAAGTACCGGATGTTCTACAGCTGTACCATAATGATTATTCAGGAGGCCATCTGGGAGTTAAACGAACTCTACTAAAGATCCGAGAACGGTTTTACTGGGTCCACTGTCGAAACGATGTCGAGGACTGGTGTCGCAAATGTACAAGTTGTGCGGCTGTAAAGGGACCTCACACTCTTAGTAGAGGTGCATTGAAGTTGTACAATGTTGGTGCACCATGGGAGAGAATAGCCATTGACGTGGCGGGGCCGTTTCCGGAGAGTAAAAGCGGTAACAAGTATTTCATGTTTGTGATGGATTACTTCACTAAGTGGCCAGAAGTCTTCGCTATTCGAAATCAAGAAGCTTCAACAGTTGCGGATAAGCTAGTTCATGAATTCTTCTGTCGTTTTGGAGTACCTTTAGAGATTCACAGCGATCAAGGAAGAAATTTTGAGTCTCAAATATTCCAGGAAACTTGCCGAGTTATGGGTACTCTTAAACCAAGAACGACTTCTTATCACCCGCAATCTGATGGAATGGTAGAACGATTTAATCTGACATTGGAGAGGTACCTAGCAAAAGTTGTAGACAATCGGCAACGAGATTGGGACAAGCACATACAACCGTTTTTGTTGTCATATCGAAGCGCTGTTTACGAAAGTACAGCAGTGACACCGGCTTTCGCAAACTTTGGAGGAGAATTACGGCTGCCTGCAGACCTGATCACCGGGATACCACCTGATGCCCCACACAGTATAACCGATTATGCAAATGACTTACGGAACAAAACGAATGACATTTATGAGCACGTCAGACAATCGGGCCAGCAAATATCTGAATGATATGAATACCCGGTACGACCGCAAAATGAACAATAAAGAGTTCGACGAAGGTTCACTAGTGTGGTTCCACAATCCAGTCCGCAGCAAAGGGAAATCTCCTAAGCTTCAAGCTAAATGGGACGGCCCGTACCGGATTGTAACCAGGATCAACGATGAACCTACCGGATACAGAAAGGCGCAAGAGGGACTCCTAAGATCGCCTATGTGGATCGCTTGGCGCGTTATTATGGGGCCGATAATGCTCGGGACGAGCATGTCTTAGGAGGGGGCAGTGCTGCGCGAATTAGTCGACGTCATGTACCCGGCACTAGTGCCATCTAGTGTCAGGGACGAGAGCGAAGGGAGCTGTCCAGAAAATGACATCACTAATCTTTCAACCGACAGCGCCATCTAGTCTCGAAACGAAGAACTAAGTTTCTAGAAGCTGACACTCAAACTCTCGACCCCTTGCGCGTGTTTACTTGAATATTCTGAATGTTTCGGTGCTAATTTGTATTTATAGGCGCTGCAAGATGCGATCGGGGAAGTATTGAATTTGGGGAGACAAGCGAAGCTTCGGAGCGGAATGAAGCGAATCAGTGTGATTAATTATTGGTGTTTTAAGTTATAATTTGTGTAAAGAAAATTAAAGTGTTAATTTAGGTAATTCTATCGGCAATTTTTATTGTCACGAACCTCAAGCTCGTAACAATATCATCAAAGTATGATAGGTATAATTTAAAGTTAACGGTAGTTTTTCAATGAAGTATATTACAACGTGCCGTGCGGTGTAAGAATATCCAATACATTATATCTTCCCGTGGGTGTTGTAGGAGGCGACAGTGGAAATTTAAATCAGAATATGGGCAGCAGCATCTTTCTGATCATAACAACTTAAAATAATAAAAAACAGCGCTTGTTAACCCACCCGCCGAGCGTGGCAACAATGGCATAATCTTACCGATGAGGCAGGGTACTTTAATAGGCTATAATGGATGGAAAGAATAGATGTTAAAGCTTAATTCAATCGCACGTGGTCTGAATTTTAGCTGTTATGTTTTGTGGTTTCCGATATATTTTTTTTCTATAAACTTTCAGGTAAAAGCCAGGAAAGTAACATTTTTAAAAATTGGCCCACTTTCCTTTTATTGAAAACTAGATTGCTTTTGCAGTGGTACTCCAAAAAGTGAAGGGTAGGTACTCTATAGTTTAAATTTAAAATCGTATACCCCAATGGTTCTTGAACTTTCGCCAAAAAGGTCCGAATGATACATACATATGACACGGAAAAAATATAAATATCAAAGTGAAAGTTATTCACAAAAAACACATGATGAAAAACAAAAACAAAAATAAAAATTAATTATTGTTGTATTTGTACAACTTGGAATAACTGAGACTTACAGAAGAACGCCATTAGAGCAATATATGATTTAAAAACAAAAGAGTCGCTCAGACAAAAATTTAAGTATTTTAAGTACACATAAATATTTTAAATGTTTCGCAGTTATCGATTGTTAACCGATGTTGGTAAATAATAGATTACATCTACTAACGGCAGCATAGTGGTATAAATAAATAGTACGGTTGCAACATGTATTAATTAATAAATAAAACAACCGACTGTGACTAATATTTTTTTAATCGGTACTTACAGTCAATTATCACATTTTTATTATAAAAATAGTACACAGTCAGTACACACTTTTTATAAAGCGTTTGTAACTTTGTTAACATATTCAACATTAAAAAATTATCGTCTTTGTAGATTTGGCTAGGCTAGTCTTCGATAGGAATTGCCAACGTGACGAAAATTCGGTTTGGATAACATTGTTATTATATATATTATATTACAGGCCTATCAAAGTCCACTGCTGAAAACAGGCCTCTTCCATTGATTGCTATATAAGTGGGATCCTGCCATAGTTGCCATGCTTAGAAGGCGTATTGGCTATAACAGTTTTTTCTTATTTTCAGCTGTTATCAGAAAGAAATTGCTGTCCATCTCCAGTTTCAATTTCCCTTTATCATCTCTTATAACACATACGGAATGATTACACTAAAATTATAACGTGACTTAAATAGAAACTACATAATTACTTTCTAAACGTTCTCTTTCTCTCTTCTTTTAGAACTTTCGACAAAATGGGACGTGACTAAGTAGTAATATGAAACCCATTACTTCTGCTATCCTACCACAGACTTTACGCATTAACCATATAGGTTCCTAGGCAAGTGATGTTTTAAATCAAATAGGAGTAACTAAACATAGAAAAATATTCAATAAAATAAGTAGGAATTTGTACCACACATAGCCAGTGACTGCTGGCTAATAAATCCTGTCTATCCTGTATATACAGAATTTATAGTGGCAGATCGTTTCAGATGTCGGCACTTGTGAAATTAATACAAACCTAATTTTAGCGAATCTCCTGAAAATAAAAGCCTATAAGATTTCTTTTGACCTAGAGCAAACATATTTAACAAATATCTTGTCATAGAATGAACTAGGAGACGTTTTGTGATACAATGTGCCATTTAAGCCATTCCTAATTTTATTATTTCTAATTTTTTTTTGATTTGTGCTTCAAATTCAATCTTCTCGGTTTTCATTTATAATTATTTAAGTGTCTATTCTGAGACATTTTTTTCTACTCGTAAACTCCTTTTGTGCTCCATTTACGTTTTTCTTAATAAATAAAATGAAAAGTATGAATTAGATGTTTGTTATTATAAAAGGCATACGTCGTTTTTCGTTACTGGAACGTTATCGTGAAATTGTACACCGAGTTGGCAGGTGCTTCTTATGTCACATTGTGCCTTTCCGAAAACGTTCTTAAAATTTACCTGCGTAGTACAGTACAAAAACTACTTGTAGTAATTTTAACTTTCTAATGTAATTGGTAACCATACCTCACCAAACCTATAAAAATTGAATATCAACCTATTTAAATGAGTATATCTCTTTAACGAATACAAAAATAAAGTCATTTTTTTATATTTTTTTTTTGAAATTACGCTTACGTGTATTCGAAAAAATAAGATGGAATTCGATACAACTTTCGTATAGTTTCATATAGTTTACCTCAGTTTCCCCCGTGACTATGGGTGCTGTAAAGTATTCGAAACGTCGGGAATATAAAATAAGTAAATATACGCGAAAAAATCCGTAAAAAATTAGTTTTATTTAAATATGTAGAGTTCGCGTAAACATAAGAAATCATACTTTATGAGTTTTATCAAACGCCTCATCTAACCGAAGATTATAAAAAGTGTGTTCGCTGCTCTAGTACGTGTAAGCAGATACTATTACATTACTCTTTTGTCTTTATCAGTCCGTTATATAAATCATAGCTGGGCTAAGCCTCTTTTGTTGTAAGGGGAATTCCCGTAATTGCCGCACTTACCAAGTGGATTAGGGGTCGCAATTCCAAGCGTCTTGTATCGATCACGGTACCCCTGTCCCTGTATCCCCGGTCTATAATGGAAGGCATTAGATCTTTCTGGCAGTTTCTGTAGTTGCCTCTTACGAAACGTAATTACTTTCGTGTTATTTTTATGAACATCTATATGACGCCTATTGAATTTATCTGCGTTTTGTTTGCTTACGTCTTTATAGTTGCCGACACGAGTCGTGAGCACAGATAAACTGTGGTGGGAGGTAGGTACACTGTCGGGCAAAATTGTTGGGTACCTTTATTATTTCAATTCGTAATTGAATATTTTGGCCGACTTTTATGAAAATGTTCACTAGAACACATCAACTTTTACTTTGATACAGTAATGTTGTAGATATTCGTGTCCGTTATTTTATTATCTACTATAAAGTATTCAATGTATACCTGGTGGTTAGAATTGATTATTTTATCAAGAGGAAGGAAAAGGTGACATGCCTTCCATAAAATCTGGTGTTGCGGTGCGCCGTACAGTAGCTACTGACACATTAGTCGCTTTTTTTGCGCCCCAAGCAAATATGGGCAACCCTCCGGAAAGCGAGCGAGGGAGGTGGGGAATGCTCATAGCATACCACGCAGCCGACTGCTTGGTTATGTGGAGACTTTTACTCACTAAACCCTACCTTTATGGATTGGCTTACCGATCTGACGAGAGATCTCTGATGATGATGATGATGATGCCTTCCTTGGCAGAAAGGAGGGTGCAATAATAGTCGCCTCAGCAGTCTGTTTATATACGTCTATAATGTTTTTCTCAGTACCTAATTTTTTCATAACGTAACTAAACACTGAATAGACCATTTGTCGGGATTGTCTATTTAACATCGAATTCTTCCTTCTCTGCATATTTAGACCAAAATCTGAACACTCAAATTATAACAACAAAAATAATAATTACGTAGTTTCACTATACTAAAATCGCCTAGTATGTAACCTACTTAAAGTTGCACACGACGGAGCCGCGTGTCACGAGGCGCCGAGTCAGCAGGCGCCGACAATCCGACGCCCGTTGCAAGTTAGCATCGGATTTCGCCATTCTTCGGTCACACTTCGACCAAGTTAATCATTTTAGTTTTAGTTATAAAAGTATTGTAATCTTTCTTTAATAAATTTATATTTTAAGAATTGGTTTTTTTTAAGTCCTGCGGCTGCAGCTAACGTAATTGGCGCAGTCGGTAGGATATTAGAGTCAGTACACGGCGTTAAAATCTCCAAAAATCGGTAGATTTAGGTTGGCGCTGGAAGACGCTGATTTGGCTCTCAAGCCTTAATCCAGTATCCGAACCACGTGGCAGCAGCACCGGGGACGAGTATCCGAAAATCGATACGCGGAGGAAACCAGAATGATATTGTGAGTGCGCAAAACTTTCTTTTTGTGTTGCTTTCCTTTTATCCTTTAAGTTTTATCCTTATTGTCCAAAATTTTTCACCCAAAGAATAGGGGGCTTAGCGAGGCTGGTTTTCGACAGTCTCGCCGAAATATAGAATTTAGATAATTTAAGGAATATTGAGGAAGAATTAAATTTAAGTTCACTAAATTCTAAAATGTCTCATGATCCCGATGTAATATATAAGGCCTTGCGCCCAGTGCCAGATTTCGATGGTAATCCAAATATTCTCACTAGATTTATTAAAATATGCGATCAGGTTGTATTAGCTTACATGAGCTCTGAAGCCGGTAGTGAATTATCTAATTTATGTCTACTAAACGGAATTTTGAACAAAATCACCGGACCTGCGGCTTCAATCATAAATTCTAATGGCATCCCTGATAATTGGCTAGGGATTCGCGAATCTCTTATAAATAACTTCGCAGATCAAAGAGACGAAACTGCGCTGTACAACGACCTTTCCTTAGCTTCGCAAGGCCACAAAAGTCCTCAGGAGTTTTACGATCACTGTCAGACTCTTTTTAGTACCATCATGACATATATATCGTTGCACGAAACTATCCCGACCACTATCGAGTCTAAGCGGGCATTGTATAAAAAGCTCACTATGCAGGCTTTCGTTCGTGGCTTACATGAGCCCTTAGGGTCTAGAATAAGGTGTATGCGCCCTTCTACAATAGAGCAGGCATTGAAATTTGTTCAGGAGGAATTAAATATTTTATATTTGCAACAGCGTAATAATGATGTACACCCTAAAAAATCTCCAGCCGCCTCCAAGGGCACAAATACAAATTCCAACGCCTTCTCAATCTAAGCAAAATTTCCAGCCTCCACCTATGATGTTAGCACCTGCTATTCAGAGACCGATGTGGATGCCACCTCAACCTCAACCATTTAAATTTACTCAACCGCAAAATCAATTTAAGTTCAACGCGGGCCCTCAACATCAGCCTCAGTACCGAATGCAAACACGTACTCAACAAATGTTCAGTGCGCCACCACCGAATTATAACCCACGTAGTAACGTATTCCGTATTCAGCCTCGTTATCAGCAGCCTCAGAATTTTGGCCCTAAGCCCTTGAGCGGTGTTCAACATTTCACGCCTAAAGCCTTACCGCCTACAGGACGATTAACTGGCCATGATTGGAACCAGCATGGTAACCCACCGCCTACGAATTATCTTAAAAGTCGTGAAATGAACTTTAACGAGTGTGACGGCTATGGTAACTATTACTATGAGCCTGACTATAACAACTATTACGCGGATTACTACGAATGTCCACCTTACGCGAGTAGCTATAATGATTATATAACCCACGAGAATTACGGTCCCGAGTTCGTTCCGACAAACGATCATCCAAGCGTCAATGATACAGAAAACGATCCTCAGCCCTCCACTAACCAACAGGAAAATTTTCACGAGGATTCCCCTTCAAACAAGCCAAGATAGAAATTAATTTGCAGACTCAGCGTCAGCTACCATTTATTCGGATATTAGACCCTCCGTTGAACCTTCTCATCGATACCGGAGCGAATCAATCATTTCTGAGTCCGGATGCTGTAGAAAGATTTTTCCCCCATTATCAACTTGACTACGATCCTTTCGAAGTTACTAATGTTCACGCTGTTAGTCGAAATGATTATTCCATTACGGTGCCCTGTTTTCCGGAAATTAACGATAGCGAACCGATAAAGTTTTTCGTGTATAAATTTCACAACCATTTCGACGGGTTAATTGGGCTCGATCTGTTAACTAAGTGGGAAGCAAAGATCGATTTAAAAGCATTACATTTAACTACTCGGTCTGCAGTGAACCCAATATTGTTATATAATTCACGAAACGCGAACCTGTACGAGGATATAATTCCTGCGAACACTTCAAAGTTAGTTAGAATTCCTGTTGACAGTAGTGATGGTGAAGTCTATATTCCCGAACAAATTTTATGTAACTGCGTCGTTCACGAATGCATAACCAGCGTTTCCCAAAATAGAGCTATTTTAGAGATAGAGAATACTAGCGATAATGACGTTGTTTTTTCCCTAGACCGTCCCGCTCACGCACAGCTGTTTAACGTTGAGTGCACGCGCACCCAGCCTATAACCGAACGCGCTAAAGACGTTTTATCGCGACTTCGCACTGACCACCTTAACGAAGAAGAAAAGGCTAATTTGATGACTCTCTGTGCCAAATATCATGACATATTCTATATCGACGGTGAAAACTTAACATTTACGAATCAAATAAAACACCGTATCCGTACGACCGATGAAATTCCTATATACACAAAGAGCTATCGATATCCTTTTGTTCATCGACAAGAGGTACGTGATCAAATAAATAAAATGTTAACTCAAGGCATTATACGTCCTTCCGAGTCCGCGTGGTCCTCACCGATTTGGATTGTCCCAAAAAAAGCAGACGCCTCGGGGAAAAAAGAAATGGCGTCTAGTGGTAGATTTCCGTAAACTTAATGAAAAAACCATTAATGACAAATATCCTATCCCAAATATCTCAGACGTTCTGGACAAACTGGGTAAATGCCAATATTTTACTACTCTAGATCTCGCCAGTGGTTTTCACCAAGTAGAAATGGACCCCGCTGACATTCCAAAGACGGCATTCAATGTCGAACACGGCCACTACGAATTCCTTCGGATGCCCATGGGCCTGAAGAACTCGCCCTCCACATTCCAAAGAGTGATGGATAACATCCTCCAAGGTCTCCAGAACCAGATCTGTTTGGTGTACCTAGACGATATCATAGTATTCAGCACTTCGCTGCAAGAACATATGGTCAACTTAGAACAAGTCTTCCAGAGACTTAGGAACTCCAATTTCAAAGTGCAAATGGACAAATCAGAGTTCCTTAAGTTAGAAACGGCTTATTTAGGCCATATTATCAGCAGCGAGGGCGTGAAGCCTAACCCAGACAAAATAGCAGCGATAGAAAAATACCCTATGCCTAAATCCCCTAAGGAAATAAAGCAGTTCTTAGGACTATTAGGATACTACCGGAAATTCATCCCTGATTTTGCAAAAATAACAAAACCCCTAACACAATGCCTAAAAAAAGGTAAAAAGATCACTTTTGACCCCGATTATGTTAACAGTTTTGAGAAGTGTAAAACCCTCTTGACGAACGATCCAATCCTTAAATACCCGGATTTTAGTAAGGAATTTATTCTTACTACCGACGCGTCGAACTATGCCATCGGTGCTGTTTTGTCTCAAGGGCCGATAGGCTCAGATAAACCCATCTCATATGCTTCGCGGACACTCAATGATAGCGAACAAAATTACAGTACCATTGAGAAAGAGCTCCTGGCAATAGTATGGGCCACTAAATATTTTAGGCCATACCTATTCGGCAGGACATTTAAAATACTTACCGACCACAAACCTCTACAGTGAATTATGAGTTTAAAAGAACCGAACTCTCGCCTTACTCGATGGCGCTTAAAGCTCAGCGAATACGACTTCACTGTAATTTACAAGAAAGGGAAATCAAATACGAACGCAGATGCCCTCAGTCGCATTGAGATTCATAATGAAGAGACTAATTCTCTTCTAGCGAATCCCTCGGAACAACCAGAGCGCAGTCATGGTTCTACAACCGCTACTATTCATACGAGTCACGAAAATCCCATATTGGAAGTTCCGATAACCGATGAACCACTAAACAAATTTCATCGTCAATTGGTTATCACTATCGTAGGCGACGTAAAAAGGCGACCCGCGGTTTCGAAGCCCTTCGACACACACACTCGCATTTCGGTGCAAGTAACGGAATCAAATTTAGAAGCCGATATTATAAACATAATAAAGGAGTTTGTGAACCCAAAAATTAAAACCGGTCTTCTAATCAACCCCCCGTTAGGACTCTACTCAATTATACCTGTCATACAGAATAACTTTAAAAGCTCCGCAATGAATCTCGTGCTTGCCAAAAGTGAACTTGAAAATGTTAAACCTTATCTTAGGCAACAAGAAATTATAAAACATTACCACGAGGGTAAAACGAACCATAGAGGTATTAATGAGTGTTATTTGTCTCTTTCGAAAAAATACTACTGGCCAAAAATGAAAGAACAAATAACAAAATTCATTAACGAATGTATTGTATGTGGCCAAGGTAAATACGACCGTAATCCTATCCAACAAAGATTCAACGTTGTTCCGCCTCCAAGCAAGCCACTAGAAATAGTTCATATGGACTTGTTCACGGTAGATAGTGAAAAATACATTACGTTCGTCGACGTATTCTCCAAGTACGGACAAGCTTATCACCTACACGACGGTACAGCCATCAGCGTTTTACGGGCCTTACTAAAATATTGCACGCACCACGGTTTACCTTTAACGATAGTAACCGATAACGGCACTGAATTCACTAACCAACTATTTTCCGAATTTTTAAGAATGCACAATATTAACCACCATAAAATACTTCCCCATTCACCAAACGACAATGGAAACGTAGAACGTTTCCATTCAACCCTTCTCGAACATCTTAGATTACTAAAGCTTCAGCGTAAAGATGAGCCAGCTGTAAACCTAGTACCATACGCGATTATCGCTTACAATAGTTCGGTGCACAGTTTCACGAAATGTAGGCCCTTCGATATAATAACAGGTCACTTTGACCCCAGAGACCCAGTAGCTGTAGACCTTACCCAGTATCTACTCCAACAGTACACTCAAAATCATAGAGAACAAATGAAGTTAGTTTACGAAATCATAAATCAGTCCACCTTACATGATCGCACAGTTTTAATTGAGAATAGAAATAAGGATAGAGAACCCGAAATTCAGTATGAACCACAACAGCAGATTTTCATAAAAAACCCGCTTGCTAGTCGACAGAAATTAGCACCCAGATACACTAACGATATTGTTCTGGCTAACCTACCTATACATATTTATACTTCACGGAAACGTGGTCCCGTTGCCAAAGCTCGCATTAAGCGAGTCCCTAATAGCGCTAAATTGTTACAGAATCCCGCTGGTGATGATGGCGCATCTCGCTCAAACACAGGAGATAACACTTGAAAGTCTTAACGATGGTCCTGGCCTCCTCCCTTATAAATTAGGTCGAACTCGTCTAGTGTCACATTACCATAGCTTCTTACAGTATATTCGCATCGACAATATAGAAGAGAAAACTATTGCAGTGAGACAGCAGTTATCCGACTTTGAATTAAGATTAAATAATGATACGTTTTCCCTATATTCTCTTCAAATCAATTATTTATCTCATAAAGTTAATAGAGTTTTAAATCATTTAAAAGGGCTCGAACCTAGTCGAGCGAAGAGAGGTTTAATTAATGGCTTAGGATCTGCTATTAAAAGTTTAACCGGAAATTTAGATTATCAGGATGCTATCAAATTTGATAACGCAATAAAAAATCTCGAAAATAACCAAGTTAAAATTATATCGGAGTTTAACTCGCACATAAGCCTCAGCAAGGAATGGATGACGCAACATAATGGCGTCATGGATCAGTTAGTTAGTAATCAGCAATCAATTAATGCTACGTTAGAACTTTTATTGAATAGCACTGCCTATAAAGAAAATAGTTTAATAAAATATGCTCATTTCGCTCAGCTCTTGACCATCATAACGGAAAACGTGGATGATTTGCTGGGAGAATTAGTTAGAATAGAAAACATGCTAGCTCTTGTGCGCGCCTCAAGCACGCATCATTCAATGATAGATATAGATACTTTAAGGGTAATGATAGAAAGAGTAAGAATGATATACGGGGACGATAGAATATTAAATTTAGACTTACGCGACTATTATAGTATTATAAAACCAGGTTCATATTACGTCGAAAAACAGATAGTTGTAGTTTTTTAAAGTTCCCATAGTTAGTGCGAACATATTCGATTTGTATAAACTTTCAATAGCCCCGAATAGGTATAACAAGATCCTTATTCCACCCCTTCCTTTCCTAGCAACCAACAGGGAAGCGTATGCGTATATGGAGGCTGAATGCCCGAAGGTAGACCACCAGTACCTCTGCGAAGACGATACCATAAATAGAGTCAAGAATCATCACGACTGCACACGAGAGCTCGTCACAAACCACGCCCTAGGAGATGACTGCAACTTGACCACTTTAACACTGGAAAAGGAAGCCATGGAGCATCTGGACGCTGGAAACTATGTTGTCACGTTCCCTCGCACCACAAGAATCCATCTACGATGCGGAAGAGAAGAATACAAGCAGCTTCACGGAAGCTATCTGGTAACAATACCCTTAAATTGCACAATGATGACGTCAGAATTTACAATAGTCAACGAGAATAACCAAGTATCCGGACAGCCACTAATAATCACCGATGTCCCACGCAACTTCAAAGAGGAAACCACATCTCAACACCGAATCTCGCTGCAATCCATCGACCTGAGAAAACTACATAGAAGCCTACAATCAAGTCATGAGAGAGCCGATAATGGTACAAGACACCTTAGCTAGCAACACTCTGTACCACACTACTATTCCCATTTATGTAATGATAATTGGCTCGCTTATTACAACAGCAACTGTAATAATCTGTCGACGTTACAATCTGTGGAGATGCAGTAAGCTGCAACAGCAGAGCACCCAGCCGCCAGCACCTGGAAAGCATTCCTATGAAGATCCCAAAATCGCAAAAGCATATCCAGCAACATTTTCCCTCAAAGTCGGAAAATAGTCGCTGATCTGTGGGGGAGGAATTACGTAGTTTCACTATACTAAAATCGCCTAGTATGTAACCTACTTAAAGTTGCACACGACGGAGCCGCGTGTCACGAGGCGCCGAGTCAGCAGGCGCCGACAATCCGACGCCCGTTGCAAGTTAGCATCGGATTTCGCCATTCTTCGGTCACACTTCGACCAAGTTAATCATTTTAGTTTTAGTTATAAAAGTATTGTAATCTTTCTTTAATAAATTTATATTTTAAGAATTGGTTTTTTTTAAGTCCTGCGGCTGCAGCTAACGTAATTTAATTAAAAACAAGAAATAACAAAAACAATTAATAACAAGGAATACACAAACAACAATTAACAACGAGGTAACAAAAACAATTAACGAAAATAAACTAATTGAAAAAGTTATCACTAAAATTATTGCTCTGAAGTGTACGGAATCCGAATGATATGTTCGAAACCAATAGAAGACGACAATCGACTGATGAACCAATCACACACGTCAGCGTGGTCAACGTCGTATCGACCAATAAAAAGTGTGGTCACGACTTATGTCGGTAATTATACTTAAACTTGCTTTGACCCATTCTATTTAAACTTTTCAACAAGAAATATTTTTTATGTACTGAATACAATACATGAACTTGTACCTGTACTATAATATAACAAGTTTTAGCGACGTTCCTGAAATGACGTTATAAAAATAATAATAGCTCAAGGAAAGTTACTTATAGAGCAAGATATTTTCTAGGAGGAAGGAATTTACTATTTCTTAACCCATTGTAGTACATAAAATTAGAGCCAAAAGGCTTATTGTGATTGCTACAGTTTAACGTTGTTTTTTTTTTCAAATGAAAAATTGATTAATAATAATAATATATTCGTATAAAATAATATGTAAAGTATCTTTATACGGTATTGTTTCGGAGCCATTACTGGCACCTTTTGACTAAGCTCCTTATTTTAATCTTGAAACACTTGAGCCATGGGTCTAAAATTTAGATTCATTACCTTTCTTCAGTTCACTTATATCTCCACTAAATATAGCACCATTCCTCTTCTTTTTCTCTTTTTTAACAAGTCTTTTAATCGTGGTAGAGACATGCTGTAGTTATATTAGTAGTATAGTTATAGCACGAATGGGTCGGCTCAACCGGGGCAGGACCACGCTCTCATAGAATACCAGCGTAAAAAAGCTTAATGCTGCTGTTTCATATGGTGACTGTAGAGAACCGGAAACCCTTTTTACTGGAGACGAGGCATTCCATCTTAGTCCTCACGGGTGACAACGCATCTGCATTTTGATTTGTGGTCGAGGATAGATGTAGATGTCTATGGGCCACAGCAACCACTTACCATCAGGTGGACTGTGTCCTCTTTTGTCACACTATCCTAAACAAAAAAATATTCTAAGAGAGAAATAGCACGCAGAGTTGCTGTATCCCAGTCCTGTGTGGTGGCCACTTTGCAGAGGTACCACCGCATAGATAATTTAGCTGGCCAATCCCACAGTGGTTGCCGAACTGGTCTGTAGTGCTATATCAGATTGCTGGCAGCTCGTGACCCAACAATCAATGCTAATACAATAACAGCAGAAGTGCGGGTCGCCTCTGGACTTGAAGTTAGCAATTCCAAATGGTCTGACCTTTGGAATTGCTTACACTAGGCTGGACTACGAACACGGAGATCTTGCCGAGCACCTCTGAATTCATGGCAATGTCAGAGACGGAGTTGGCAGTGGGCTAGACTCCGGCAAAATGAAGAAGATGAGGAGTAAAACACTTGGCAAAACTGTCTCTTCGTTGACAAATTGAGAATTAGTACTTATCCAGATAATCTACGTGTCTTTGTCTGGAAAAGACTGGGAGACTCTGAAACGCAAAGAACTCCAACTGAAACCATTCAGCAAGGCTGGAAATCTGTGTCCCTTTTGTTTGGAACTATGAATGGAGCTAGAACGCTTTTGATCCCGTATAGTGGCTTCATGACTGCAAATAAGTACAGTACAGTCGCAATTGCTGGAATCGTCAGACCATTTGTAGTAAGCTACGGGCACCAATTCGTACTGGTCGACGATAGTACGCCCGCTCATCGAGCTCAACCGCACATCGAGCTCAACGAGTCAATGCTGTTCTCCGAGAATACGACATCACAAGGTTAGACGAGCCTACCGGCTCGCCTGACATGAAGCCAATAGAGCAGGCGTGCGATGCTCTTATGTGAGTTGTTTGGAACCGTTGGCCACCTCCCCAGCCAGTGTTAGGGAGCAGGGTAGCCGCTGTTCAAGAATGGGACAGGTTACCGCAAGAAATGCTGGATATTTTGATCCTCAGCATGCCCAGGAGAATCTCCTCATGTGTTCAAGCCAGGGGATGAGTTATATTGTATTAAATAAAAATCTACTATCGGTAAATTATTGTATAAGTATGGTTAAACAATCTTTTTCTTTCTATCGAATTTCTGTTACAATTACATTCGGATTGAATTACGCATTTTTTTGTTCCTAAAAGTAAAAAAATAAATTTATTTTTTTAATTTAAAACACCGTATTTCTAATTGAAAAAGGATTAAACACAAACACTTTTTTTTAATAAAGTGAAATTTTAAAAATATATCAGCTTTTGCTAGTGATCACAAATTTTTTATTTCTACATATAAAAAAAACGTAAAGTTGAATTGCATAACACTTTATTTTTTGAAGTCTGCTAGAAATACAAATGTAAATTAGCCTAAATGCGTAAATAGGGCTTACTACATAAATTGAGCTGTAATGGAATAAGTCCCTCGACTATAATAAATTCTTGACACCACTTGCTTCCAGTTTCATTTACTTAGTACTATAAATACGATGCGCTCTTGAAATAGGTGTTTACGGTAAAAAGGTCAACATTGGGATTTATATATTTACACGCATACTCATTCTTACGTTAATTCGTACCTAAACTTAGTGTTATTTAAATAATAATTTCAAATTAAAATAAAATTCTTGAAGTGAAAAACTTGTTTTTTTAGGTTTAGGGCAAACGAGCATACGGCTCACCTGATGTTAAGTGACTACCGCCGCCCGCGATCAAATGCAATGCCAGGGTTATTGCAGGTGCGTTGCCGGCCTTTTAGAAAGGGGTAAGTTAGGCACGTTGAATACTTTTGGGATGAGGAAGGAGCACTGAACTTGCGTGACCGTCACGCTCAGATATATAAAATAGATGCAAGTAATATTTAAAATTCAATTAACAATAATATGATAACAAAACAATAATCATGCTTTTCTACGTGAAACAGCGCAATAAATAAAAAATATTATTATGTATACGTAGATAAAAATATTTTTTTTTATAAAAATACCCCCCCAATTTTTTCTAACAAAACAATTTTAACAAGTTTGTGAAGCTAAGAAATTTTAACTTCTATATGCACTGACAGCTTTATACGCAAACATCAACATTGTTATGATATCGTTACGAGCTTGGGGTTCGTGACAATAAAAACTGCCGATTGAATTAAGGCAAGCCATTAATTATGGCGCGCAACAATATGTATGTTTTTATTGTGACATAATCCGTAGTAAAAATACCCAAATAAGAACTAGAGTAACAATCATATCCCAAGGGGACCAGTAGGGAGCAGTGCCAGTGGGCCGGATCTATAGCTCAAAGAGCTGTCAATTGATGGGAAAGAAAGGTCCCAAGTGGCAGCCTCATACTGTCGAATACATATTGTTTGCCTAAAATATGAAGTGAAGATCTATTAGAACATAAATGGCGCAGTAATCACGTTGTTCAAAAAATTAATTAACCACGAAATTTATTTATAATCTAATAGTTTTCATTCTGAAACATCGCCCATCTTGAGATTATTTTACGATTACACTCTTCGGATCTACGTAGCAGCAAATTTTATATATGGGCAGTCTTTTGTTGACCTTAATCATACACTAATAAAGCTTTTACGATATGTCCTTTAACGGATCGAAATATGAACTTTATATTTCTATATGCATTCAGTGTTATATAGCAAGTAATAATTACATCCTTGTGATTGTTCTAAAAAATGGTCGGTATAGAAGAAAATAAATTGTGAGGGAAACTTGAAGATCTGAAAAGTTAAAACAATATTTCGAAGACCTGTGACTATAACTTAACTTCTTTAAGTTTTACACTGAACGTTATAAACTAGCACCTAGGTGACTTTTACCACAAAATTTGTGCTGTGATTCATAAGGAGAATAAGAAGAACCCGAGACCATTTAACTGTTGAAGCGGCATGGCTCTTTAAGGATGACAACACATTTACAATTAGAGTCTAAATCAAGGATAGATAAAGGTTGTCTAATGGCCATTGCACCACTTGCATACATGTACTGCGTGCTGGTTAGTCACTTAAAGTTTACATCATGTTTGTCACAATTATTATCTAAGATTGGAATTAAATCAGTACGCTCGATCGCAAGGACCTGCTTCTCCTGCTCTTTTAAGTAAAGATACATACTTTTTTATATGATAAGGGTGACCAACGAGCACACAGTCCAACTGATGGTAAGTGGATGTTGTGACCCATATACATCTACATTTAACCTCGACTATCAAAACGCAGATGCGTTTTCACCCTTGAGGATTAAGATAGAATGCCTCGATTCCAGTAAAACGGGTCTTCGGTTCTCTACATTTGCCATATGAAACACAGCAGCATTAAGCTACTATTTAATGCTGGTATTCTGTGAGAGTGTGGTCCTTCCCCGGTCGAGCCAACCCATTCATGATACAACTATACTACTAATATAACTGCAGCATGGCTCTATCACGTATAAAAGTTGCATTTCTGGCCTTTTAAAAAGGAGTAAACTCTTTTCTTAAAAGTACCTAAGTCGTAACGGTCCGGAAAAATCGCCGCTGGTACACAATTCCACAGAGAAGTAATACGAGGAAGAAAACTTCTAGTAAAACGCACAGTAGTAAAACGGACCTAAAACAAACTAATGTTTATATTATGTGTTTTAACAGATCGAAGCTGCCGGCTAACTTTATTCTCGTAAATATTCAATAAATGCACTCGTACTACCTATATATATATATATATATATATATATATATATATATATATATATATATATATATATATATATATATATATATATATATATATATATATATATATATATATATATATATATATATATTATATATATATATATATTATGTTCTACGAAACTTGTATAATTTATGTAATTCGAAACTGTCATAAGAAATGTCACACATTTCTAAAGTACAATACAACTTAAATTCATTTAATATCCAGTTGCACGGCTACATGGAAAACGAAAAAACGTCATTAAATTAAGTTTTGTGTGCAATTAAACTGATTTCGATCGTACAGGCTACCATGAAAGTTAGGTTGAAACTTTATGTATTAATTTACCCCGTTATTGACAGTGCAGGAAAATATGGCGTTCATTCACGATATTTTCGACATTTAAGAATATCATTTAGAACTCATAAAGTCACACACAATGGGGCTGCACAGTGAACACTTATCTACATCAAATCCCTTAAATTATGAGACCCGTACCGAGTAGTGAGACAAATGAAAGCTCTTTGCTTTGTGGGAATGAGAAACGATAATTGAAATAAAAGAGTTAGAAAACCATCGACAGATAATTTCACATATGAGTTTTTGACCAGAAGATGACCCGAATATTTAAATTCAAGTATTTTTGAATAAACGCGATATATAAAGGTTTCTTCAAGATTCGCAGTCTGTATAGAACGCATCGCATTATATCGCGAGTCTCTAACGCCACCTGCTCCCGACTTCACTTGAAAACTTAATTAACGTAGACCTGTGCAATATTCTAGAAAGGACGGTTATCTTAAAGACTTACGGAAATTTTAGCCAGCC
>CAJQZP010000082.1:42500-44158 GCA_907164705.1 Parnassius apollo | reverse complement strand
CATGGAAAAGTAGTTATTGTGAGATAACTATAATAGTTAGACATATGGTATTGCAGACTTTTATGTAGATATTGTTACGAGCTTGAGGTTGGTGATAAAATTACCTAAATTAACACTTTAATTTACTTTACACAAATTAAAACTAAAAACACTAATAATTAAACACACTAATTCACTTAATTCCCCTCCGAAGCTTCGCTTGTGTCGCCGAGTTCAACTCTGCCCGATCGCATCTTGCAGCGCCTAGTTATATAAATTAGCAAAATATCCAGAATGTTCAAGTAAACACGCGCAAGGTACCGAGAGTTCGAGTTTTAAACTTCAAGAAGTTTAGTTCTTCGGTTCGAGACTAGATGGCGCTAGTGCGCCGATTTTAGCGCGGCGTAACACTGCCCCCTCCTAAGACATGCTCGTCCCGAGCATTATCGGCCCCATAATAACGCGCTAGGCGATCCACATGGACGATCTTAGGAGTCCCTCTTGCGCCTTTCTGTATCCGGTAGGTTACATCGTTGATCCTGGTCACAATCCGGTACGGGCCGTCCCATTTAGCTTGAAGCTTAGGAGATTTCCCTTTGCTGCGGACTGGATTGTGCAACCACACAAGTGAACCTTCGTCGAACCCTTTGTTGTTCATTTTGCGGTCATACCGGGTTTCATTTTTTCAGACATTTGCTGGCCCGATTGTCTGACGTGCTCATAAAGGTCATTCATTTTGTTCTGCAAGTCATTTGCATAATCGGTTATACTGCGTGGACTATCAGGTGGTATCCTGGTGATCAGGTCTGCAGGCAGCCGTAATTCTCTTCCAAGGGTGTGCTTGGGGCAGCTGGACCGAATATGGCCCCTTTCCCTACAACCATAGCACCTGGGGCTGTATCCTTTATTGTGGTCGCGAACTGTAACTGCGGCAACCACCCTAGCGCTAGGGGAACGACGATCCTGCCACCGCCAGGCGGTGCCGTTAGCTGCACGACCCTCTCGAGATCGATCAACTCTCCTTTCCACGGTTCGCTTAGGGCAGCTGGATCGAAGATGGCCCTTTTGCCCACAGCCATAGCACCTTGGGCTGTATCCTTTGTTGCGGTCGCGAACTGTAGCTGCTGCAACCTCCTTGACGCGATGGGAACGATGATCCTGCCGCACGGCTTCCACCTCCAGTGCATGGGCCAAGGCGTTCTTAAGCGTCTCGTGGTGCCCGAGCCTCACAGCAGCTCTGACTTCCAGGTCACGGATGCCGTCGATGAATATCTGCACCAGGTTCCCTTCAATGAGCGCAGGTACAGACCGGTATGCTTTTTGTACCAGCTTCTCCACCTCTAGAGCCCACTGCTGCAGGTTTTCGTTGATGCGCTGCACAAGATCTTTAAGCTGCGCGCGAAAGACGTGTTCCAGACGAGCGTCGCCATATCTCGCTTCCAAGGCCTCAAGAAGCTGCTCATAGGTCACTTTCTTACCGAGAGCTTCCAACACAGTTAAGGCTTGGTCGCGCAGGCCTAGGGTGAGTGCAGTCATGGCTTGGCTTTTATTCCAGCCGTTCGCCCCCATGACGGCCTCGAACTGGATTTTGTAGGCCGACCAGGAAGAGGTCCCGTCGAACGGCGGTACTTTGAATCCACGTAGCGAAGGTGCTGCAGCTACTACGGGAGCTGTAGTTC
>CAJQZP010000082.1:0-37500 GCA_907164705.1 Parnassius apollo | reverse complement strand
AGTGACAAAGTAAATTTATATGGCAGATGTGAACGGCAGAGTCGGGAAGGGACGCCCTAGAAAAAAGTTTATCGACCAAATTGGCGATATTTTGAAAATGGACCACGTTAGAAGTATCCTTAACCGACGAGCATGTATGCGTAGATATATGGATGTAAAGGAGGCGAAAGAGGTATGTCAGGATCGTGCCAAATGGAAGTCCGTAGTCTCTGCCTACCCCTCTGGGTGACAGGCGTGAGTGTTTATTTATGTAAAATATGGTGGTGTTCCACATCCGTGCCTCGGAAAATACGTAAAGCTATTAGTCCTGCGCCTGATATCTTTCCAGTCATGTTAGATTGCCATCCTATCGGTCTTTAAGATTGGGACAAGAGAGAGTGCACCTGTGCTTGCGCATCCACTTGAATATTTTATTCCTAGAGGATGGCTAATCTCTGCTGAGAAGGGTCGCCGTTAACAAAATTCTATCTGGAGGACATTATTAATTATTTAATATTGTTATTTTAAAATACCGTTGTTATACACGCATTATAGTACGGGAAATTCCTCGTTTATAAACGTAATTCGATTAATTATTCTAATTGCTATATATAACGTCATTAGGGTGCAAGCTGATAATGGCAAGCATAACGACCGCGTAATTAATAATATCACAAATAGTTTGTACCACATCTACTAATCGCCCCTAACTTTGAAGGTATCGCATTAATCGAGTCTTATCTAAGCGATTAGTTTAGATAGCTATGTCAAATCCCAATTAAGGTAATAGCATATTTGTCAGAACTAAAAATTTCTTTAAAATTAATCTCAAACAGTTTCACCCATCCCTCTCAAGTAAACGCGTCGATTTTAGACTATACATTTGGCTTGATAATGTTTACTTTAAGGCATCGAGAATTTCAATAAGGGATTATATGGTGCTATTATGCTTAGACAATGCAATATGCATATTATCTACACTAATATTATAAAGAGGAAAGATTTGTTTGTTTGTTTGTTTGAATTGAATAGGCTCTGAAACTACTGAACCGATTTGAAAAATTCTTTCACCATTAGAATCCTACATTATTCCTGATGAACATAGGCGATAGAACGTTTTCAAAAAATTTGGGGATCCGAACGAAAACTTCGTTAATGTAACCCAAGGTGTGAAAAAAATACCAAAAAAAACCTTATATCGCGTACGCTGCGGAAACTAATGACAATAGAGCAAAGTGATGTGCTACAGTTTTATGGAGGACACCAATATCTACATAAAAGTCTGCAATACCATATGTCTAACTATTATAGTTATCTCACAATAACTACTTTTCCATGTTATTAATATTATAAAGAGGAAAGATGTTTTTGTTAGTTTGTTTGTACCAAATAAGTCCGACTCTACTGGACCGATTTTAATCAATTGGGTGAGTGGATAACATTTAAATTTTCTGTATAACGTGTATATGCCGATAGATAAAAGTACTCCATTAATTTTGCTAATTTTTTAGCTAAAATGATTGAACTAAATGAGCGAGGTGTCACATCATGTCGCGCGGCAGAGACGCGTGATATACGCGGGTGAAACCGCGGGGTACCGCTAGTATTGTATACAGTTGTGAAATTGAAATGTTAATAAATATTATGACACTATTTATGTAGAATATCACACAGTTTTAATTGTTAAGGACATAAGAAGTTTAACACATCTTCATAAGTTCCCTCGTGAAGACACAACCAAACAATAACGTGTATTAAGCATTTTTTTATAGAAGAGGGGGGCAAACGAGCATGCGGCTCACCTGATGTTAAGTGACTACCGCCGCCCATGATCAAACGCAACACCAGGGGAATTGCAGGTGCGTTGCCGGCCCTTTAGAAAGGAGTAAGCTCTTTTTTTGAAGGTCCCCAAGTCGTATCGATCCGGAAAAATCGCCGGTGGTAAACTATTCCACAGACAGGTCGTACGCGGAAGAAAACTCCTTTTGAAACGTACAGTGGTGGACCGCCAAGCATCCAGATGGTGTGTATGGTATCAGGACGTTTGCCGCGTAGTGTAGTCACGAAATTTGGCGGCTGGGATTAATCCGAACAATTTCTCAGAGCACTCCCCATGGTATATGCGAAAGAAAATGCAAAGAGATGCAACACCTCCTCACAGTGCCAGTGAATCAAGCCGAGCGAAAAGAACTCAGTGGTCGACGATTCGAGCCACTCTGCGCTGGATGCGGTCAAGTGGAAGGAGCTGGTACTGGGGAACCCCAGCCCAGAGATGAGAACAGTATTCCGTGTGCGGCCGAACCTGCGTCTTGTAAAGTTGCATGCGGTCTGCCGGCATGAAATAATGTCCCGCTCTGCTGAGCACGCCAAGCTTTTTAGAGGCCAATTTGGCCTTCTCTTCCAAGTGACACGAAACTGCACGTCACTCGATATGTCGACGCCGAGGATTCCGATACTGGCTGAGGTAACAAGGGGAGTGCCTTAAAACTGAGCAGATACGACAAAGAGGTTCTTTTTAGCAGGTAACGCGCAAACTTGTGTCTTCTAGTGGTTAAACTGGACTAGATTTAGTTGCCTCCAATCCGAGACTCTGTTCAGCAGAGACTAGACTTCAGACACAAGTTTGTCCCGGTACTCGGAGACGTTTTCCCGAGAAATATTGGCACGGCCAGTTTACAGAGCATCACCAGTGCTGTCATCTGCATAGCAATGAATGTTACGGGTTTGCAACATATCATTGATATGAAGAAGAAACAGCGTTGGCGATAGCACGCAGCCTTGTGGAACACCAGCATTAATAGGCTTGCAATCGGAGCTTGCACCGTCTACAACGAGCTTGATGCTCCGATCTCCAAGAAAGCTGGTGAACCAATCGCACAATTTCTCGGGAAGCCCATAGGAAGGGAGCTTCGAAAGAAGCGCTTTGTGCCAAACCCGATCGAAAGCCTACGCAATGTCCAAACTAACGGCCAATGCCTCCCCCTTGGACTCTACTGCCTCCGCCTATCTGTGAGTTAGGTAGACCAGAAGATCAATAGCTGACCGACCACGGTGAAAACCGTATTAGCAATCACTAATCAGCTGGTGATCCTCAAGGTGCCTCATGAGCTGGTAGTTAAAAATAGACTCCATTGTTTTGGAGAACAAGGAGGTGATGGCGATAGGCCGGTAGTTGGACGGGTCTGAGCGGTCGCCTTTTAAGGGATCGGGTGGACGAAAGCCGCCTTCCATGATTTTGGACTACGCCTAGCGAGTAGGGGTACCGGAAAAGACGCGTTAAAACCGGTGCCAACTATTAACCGACAAGGATGTTGTATGCGTAGGTATATGGATGTAAAGAGGCGTGAGAAGTGTGTCAAGAAAATGCTAAATGGAAGTCCGTAGTCTCTGTCTACTCTTTTGGGTGACAGGCGTGAATGATTGTGATGCATAAGCGTGTTATTAAATAATAAGATTTAATAACACGACCAAAATAACATTAGCTACGTACAGTGATGTCTGATTTAAGTGACTTGTTTATTACTTTTGAAGGTCGAGAATCTAGTAAACAGTAATTTAATGTTATTAGAGTTAAAAACAAAAAAAAAAACTAAAGAATACGTATATATCACGAGTCGTGATGTAACTCATAAATACTAACCAAAATAAAATTAAATTCTTGTATTGTTATCAGTACAAAATACACCAGCAACATTTTTATTATTTGGATAACCAGAAGTGGGTGAATACTGAACAAAACCAACACTGGTCTTGGGCGTTCACTTATGCCGAACGCCCCGCTACGCCAGATTCCTCGCAAAATACTCTCCACTTAAACCTTGTACATATTGCGCAATAGATTCTATAATATTTACTTAAAACGGGCAACGCTATATTGATCCTTAATTTGTTAATAGTACTTTTATTTTGGAAAATACACATTTTATCTTTCGCTTTATTGTATTAAATTGTCATTATTGCGTTGTAGGTGAACAGTCATACTTCTTATTTCTAAAGTACTTTAATAAATTTTAATGGCCTCCTCTTTATCCTCATTATTCTTTACCAAACTATTTATAGGTTTAAGTTACAAAAATGCGGAAATTTTCACTTCTAATTATGTATTAAAAGTCTTTCTTAAAGTTTCCGTAGTGGATTAAAATCTTGTACCGCGGCAAAGTTGGAAATATTCCAACTGAATTATATTTATAATATTGAAGCTACTTTTTTACCTTTTGGGCACTTGATATAATAAAATAAAGTTACGTTTTAATGGCCAACTAACTCAAGAAAATGGGTCGCTTATGATTACCGAATTTATTGCAATAATATAATCTTACTGAAGTACATTGATCCTATGGCTGCACAGATCTTTTTCGTTACTGAGAGGATTTTAACAAGCATAAGTCTGCGGGTAAATGAGTTATTTTTTATTATAACAAGAGAGTCAGCAGACCTAACATAACCTTGAGCACGATTTTACCTCTGATGTCTATGTATTGTCCTTGGTTGCGCGGAAAACGAATACCCTCGCATTTTGTGTTAATTAGTTGGTTAGATTAGCCGGCAACAATCTCCCTTCCCACTTCCGTTTCAAGTGCATTTATCGCCGCGCACCGCTCGCACCATTTGCAACGTAGATCCACCAGCCTCCAGGCCTTGGAGAGAGGCCGCTTGCGGACAGCCTTGGTAAGCCCGTACCTATTTATGAGCTGTTTTTATTTGTTATTCTTTTTTCCCACCGCAGCTCATACTCCTTTCGTGCCGATTAACACATTGAACTAGACCATAACAAGTAACTCAATTCAATGTAATTAAATTAAATGCGTAGATTATAACAAGTATATAGTTCAAAACCCGCCACGTGCCACGTCTGCCATTTTGTTTGGTTTATAACAAACCACGCAAATACAGTCAACTTTTGTCATTCGCGCACTCAATCATTTGGGTTCATTATTCCCTGAATCGAACCCGTGACCTAGTCACCCCACCATTTTGTGTTCCACTCGTTCCGGATTCGAACCCAGCAACCTATGGCCCCATCATTTTATGTTCCTTCGCTTTGGATTTGAAAGGGCAACGTAGTCGCCTTACTATTTTTGTGTCATTCGTTCCGGATTCGAACCCAGGAACCTATGACCTCACCATTTTGTGTTCATTTGTTCTGGATTTGAAAAAACGTTAGCTGAACCAGTTATTATAACCTCTTATTAAAGGCGTCTGGTTTAAAATTACGAACGATAGTATAACGACTTTTTGCTTCTATACATATATTAAAAGGTTTTTTCAGGTAGCACTGAGCATTGAGCACAAGCCACAGCGCGAACTAAATTGGCTTAATTAACTTAGGTGACGTATATTTCGATTTCAACGAGATAAACTAATTTAAGTGAGCAATAATTAACGAGTTCCATCGGAAACTTTTGATACTGTACCTATTGATGTACATTGCTAATCTACTCGTTTCAGATGTCAAAGTGACACGGGGTGAAAGTAAGTAAGGAATTATAAATCCATCATATTTACTTATCTTGGATTTTTGAGTTAGCTCTCTTATTTCCAAATATTTAGTTCACTTACCTAAGCTCAGTATTTAAGGTGTGAGCCGAAATATAAAAAGGTCACATTAATTTTCCGCCATTTAGATAAGATAGATTAGCTAGATTAGTAGTATGCCCTATACTTAAGGCTGTATTTATTAGTCCAAATTTCGTCACCGCCACATCACCACATTTCGTCCTGTAGGTGTCGTAAGAGGTTACTGTATACAACAAAGGAGTGGAAAAGTTACCGGCATCTGTGTTTTCGATTGAAATGTAGGTATTTTTAAGGCTAGAGTGAATGGGCTTTTGTTTCACCATCTTTGGCTGCTTTGACACTTACTATCAGGTGGGATATTTCTTAGCACTAGTTTAGAAGCACAAAAAAATAATGCCGGTGAGATCTACGACGGTATACCAATTTTAATATTGTATGATGTAAAAAAAAAACTCAGTCCGGAGACTGGCAGCAACCCAACTGCCATCTGTAACACTTGGCAGATGGATTAAGGCAACGGGGGAGGCTTACGTTCAGACTTTAAATTTCGTGCTTATAAAAAAATAAAAATGTTGAAATAATGAGTAAGTCCGTAACGAATTAATATATTACATGATATTTTGACTTGTTGCTCCACTTAAATTATATTATACAGTAACACACTAGACCCTTATTACCGGAAACGAGGCATTCCACCCTTAACCTCAAGGGTGACAACACTAGTGCAGGGATGTAAGTGTATATGTTTCACAACATCCATATAAATGTAGTGGTTATAATAATATTCGCTATATCACTCTTATAAAAGTACTCTTATATTCGTCTTCACTCCTTATTTCTAATAATGACCGCCTGCCCTTCTGTTGGTGCTATTTGAAGAGAACAATAAATATAACTAGTTATTTTATCTGTGTTGAACATTTAATTCCTCAGCAATCCATTAAAGCGATCTGTGGAACCTAATTGCTCAAGTTAAGTACTAAATGTTGCTATTAAAACCGCTTTAGCGTCATCGCTGTCACAGCAATTTGTTGCTACCTGTCCAACGTGATATATCGTGACCCTCGCCTAATTGCTCTCCGTCCAGTCGTATATTCAAAACAAGCACAAACGTTTTATTGCATCTGGAATATTAATTTATTTTATCAGAATTTAATGTGATATATTTATTGAGTTGTTATATTATTAAATACCTATTGTTCCATGCCGGAATTTCACGCCGTGTAAGGTAAGAGTATCCACTACCTATATCATTCCATGGGTTTCTGTCAATGAAACGGAAGATGTAGATATCTAATTCTAGTAAATTATACGCCAAATGATTAAAATACACATAATAGTAAACGTTTTTATAGTATGTCCATTAAAAGTGATAAACCAACCAAATTAACGTCACCATCATTCCATAAACATTTAGTACACATCTATCTTCATTGATCCACATAGGCCAAACAATCAAGGCCGGTAGCGAGAAGCAGCACCAAGGTGCAAGACATGGGTATTGCTTTCGTTTATTCTGCTGACAAGAGCGAGTAATAGTACTGTGCTGTGAGCGTGAACAATATATGATGAATCTGAAGATTACTTAATAAAGATAGACTCATTAATCTTGTAATTTTGTTTAATTTTAATCGAAACGGGTTAACAATTCTCCTAAAGGTAAATGATGATATAGGTTTATGTTAGAAATGCATCTAGTACATGTTTTATCTAATAATCATGTAGATATTGAGTATAACTTGCTTAAATTTTTATTTAATTAATATTTTTGTTGATTAAGCAAGTGGATGAGTTCGTGTATTTTGGATGTATATTTAGCAGGGATGGTAGATATGATAAGGATATAGAACGACGAGTAAATGCAGAAAATAGAGTGAATGGGGCACTACACTCTATCAAGGAGAATCAGAATTTGTCAAAAAAAGGCACGTGTGGTAATTCATAATGCTGTGTTAATCCCTACTTTAAAGTATGGTGGAGAAAGTTGGGTATGGCAGAAGAAGCACGAAAGTAGAATAAATGCTGTAGAAATGTGGTCTTTAAGGAGTATGCTAGGGTTGAATCTGAATGACAGGGTGAGAAATTTTGTGATAATTGATTGTGCAAGATGATGTGTGACCAGGATTAATAAAGGAATGCTTCGGCGGTTTTGTCATGTAGAAAAAATGAATGAAGAAAGAGTGACAAAGCCAATTTATATGGCGGATGTGAACGGCAGAGTAAGGAAGGGACGCCCTAGAAGAAAGTTTATCGACCAAATGGGTGATATTTTTAAAATGGGCCACATTAGAAGTACCCTTAACCGACAAGCATGTATGCGTAGATATATGGATGTAAAGGAGGCGAAAGAAGTATGTCAGGATCGTGCCAAATGGAAATCCGTAGTCTCTTCCTACCCCTCTGGGTGACAGGCGTGAGTGTTTATGTTATATTATGTTTATCCTCAGTATATTTTACTGTAGTTTTTTTTATTAAAATTTCCTTAAGTGCGTTGCTTTGAAGAAGCAAAATCTTCATTTTTCTTGACGGTTCCTTAGATTCAATGTTCAAATTATTTTTTTCGTTTCAAAATTAAGCCAAATAATGGAAATTTATCATCACTTCTGTAGGAAAAAAAATAATTTGTATTGAAATCGCTAAAACACAGAAATCCTGAAATTCATTGATGCGTAAAATGAGAAACGATTTTCATTAAATTTAGATTTTCTTGTCATCTTTGTACAGTGATCCAAATATTTTATCATGCCTTTTAACAATTTATACTACTCTTATACAAATTGTAATAATAATGAATCGCGGTTTTGAGGTCGAATCTTGACTGGAATTGATATTTTTGAAATGATAAATTTATTTAACTATCTTTATTCTTAGATGTCTATTGTTTTTAAAAGATTTTATTTAACTTGCGACATTTGTAAGTTTCTTAGGATCAAATCTTGCAATTGAACTTTGAAGCAGTTATCTTCTACCACTGACTATTATTATATAAACACGCTGGACTGGTGATACACCGTGACATGATAAGGCGACTTTATTTTCGCCATTTTGGCACTGATAGCAGAAGTGAACGTCCACGGAATTAATAATAGCTATCTCTATTATTAGTTCCGTGGACGTTTGTCCGTGGACAGTGTGAAATATATCGATAAAAATTCTATACCCAGGCTTGTGTTATCATGTTATTTTTGTATCATTTTAATATAATGCATAATGTAAATAAATGTATCTATTAATACTTATGTCTACTCAGACACAATCCTGATACTTTAAACAAAAAATCGACGCTGCGTTAGTCTATCTACGTTCTTAACATGAAACGTAATTGAAGTGCATAACACACTCTTTTACTCTTTTTTAAAAATGGCCTTTTATCGTTTTAAAGAAATTTTGAAATCTTTAAAATAATCCTTGATATTTTTAACAAAACAACGGCCCTTTGCAAATTATGTGAAATTCATTTCCCGGTACATTCAATGGCAGTGCTTCAGATCAGCACAAACGTTTTGTAGGGTAGCCAGTCCAGTGTACTAGTATATATATTATGGAGGTCAGTGTCCTCAACCGATTGAGCTGAAATTTTGCATTAATGTTTAGTTGGGATGACAATGCATGGTTAAGTGACGTCATAATAACTCCAATGAGGCAAGGCAAGATGAAGGTCTAGTTATTTTCTATGTACTCCCATGTTCT
Organism: Parnassius apollo; assembly: GCA_907164705.1. NCBI lineage: Eukaryota > Metazoa > Arthropoda > Insecta > Lepidoptera > Papilionidae > Parnassius > Parnassius apollo. The sequence goes on along the minus strand of CAJQZP010000082.1, from coordinate 28,314 downwards.
GGGTATCAAATGAATGGGCTTGCTGAGAAAAATACGAAATAAAATGACGTTTCTCTAAATCCAATATGGTGGACTTCCAATTATGGCAGACTATGTTTTATTATTCACCCATGATTTTATTCATGATAGGGATATCAAATTAAAGGATTCGCTAAGCAGAATACAAATAAAATGACGTCAGTATTCAGCCTTTCCAGGAGATGGTGTACTATTACCCGACTAAACGGTGAGACTTAGAGGGGTCGCTTCTTAACTAATATCGACCTACACCCTGTAAAAATACTAGCGGTGGTAAGAAAAAATCAAAAAGGCCGAAAATAAGATGGCAGCCATAACAATTTTTAAAAGTTATAACTCGGCAAAGGTTAGGCAATAGTTTGGTGGTGCTCGAACAAATGTTCTAGGGACCGAAAAGGTTTAACTGCTGGCGATAAAAAAATCAAGATGATGAATCTAAAATAGCAATTGAAAACCAACAATGACGCTTTGAATTAAATAAAAAGATTTAAAAACACATGCAGTGATAAATAAAAAATAACAAAGATTTAATAGTAAAAAAAACCTTTAAAAAAAGTTATATTGAAAATCTTTAAATTAAATCAAACCTATTGTGACGATCCATCATTATTATTAATAATTAATAATCAATTTATATATAAAGGGGCATCAAAATAGTATATATAAAGGGGGCGTCAAAAATAATGTTAAAAGATATATTTTAAACAATAAAATTACATTAATAAGCATAAAGTTAAAAATGAATACATTTCAGACATTAAGAATAATCACATTAAAATTATTTGTTATATTTGTGCATTTAGTGAAATTTTTAATAGATGATCAACTTTATTAACATTTTAATGCTTGTCTTCGTTTGACTTTAAATATGCACAGCGCTCGTGTTTGTATATAATATCTATATCAATATCTTTCACTGTTGGTTTAAGTTGAAAAATACTAAATAAACAAGTGGTAAAATTAAGAACATCATCAATGTAGTCGAACTCAATTAAATACACATTATTTAAGATAACCCAAAAACTAAAATTCAAATCTAGATCAAATTTATAAGAGACCACATGAAAAGAATCAGATTTCAAATTAAAAAATAATCATCAAAATCAGTTCACGTAGAAAAATGTTCACCTAAAAAATGTTCGAATTGAGTACCTCCTCCTTTTTTGAAGTGGGTTAGAACTCCATTACATTCATATATAAATAGAACAAAGGTCAAACATAATATAAAGCGTGTAAAAATGATATAGTATTGTATTTGTACTTCTCTTTTCTTCTTTCTCAGCCCAGAAAAGGTACTGCTGAAAACAGGCACTCGCATGATCAGTCGGGTCTTTGTATTATATATATACATTTGGCTAAGCATTTGGCACGTTTTATTTGCTGGTTATACCGCCATCTATCGAAAGCCATCTATCATTTACCATAGTCGCCTCTTACCGTGGGTGTGCCACGGGAGGAAATAGGACGATGGATCTCTTTCGTCGCCATCATAGGTCATGTAATTGCGTGGTGTTATTACAAACTGATGTGTATTTCATTGTATTTCATAAACATTCTGACAGACAATGTCTAGTATCATGTAGTACCAGTTACTCGCTCCACCGAGTCAGTAATTCATTCTTGGGGCGATGTACGCTTTTACAACAAAAGAGGTATTCCATATTAGTTTTCAGGGGAGACAACGCATCTGCATTTTGATTCGTAATCGAGGATAAATGTGGATGTTTATGGGACACAGCAGCCACTTACCATCAGATAGATTGTGTGTTCGTTTGTTAGCCTTATTCTATAAAATAAAAAATTATAATATTTAGGCTGTAACGGTAGCTTATGGCTACCGTTACAGCCTCGGTCTAGGAATTCACAGATATAAAGATAACACAAATATAAAAAAGCCTTTGTCCGACAGTTGACTTTAAAAAGGCTTAATTCCTTTATGAAGAAAAAGAAATGAACCCTTCGCACTTATATTTTGTGAAATCAAATATTATCCGTATCTAATTTGGAGGTAAAATTTCTTATATATTAGAAGAATAGACCGGCGTAATAACATCATTTGGTATAAACGTAAGAACCTCGCTTCAGTCATTACTTAACATTGTTATAATGGTGGTCATTTACAAAGAAAATGTTTGTTGAAGTAAAGTTACAAAATGCCTTTGCGAAAAAAGCTTCGAAACGCAAATGTAATTGCCACTTTTATAAAAAGAACCTTTACCTACAATTGTAAATAAATATGATTCACGTTCCTTGCAATAAATAAGGCAGATTCGTTTGTTGTTAATTTTTATTTTAAATGAAATAAAAAAAACTATGCATCGTAAGAAGGTTCGAACTAATAACAAGCTTACAAAATTGACTTAAGTTTCCATTTGGAAGCAGCTGTGGGATATTTACTTATGTATTCGTTTTGAGGTCATCAATACGAAAAATCTGTCACTTACGAAGACAAATTTAACAAGAACGAAGACAAACTTAACTTTGCCATTGCAATGTTCCTCCATATAACGGTCTACATCACGATCGATGCTTAAATTGCAAATGTATGTTGGTAATCGCATAAGAGTATTTTTTATGAGATATCGCTAACACTTAATTACGTCGTCGAAGTGTAAGAATATGTCGTCCCGTGGATGTTGTAAGAGGCAACAGAGTAATAATAATTAAATAAAACTGCTGTTACCAACTCGCCTGCCAGCCGTGGCAATTATGGCAAATATCACCCTTTATAGGGATGCCTGTGTTCGACAGTGTGAAATAGTAGCATGACGTTGCTGTCTTTCGAACGCTGTGAGTGACGAATAACGAATACCTTTTTTACTGGAAACAAGGCATCCAAGTCCTCATGGATCATAACTCACAACGCATCTGCATTTTAATTTTTAATTGAGTATATGTGTAGTGTAATGCATGTGGGTCATAACATATACTTTTATAAACAAATTTTTTTTTATTATTATTAGACCCGAATGACCGAGCTTTGCTCGGTTTTTTATGTTACATTTAGATACATAAATAATATTTTTTGATCTTATTGACATAATAGAAAAAACTGAACTGGTTATTTGAATGAAAATCATGAGTGCAATTAGTTTAATTAAAATTTTTCTTATTTTTAAAAATTACTAAAAAAAGGGCTCGAAATAATAGATTTTCTCACAAAAGAAGGGAATTTGAAAAAAAAAGGAAAAAAGTCGGACCCAAGACGGGACGCGAACCACGGAACTCCGATATCCGACCGACATCCCACCTGAGCTATTACGATCGTTAGTAATCTGTCAAAATTTACCTTCTTATATTGTAGCAGTATTTTATTGCCTGAAAACACGGACAAAAGGACATTTTTCTAAAAATAAATCCTAGCTAGATCGATTTATTGCCCGCGAAACTTCCTGCACACTAAATTTTATGAAAATCGTTGGAGCCATTTCCGAGATTCCGATTATATATATATATATATATATATTTATATATATATACAAGAATTGCTCGTTTAATGGTATAGGATAAGTGATAACTATTTCACGAAGAAAACAATCCTTGACCAAAAGCGATTGTCACAATTAACAATATGAAAAAAAAACGAATAATGTAAGGTTTGAAAGAAAATTAAATCGTTTCGTTAAGATTACTTTATATTCTAATAAAAAGAAATATTTCTTATTGTGCTAAAATGTTTTCGAGCATTAAACAGTCAGGTCGTTACAGTATAATTTGGATTCGGATTACAAAACCGTGTTGCTTAGGGCTAGTTCGTCGCTAAAATTTATTTTGTTATTTCGAAATTATTTTTAAATTAAAATATAGTAATAATTTTTAGGCGAGATGTTAAAAAAGATGTTTTTTTATTACATGCATATGTTATATAAATACTTCTGTTTTCCACAGCGGCAGGCAGAAAATACGCACTTTCATTTTCTTGCCGCTCCGTAGACCACGAAACGTAGTGATAGAATCACCACGACCACTCGATCCAGTTGACCTAAACGTCACGGGTACATCATACACTGACACTGACACACACAATTGGGACAAGCACAAATAGGATAACAAATAAGACGTGTCGCACCCGTAGGCAGGCACGACGCTCTCCAGTACACACCGGGTACATACCGCGTACACACCGCGTACACACGGTACACCCGCGTGGGTGGTTCTCACCACCCAGAACATCGACCGACACGAGCTGAGCAGTCAGAGGCAGGGGTCCGCACTCCCCCACTCGGACAGCGGTTAGAAAGCTCAAAAACGTCCAACGAGGCGACATGATGATTGGTAACAATGCCAAATCATAAACCATATTCATCATTACCCTCACCTTCATTGCCCTTCCCTTTTAAATTAGCCTTGCAGGCCGCGAGCTCTGAGTCAGATGAAGCTGTAAGAGCCGCATAGGCTAACAGCACAAATATCTCGAAACTAGACTTCCATTTTGCTCGCTTCTTTCGAATCCATTTAACTACGCATAATATGCTTGTGAATCAAGGGTGAAATTAATTTAGTTGACGGACACCCGTCTAGGGTGTCACTCCTTAGCATAATATAGAGGCACCACTGTTTATAGATCATTTTTCGTATGATATCAGTATTTTATCTTAAAATAGGCGAAAATTTATTTGACTAAATGTTGCCAGTATTTTAATTGTAATTTAGCTATGATTATGAAGAAAGCCGTGGTAGCTCAGACGGTTAACGCTCGCTGTAAATGTAGCCGAACGCGAGTAACCCGGGTTCAATCCCCACCGGCACCAATGAAATTGCTAATTGCAATTTTAGGTGCTAATTTACCACGTCTCGGCGGTGAAGGAAAACATCTTGAGGAAACCTCCATGTCTGAGGAATAAGAAAAAAATATTGGTTGCCTGTAAAGTCGGTATACGGGCGAAAGTTTTACGTGACAACGCCTCTCTCACTCTCTCTCTCTCGCTCTGTCTTTCTCGCTCTTAGGCGGGCTAACTGTGCTCGAGTGGAAGGGACGCGTGCCTTTCACTTTTTATGTCTGTCTCTCTCGCTCTTAGGCGGGCTAACCATGCCCGAGTGGAAGGGACGCGTGCCTCTCACTCGCTCTCATTGTGAGCGCATAACGTGAGCGGAGCGTAACGCAGTTTCTTGAAGTGTCACCCGGCAAACCAATTTATAAGACGTTGTCACGTCAAAAAATATTTCGAAGACATGTGAAGTACGCCAGCACGCATTGGGGCAGCGTGGCGGACACTTCCTTGCCCTAAAAACCCTCTCACAAATGAGGGGAGGCCTGTGGCCAGCAAGTTGGACGTATATAGGCTGTAACTTTACTTTATTTTTATGATTATGAAGAAAGGTTCTCGAGTGGAAAGCTCGTACTGCTAGTCGAAGTGTATAGTGTATGTGATGCAGGTGGCTCAGGACCGTGCTTTGTAGCTTTTTCGGGGGAGGCTTATGTTCAGCAGCAGACTTGTGAAGGACTGTAGTAATGATGATGATTTTCCAATTAATACGAACGATTGTATCTAAAAGTACGTAGGAAACTCAATAAGTTTTGAGATACACAAAAATTATTCTAGATACTATTAATATTTATTTAACATCTTTTCAAAATATTCTACATCATGCTTAATATAAATTTCCATTCGCCTAAACTAACACTGAAAACACTTTTGTCAGCCTTGATTTGACAGGTCGGAAATTATTCTTCTTGCTTCTTCGGCGTTTGAAAAAACTTGCCTTTTATTTTTCTTTGACTCTTGGGAACAAAAAAGAAATCACCAGGAGCTAAATTAGGGATGTAGGGTGGGTGACGTAGAGTTTCAACACCAGATTCCTAAATAAATGCTTTTGTTCTATGGGAGGTGTGTGAAGAGGCGTTATCGTGATGCAGCATGATTCCCCGAAGACCGGACTTTGGTCTTCTCTCCCGCACAGCTTGAAAAGTCTTGCGTAATGCAATTGCTTATTAGCATTATAAAAGCTAAAATTGTAATTGTTGGAAAAAATGATCTATTTTTGAGTTTCTTTCCGATTTTTCTCATAAGATTGCTACAGTTTCGCTTATTGAGCAATAGCTTAGCATTACTTTTATTTTTTTTACTTGCCATCCAGAGTTGACTGACCTAAAAGTTTACAACATTGACGTCGAAAAATGTCCGCTCTGGGAAAAAAAAAAACTAGCCACCATTTTTGCCGATGTTACGAGGTCTTTGCAGTTTTGTTAGTAGCTGTCCTTCTGAGTAGACCCATATCATATTGATAGATCCATGTCTCGTCACCAGTAACAATTTCTGATACACGCCTAGATTCCCAGTTTTCAAAACTTAGACGTATTTCATGGCACCAATCAGCACGAGTCTGTTTTTCGCTTTCGGAAAACAAACGAGAGATCAACCAACAACAAAGCTTCCTCACTCCAAGATGTTAATGCCTACAATATTTTCGATGTCCGTATATGTGATTAGTGGGTCTTCTCGCAACAAAATTTCTGTAATCCATACATTTTCTGCCGTTACTGCTGTTTGCGGGGCCTCGGTCCTTTGGTCATCTTTAAGGTCAATTTTACGCCTTTTGAATTCAGCAAACCACTTAAAAATTGTTGCGCGTGATGGAGCTGAACTCCCTTATGCGCATTGTAACCGTTGTAAACTTCATAATAGATCATAGTGCGCAAATGTTCACGGTTAAGATCAATCGTTTTAAATGAAAAGCGCAGGGAGTGTTGCAGGAAAATTAATAGAACTTTTTTTAAAACATTGAGCAATTGTCTTATCATATTTTTCAATAAATTTGCTTTTTAGAAACATATAACACGGGTGCGTTCTATTTTTAAATTTGAAGCATCTCAAAACTTATTGGGTGAACTATGTATTGTTTAGAGCACGTATGTGAAGCCAGAGCGCCTTTCCTAAGAAAAAGGTATAACGTAGATGTGAATGTTTAGTTATAGAATATTTTTGTTGTTAAATTAAATGTATATTATATGACTTTGTTTCTTATTTTAATAAAGTGTTTATAAATGGGTATAGTAGTAAACGTTTCACGACTGTAAAATCATGAAATAATATAAATCTATGCAATCTGTTTAAGATCCAATAGATTTAAAATGTATGTTTATAATTTGTAAAAATAATGAAAAATTATGCGAAGCGAGCTTTTTCTTTGATATTATTATTATCATCATCATCATCAATCATTTACACTCTTTACAAGTCCACTGCTGAAAATAGGATAAATAAATTGTAAATAATGTTTGTTTGTTGTGATTATCACAATAAACATAGAGGCATTCACTAGTCTAACTACTTTCTTACCTTTACTCTTAAGTACGTTACCCTTTTTCACACTTTCACCTAGCACCTCTCACAAAGTACCTACACCACTACACAAGTCCTCTGCTGAAAATATGCCTCCCCCAAGAATGCCACCAAACATGGTCCTGGGTTGGCGATGAAGTAAAATATCGTGAAAAAAACTGCGTGTCTGAGGAATAATGTATTTCAGGGACAAGTAAGTCTGCTAATTCGTAGATATTAAAAAAGCGCGAATGATAAGAGCACGAAAAAATACAATTTTATATATAATTAAATTAAATTTGTGATCATTTCGCGCAAATCTTGTCGATTACTTACAAAAGTATAGTATTTTATATGGAGAGGTAAAAGTAACAGCTTACTTAAGAATATTATACGATCTTTTCTTAGAAATTCTGTTATACCGCCATCTATCGGAAGCTCTATGATTATGCATGGTGAGTGCGCTTTAGAAGCCACGCCCAATATGCTTCCGCGGCAAGTACAGCCTCATTACCGACGACGTTGGACGGTGTATTTTATGGGACGTCATAGTAGTGCTGTCTTTTCTATCCAGGGCTTTAAGTTTAGTTTGATTTCATCTGTGTGTGCCAAAGGTATACATGATGACAGGTGTAACCCAACCATGGTAGGCGTGTGTTTTATTCACACTGGATAAAATACAGTTGAGTATTTTGGTCAAGCATGCATAAGACACATCGCAAACTGACTGTTTTGTACCCCTTTTTGTCCCTCATTTTCTAAGCTAAAATCCCCTCCGGGGATCTCCAATAAGGCTCGTACCTAAGGGTTCAGAGAGAAGTACATATAGATTTGATTCAATCGCACCGGAAGATACCCTTCCATATCCTTTTGCAGTTCTCCGCAGTCGTCATCTGCTCGCCTAGATGACAAATGAACGTACTCCATTACCCCGTATATTGCCCGAGGAAGTCTTTAACTTTACAGTCTACCTTGTTTAGCTCGTGGGCACTCTTCAGCCATGTAAGAGGCAACGAGTCGAATACCTTTCTGTAGTCTATCCAGTCTAGTCCATTACTATTATTAAATCTTTACCGTAAACTTATGGCTCACCCGAAAATCAGTGCCTTAAAAGTTGAAAATAATTTAATTTAATAACAAGCACAGCAAACGTGTCTTGTTAAAATTATAAAAAATTAAACCAGTTGCTCATAGTATTTGCTTAAAATTAAGAAAACATAAAAATTAAAAGACTTAATGTTTTTTTTAATTCTTAATGTTATTCTCAAATTTACGTAACATTATTTTCCTAACCCACCTAGAATTATGTAAATAATGTTTACATATTTATTCCAGCTGGTTTTCTGTGTACAAAGGTACGGTTTTATTATATTAATTTTGCAAGTATAAGCTATAACTTTTATTGCATACACGGGCTTATAATTTAATTTTTTAAAAAAAGGATAAAATTTTAATAAAATATTATTTTTCCCAATTAACTGAAATACATAAAATAATCAATGGTTACTTTGATTAAATAGGCACAGCCGTGTAAAGAGATATTCATCATTATCATTATTACAGCCGATCACAAGTTAACAGCCCATTACTATGCTGAACATAGGCTTCTCCCGAGGAATGCCACGAAGCATGGTTCTGAGCTACCTGCATCCATAGACTTCCTGCATATCTTATCAAGTCGTCACTCTATTTAGTAATACCCTTTATTAGATTACGACAATGGTACGACAAGAGACATTACATTAAAAAACTATCGTATTGGTCGAAATTGGAACATGTTTATATTATTGTCATTTTTTAAACTTCGAGCACCCAAAACTTTGCCTTGGTTGAATGTGTCATAACTACAGGCTACACTGCGAGATAAGCTAAAATTAATTGAGATACGTGACATAGTTTTCAAGTTCAGCTAGTTATGCGACTAAAAGTAAGCTTTGCTAGCTAAAGTACCTGGTTTTTACCGCAAGGAAAATATTGTAACGGGTTCCAGTAACATTCCTGTATTATATTGTCAAGTACGGGTGAAGAAGTGCAATGGAATCCATTTAGGTACACATTTTTTCAGAGCACGCTTAGTAGTTCGAGGTGTGAACAAAATTTTGATCAAAACTTTTCTGATATACAAGCTCAGCTTTGCTCACAGTATGGCCTACACTTTAATATAGTGTGGTGACCTCTTATACAAGCAATTTCATTAAGCGCCTTAAGCGTTTAATATGTACGCAAATAAAATACACAAATAAAACTTAATTAATGTCACATTTACAAGATAAGTTTAGAGTTCAGATTACTTTGAAAGTAAATAAGAAACATGAATGAACATTAGTTTGTTGTAAAATAGATCTTCTCTTTAAACTCCTAAAACTCAATTTAGATAAGTTCCTTGTTGATTATGAGTATTCGATCGTAATTCAAGTCAGCAAGGTGTGATAAGCTTCGCAACTATTCGCTAAGTTTCAACAGTAATATTTTCTCTGGATTTTAATATCAGGCTTATCCAACAATGTTACTAATACCGTCTTTCATACACGATCAACTAATTTATTACATTAATTATAAAATATAGAGTAACTTTATCGTGTCACGCGTGGTGATATTTTTTAAGGAGTAGACGCAAGCGAACATATGCCTCAACTGATGGTAAATGACAACTCTTTCCTGCGTCTTCTTTCTACTATTATAACTGTAAATATTCATAGTTTTTAATTTTATTTAATGACATGAGGTATTTTATATAAATAAACACGGCTCCCTGTCACCACAATTATACCAGGTGTTTGTGAAACGCTCTCGAAAACGAAGACAGATGATAGAACTAACGATACCTTTGATAACAGGTCAGAAAAAATCGAAACCGATGAAAAAAATAATTTCTTCACAACGTTTTATTAGCTTTATTCACGCTCCATCACGTTAGTACAGCTAAATGAAACGATAACTCCATAAAAAATCATGAAAATATTTAAACATAAAACCAGCGGTTGAACTTAAAATAAAATAAGCTGACAATGGGGTTTATATTCACGCGGAGAATTTGCAACCCGGAGCTACCAATACCTGCAAATTTGCAACACTTGTCTAAATACCTAACTCATCTATTTAACCTACTATTTTTTCACTGTGCTCGTCTCCACCTAGCCAGTTTAATTCGAATTTATATGTTAAATAAACCAAATACCTGGTTCGATTCACCGCTAATGAAAAATATACTTAAATGAAATTTTAACTCAGAGTCACTGTTTTTTATCCATTGTGTAGGTATGTTTATTATTCCGATGTATTCAGTTATGTTCATATTCAGATCAGTTCAGTACTAAGTTATTTACAAAAAAAAGGTATGAAACAGCTTAGCGATGTAAATCCTCCGTGGCCTTATGAGATGCGGCTCAAATTGTGCCCCGTTCATTTCGAGGCATATTTGGGCTCGCCTTTGTGTCTCCTTGTGCAGGCGGAGCATCATTGTGGAGTCTTTGACACGGTCCGCACGTAGTTTATCGAGAACATCCACGATTCTTTGGCAAAATTTTGTCAGCACTATCACACTCACGATTAAAAACACTTTCTTTAACATATCCCCACAGAAATAAGTCTAAAGGGTCAGATCTGGTGAGTCAGGCTGCCAAGCATGTTGTCCTAGTCTGTTGATCCAGCGATCATCAAATAGCTAGATGAGGTGCGCATGGACGGACCTCAAGACTTGTGGAGTTGCAGTATCATACTGGAACCATGTGTGGCAATATTCAGCCAATGATAGGTTGTCAAGAATGTCAACTAATTGTTCATTTATGAAGTTTAGGTATCGATGTCTGTTAAATCGTTGTGGCAAAAACACTAGCCACAGTATGCGATCCTTAAATAAATCTGCTAAACATTAATCGGGCATCGGTTTAGGTGTCCGGTTTGTCGAAAAAGAGCGTGCGTGTCAACTTCGGAATACACGTGTGTATTTCTTCGGTTCCACAGGCCGTTTATGGTAAATGTCAAATCTTCTGTCCAGATGATGTGTGACGAATGAAACCAACCACACGTTGTTGCTGGTTTAATAACCAACGACAAAAAATTCGTTGACGGCCGTGATTACCGGGAACTAAAGCTTGCACTTTGTGCACTTTGTATGGGCGCATTCGGTTACGCTTTAACATCTCGTGAACTGTCCAGTATGACACACTTGTTCCATCCCGACGCCTTAATAATTAAGCAATTATTCATGTACCTAGAGATTGGGATTCCGGCGAACGGCATCTAAAATGCGCTCTTCGGAGTAAACAGCTACTTGAGTTCCACCTCCTGCCGCTACTGGAGCGATGGAGAGATTTTACAATACCCGCTGAAATGCTGCTGTTATCAGACGAGAGTCAGCTGGGTGTCCAGTGGTCGGAAATTTCTCTTGTTAAATTTGTAATGCACGTGATTTCCGCGAGCTTCTTCAAGCCATATTAACATGTTGCCGTATTCACGATCACTGTAGAAGTACGCGTTAGGCATTAGTAAAACAAAACAAGAAACACAAAACGTGCAAAGATAATAATGCAAAACCTGGTGCAGTGGGCTGTTGACTCCTTTAAATCTTTTAAATCAAGCGGGGAGGATGGAGTAATTCCCATCCAAATACAGAAGGGTATTTATTTTATTTATTTCTTTATTTATTTGCTTTCGTATCGACATTCTTCTTCTTTATGTGGTGAAAATCTTCAGAGCAAATTTTGCATGGGGATATATTAAAGAACGATGGATAATTGTCAAGGTTCTCTTTATACCTAAGGCTGGTATAAAGGTTTTATTTTGTCAAAGTCCTGTAGATCTAAAAGCCTACCTTCTTTTCTTCTTATCTACGGAAACATTCCTGATCAGTGTCTTTGACAGGGTCGAAAAAGCACTGGAGGATAAAGAAATAGCTCTTTGTGCCTTTCTAAATATTGAGGGCTCCTTCGACAGTAGCCCCATATCACTGTTGATTGGGGGCCTGACATTTAAACATCTTGACCCCACAACCATTAGATGGGTGAAGTCGATGCTCTCAAACAGAAAGGCAAAAAATAGCGCTGTTTTAAAATTCGATTAAGGTTGAAACTACAAGAGGCTGCCCACAAGGAAGTGTTTTATCACCCCTTGTTTGGACTTTTGCGGTTGGCCAACTATTGTACAAAATAGCAGACCTACTAATTGACACACAGGGTTATGCTGATGACCTTCTGATCATTGCGAGGCGCTTTTGCCAAAGTACTTTACCGTTAATAATACAAAGAGCCCTAAACACCATAAATAACTGGTGTAGGGATAACAGTTTATCAGTTGATGCTGATAAAACTGTTATAATACCCTTTACCATAAAGAGACGGTTGAACAAATTAGTCCAATCAAAATTTAATGGTAAAGAAGTACCATTTTCCACGGAAGTTAAGTACTTGGGCGTAACAATCGACCAAAAAACTAACGTGGAACTCTCACCTTAGCAAAGTATGCCATGAGGCAAAAAATGCTTTAGGTACTTTAGGTGCTTTAGGTAGGCATGCGACACAGTATGGTCCTATGGCTGTACAGCAGCATAATTAGGCCGATTCTCACCTACGCCTCTATTGTACGGTGTAACAAGGCCAACTAAAAGACGACTACAGACAGACCAAATAGTCTACAAAAGACTGCCTGCTCAATGGCAACTGGAGCTATGCGATCATCGCTGGGAGTGAGTGACTCTTAATGCACTTCTATGCCCAACGCCCCTTGATCTTAATCTGGACGAGGAGGCGAGGGCTGATTGGTACAGGATTAACGCCCAGGGCGGTCTGAGCTTGCTCTCCTACAGATTGAGATCATTGCTCGACTCAATTAAGGAATCACCGGTCTTATGCATGATCTCAGATATCTTGCGTCCACTACACACTTTTGATAAAAAATATATTGTGGAATTATCCTCCAGAGAAGACTGGCTATATATTATATACTTGTGTATATATTATATACTTCTATATATATCATATTGTTACGAGTTTGAGGTTCGTAACAATAAAAAATGCCGATTGAATTACCAAAATTTACACTTTTAATACCGAACACCAATTAAAACTTAAAACACTAATAATCAACCACACACTTTCAATTTATTTCGCTCTGAAGCTTCGCTTGTCTCGCCAAATTCAATGCTGCCCCGATCGCGTCTTGCAACGCCTTTAAATACACCTTTTTCACCGAAACATCCAAAATATTCAAGTAAATACGCGCGCCAACCGACCAGGCGCAGAAAGTTCGAGTGTGGGGCTTCTAGAAAGCTTAATTCTTCTGTTCGATACTAGTGGCGCTGTTGGTCGAAAGTCAAGATTGTTATTTTCTAGGAAGCCCTCCTCGCTCTGGTCCCCGACACTAGATGGCGCTAGTTCCAGGTACCTCACGTCAACTTAGGCGCGCAACACTGCCCCCTCCTAAGACATGCTCGTCCCGAGCATTATCGGTCTCATAATAACGCACCAGGCGATCCACATGTACGATCTTAGGAGTCCCTCGCACGCCTTTCTGTATCCGGTAGGTTACATCGTTGATCCTGGTCACAATCCGGTACGGGCCGTCCCATTTAGCTTGATGCTTAGGAGATTCCCTTTGCTGCGGACTGGATTGTGCAACCACAATAGTGAACCTTCGTCGAACACTTTGTTGTTCACTTTGCGGTCATACAGGGTATTCAATGGCGAAGACTTCTGGCCACTTAGTGAAGTAATCCATCACAACCATGAAATACTTGTTACCGCTTTCACTCCCCGGAAACGGCCCCGCCACGTCAATGGCTATTCTCTTCCATGGTGCACCAACATTGTACAACTTCAATGCACCTCTACTACGAGTCTGAGGTCCCTTTACAGCCGCACAACTTGTACATTTACGACACCAGTCCTCGACATCGTTTCGACAGTGTTTTTTTGGGTAAAATTGTTCTCCGATCTTCAGTAGAGTTCTTTTAACTCCCAGATGGCCTCCTGAACAATCATTATAGTACAGCTGTAGAACATCCAGTACTTCAGATTTAGGGACAACCATTTGCAAATGACAGCTGTCTCCCCGAACATTTTCCCATTTACGGCACAGAACTCCATCCTGAAGCAGCAAGCTGTCCCATGAGGCCCAATAGCTTTTAATGGTGGAACTCATCGCTGAGACATCGCTCCACTTGGGCTTGGGAGCACTGGCCTATATCCATTCCAGAATCGGCTTGATGTCCGGATCTTCCTGCTGTGCATGTAGTAAGCTGTCTTTCCACTCGATGCTGAGGTGGTCTGTCCTGAGCATCCTCACGGATACCACTTCCTTACTCTCTTGCCGAGTACAATTTTTGCAATCTTCAGGATAAGGTCTTCTCGACAATTCATCTGCGTTGCCATGAGATTTCCCGCTGCGATGTTCGATCTCAAAGTCATATTCCTGCAGTAGTTCAATCCACCTCGCAACTTGTCCTTCTGGATTTTTAAACTGCAATAGCCATTTTAGTGCAGCATGAACAGTTTTTAAGTGAAATTTCCACCCCAGAAGATATTTGCTAAAATGCTGCAACGATTTTACCACAGCTGGCAATTCGCATCTTGTGACACAATAGTTCCTTTCCGGTTTTGACAACGACTTACTGAAGTACGCTATCACAACTTCTCGATCACCGTTCCGTTGAGACAACACACCGCCAAGTCCTGTATCACTTGCGTCTGTGTCAACTATAAATTCCTTGCCTGCATCAGGGTACCTTAATATAGGTGTTTTGCAAAGGCGGTCCATGAGCTCCAAAAATGTACTAACCTGCGTCTTGTCTTTTGGAACCGGCCAATACTTGACAGCGGCGATTTTCTCTGGATGCGTGTGAATACCTTCTTCCGTTACTACATACCCCAAAAAGTTAACTTACCGTTTGAATAGTGAACATTTCTGCGGATTCAACTTGAGGTTGGCACTCTGAATCTTCATGAGCACGTGTTCCAGGTTTCGAAGGTGTTCCTCAAACGTACGGTCCACGATGGTGATGTCATCCAAGTAGACTAGGCAGGCATCGCCAATTAGCCCGGTAAGTACAAGTTCCATCAACCTTTCAAACGTTGCTGGAGCATTGCACAATCCAAACGGCATTACTTTTAATTGCCACGGACCCTTTCCCGTCGAGAACGCAGTTTTCTACTTGTCCTTGGGGTCAATTTCAACTTGCCAGTAGCCACTTTTTTAGCTCCAGCGTGCTAAACCACTTTACTCCTGTAAGCATGTCCAGCGTGTTTTCAATTCTTGGCAAGGGATAGCTGTCCTTCTTTGTAACGTCGTTGAGACGGCGGTAGTCAACACAGAACCGCATGCTGCCGTCCTTCTTCTTTACCAGCACCATGGACTAGATGAAGGTTCAATTACACCATCCTTCACCATTCCCTCAATCGTGGTTTCCACTTCCTTTTCACGTGCTACCGGCAATCTTATTGGCCGCTGACGGATAGGCAATTCTTCTCCTGTGTTTATTTTGCGTTGAACTAAGCCGGTCTTTCTCATGTCAGCATCGATTGACGAGAACACATCGGCGTACTTGAGTAACAACTTCTTCGCCTTGACCATTTCATTCTGGGAGAGAACACTGCGACAGTCATCCAAAAATGTGGTCACTCTCGTTTGTACATTCTTGCTGGGGGTCCCAGTCGATAGATATTGGCACTGACGTAACCAATCAACTTCCTCACAAGTACCAACCAGTGTGCCTTTTTCTATAATCTGTTCCTGGTCACAAAGGTTCAGCACACGTACTCCTGAGATGTTGGTGGTTCTGAGCAAGATTCGAGCCACTTTCCATGGAAGGTCATTGTCTAACTTAACTTTAACTTTAACTTTCCACGAGTATACAACGGTGAGCTTGCCCAGGGTTCCAAGGAAGGCTAACCGGCATAATAGTTTCCAATCTCAGCGGAAGAACAATCTTCTTAAGGCTGTACACGTTCTCTGGTAACGCCTATTCCACGAAAAGTTCCTCTTGTCCACATTTCAAAACACCTAAACACCTTGCTTAACGTCAGTCTCACAACAATTCTTCCTCATGGTCTAGGCCCAGAATGCAGTCGTCCATTGTCTCAGCCACGATGACATTATGCAGGTAGATCACGTTGCCTAGCTTCAACTCCATCTCCCTCTCTCCACGGACGGGTATACGCTGACCGGTGGCTGTTACCAAATTAATGCGTTCTCGGTTGTATGCGGAGTCCCCAAGGAACTGACTTATAAGTTGGGAACTAACAACCGTACGAGAGGCTCCAGTGTCTATGGTCAGTTTACACGGCATTCCGTTGACCTCGACCTTGACGATTAGACTGTTCCCATCATGGTTTTGTGAGATCGAGATCCTTGGGGCTCTTTTGAAATCAGCCAGCACCCGCCAGTTTCCCTGTTGCTGCTGGGCGGTGCTGTTAGCCGCACTACCCTTTCGAGATCGATTACCTTCCCTTTCTATTGTTCGCTTAGGGCAGCTGAATCGAAGACGGCCCCTTTCTGCACAGCCATAGCACCTAGGGCTCTATCCTTTATTGCAGTCGTGAACTGCAGCTGCTGCAACCTCCCTGACATGATGGGAATGATGATCCTACCGCACGAGTTCCACCTCCAGTGCATGGGCCAAGGCATCCTTAAACGTCTCGTGGTGCCCGAGCCTCACAGCAGCTCTGACTTCAAGGTCGCGGACTCCATCGATGAATGTCTGCATCAGGTTCCCTTCAATGAGCGCAGGTACAGACCGGTATGCTTTTCGCACAAGCTTCTCCACCTCAAGAGCCCACTGTTGCAGGCTTTCGTTGATGCGTTGCACGCGATCTTTAAGCTTTGCACGAAAGACGTGTTCCAGGTGAGCGTCGCCATATCTTGCCTCCAATGCCTTAAGGAGCTGCTCATAAGTCACTTCCTCAACGAGAGCTTCCAGAACAGTTAAGGGCTGGTCGCGCAGACCTAGTGTGAGAGCGGCCATGGCCTGACTTTTATTCCAGCCTTTCGCCTTCATAACAGCTTTAAACTGGACTTTGTAAGCTGACCAGGAAGAAGTCCCGGCGATCGATGGCACTTTGAAGCTACGTAGCGAAGGTGTTATAGCTACTGCGGGGGCTGCAATTCCATCTCCAAGTTTGAGTTCATCCAGCGTTTTCTTAACTTGGTTGATTTGGGTCTCAGCTTACGACAGGCGATTATCATGTTGAGCAACCTTATCCTTCACCTCCTTTATCTCTTTCCCGAAGGTAGCGTGAAGGTCCTTCATGAGAAGCATCTGCTCTTTCCTGTCGTATTTGAGCTGCTCTTCTAAGCGACGGGCCTGTTCTTCCTGCTGCTCTTTCAACTGACGGGCCTGTTCTTCCTGCTGCTCTTTCAACTGACGGGCCTGTTCCTCCTCTCCGCGCTTCAGCTTCCTCTTTTCGGCGGGCCTGCTCCGGCAGCATCACCATAAGAGCACCTAATTCAGGTGCTGCAGATGCAGGAGCTACCTTCCTTCCGACGTCTGCGGCTGGCCCTCCGACGTCTGCAGCATTGCACCACCAAATCTTCTCTGGTCCGTCTCCTGCTGGCGTTGACTTCGGGTACGGAAACGGTCGGGTAAAATCGGCATGATTTTATCCCACTTCTGACACCAATTGTTACAAGCTTGAGGTTCGTGACGATAAAAACTGCCGATTGAATTACCAAAATGTACACTTTTATTACCGAACAGCAATTAAAACTTAAAACACTAATAATTAACCACACTGATTCACTTAATTCGCTCTGAAGCTTCGCTTGTCTCGCCAAATTCAATACTGCCCCGATCGTGTCTTGCAACGTCTTTAAATACACCTTTTTCACCGAAACATCCAAAATATTCAAGTAAATACGCGCGCCAACCGACCAGGCGCAGAAAGTTCGAGTGTGGGGCTTCTAGAAAGCTTAATTCTTCTGTTCGATACTACTAGATGGCGCTGTTGGTCGAAAGTCAAGATTGACATTTTCTAAGAAGCCCTCCTCGCTCTGGTCCCCGACACTAGATGGCGCTAGTTCCAGGTACCTAACGTCAACTTAGACGCGCAACAATATACTTCTATAAATATTATATACTTCAATAAGTCGTCGTGCTACGAACGCACCCTGGTTCGTCCACAATGCCGACTTTCACCGAAACCAGAGCTACACATAATTCAACAATTCTTAAAATCACTCTCTGAGAAATTCTTCGAAGCCGCAGAGTCCCACCCAAATCACCTCATTCGTGAGGCAGTTTCATATGCAGCCCCACTTCTCTCTCGCTATCGAATTTGCAGGCGGAGAAACTTTCTCTCGGATCCCCCCCCTCCCCCCAACAAGTCCTCGGCGTACCTGGACTACCTCCACCGGGACAGCCCAGGCTAAGTCCTCTCCCGATTCGTAAGCTGCCTTAGTTAGGCGCTCCCTCAGCGGCTACTCGCCCTTCCGATACGGCTAAAATATCCTACCAGGTTAAAGCCAGTCTCACAGGTGGTGTTTAATGGGTAAAGCACCGGGGTTTCTTGGTGAGTAGCCACTTGCGTGGTATGCTCAAAGCATTCACCAACTCCCTTCCTCGCTTCCAGGAGGGTAGTCCTTTTTTGGTTCTGGGCGCAAAAAAGAGAAAATATTTTAGTTTAGATATTTAAACTTTTATGCCAACTTTTATAAACATAGAGATTAGAAAACAAATGGTTAGTAAACCATTGTATAACTTTTTTGAAAATCGAGATATTTTTTTTCTAACGAGGATTTTTTTAAGCGTTTAGATAATACCGTTTTTTTAATTTTCATAATAACATTATATGTTATAAATTACATTTCATCCGGTGTATCTCTATCTTGCTACGATGCGCGTGCTAGATTTAGGATATTTTTAGAATTAAATTTTAGTTATGATTAATAAGTGTTTAATCAATTTGTGAATCACTTTTGCTGTTTCAAGAATTGTTAATTGGTTACTACTTCCGGTTTCTAATGTATGTATATTGTAATAAATGTATTAAAATAGCCTAAAATTATTTTAAAAATGTATTTCATATTTTTGAATGTGTTCAAGTAAGGATTTTATTTCTTTTATCTTATTACTTGTATGTGTTAAACCGTTTTGGACCACTTGTTTTCTGAAATATATTTATACTGCAAGTTAATTGTTGAAAACTGTGAAAATGGTTTTTAAAATGATTTTTATGATTTTAATTAATGGTTAATGGTTAATTTGATTGTAAATATTTAGATGTGTTAAGAATTGTTTAATTATTAAAAAAAATATAAAAGCGACATTGGCGGTAATCTTATAAATACTCCGAATTAAAAGAAATTCGTTACAGTACTTGGTTATTCTTTTTATAAGCAAGTTAAGTATATTTCTACTATGTCTTATTTTATTGTAATTTTCATTATTTTTGTGTCTTTTGTATAAATATTGTTATATGTATGTTAAATATTGTTATTGTAAATATTGTTAAAATTATGTGCAAAGTTATTTTCTTTAAATATATTATTTTCAATTGGCTTAATTCTTTCCATAATTTGTCCCTTGTTAGAAGGAAGATTATAACAGTTCCTTTTAGCTAAATAGGAGAATTTAAGTTTATTACAGAGCCGATCTTTTTCCTAGATAACTTCTTTGTTTAATTTCCACAAAAATAGCACGCGCTTACCATAATGGCCTCGCAGAGTCCTATTTTTAGCGTTAAATTAAAATTACAAATAAGGGAGACAGAGTTCCAGGAATTTGGAGTTTTTTTTGAAAATATCTTCGTTTTTAAGTTACTTTTTGGTGATTTTTAATTTTCCTTATAATTTTTGGGTTATTTGAAAAATCTGGAGCCCATTTATTGTAATTTTTTTGTAGAATAAGGGTGACGTACGAGCACACAGTCCAACCGATGTCAAGTGGATGCTGTAGCCTATAGACATATACATTTATCCTCGATCCAGAATAAAACTATGAGAACTATGATAGAATGCCTGGTTTCCAGTAAAAAAGGATCTGCGGATCTCAAAAATTGTTACTAACAGTTGAAATTTTTTTGCAGGAAAAATAAGAAAATGCGTTTCTCAGAATAACATTCCGAATCAAAGTAAAAGTAGTTCATATTTTTGGGAGAATTGTAACGATTTTTCCGCAGAATACGTACTTCTCAACCAGATATAAACTGTATTAATGCTTTGTAACAGATTTGGTAGATAATGATTTCTTATGTTTACGTGAACACTACACATTTAAATAAAAATACGTAGTTTTTACGAATTATATCGCAAATATTAACTTATTTTATATTCCCGACGTTTTAGCATTTTACAGCACCATAATCACGTGAGGGGGGGGGGGGTTTAGGTATTTAACCACGGCACGGTGCCCCTCATGACCATGGGTGTTGTAAAGTGCTCGAAACGTCGGGAATATAAAAAAATACATGGGATATAATCCGTAAAGACTTTTTATATATAACATTTTGTAGGGCAAGATTTATTTATTTACTTAGTTTGACTGGTTTCGGTAACGATCGTAAGAGGTAAATGCTAGCTAAAAACGTCAGGTGCAGGAAGAATAAAATTTATTAAAACATAAACATCGAAAATTGTCGTTCGGTTTTTTCCTGTAAATAACAGGACAAGGGATATTAAACTTATATTATTCGAAAGCTTCTGTACCATAAATGTGCAAAAAACGAACACAAAATAATCATAATATTGCATTTTATGATGAGCGTAAGTAAGCATTTTGATCACGCGGATCATTACTGATATATTCAGCTTTGTGGTTTCGCCACAACTCGTGCTGAGTAATAAAATGTAGTACATATTTTATTATGCTTTCCACGTACAAAGCCAAATTCATTACAATTTTGTATTTTAGCTATAAATTGGTATATTGAAGTATA
Organism: Parnassius apollo; assembly: GCA_907164705.1. Taxonomy (NCBI): domain Eukaryota; kingdom Metazoa; phylum Arthropoda; class Insecta; order Lepidoptera; family Papilionidae; genus Parnassius; species Parnassius apollo. The sequence continues at coordinate 7,172 of CAJQZP010000082.1, read as the reverse complement.
AATTTTTCTTTTTGGTATTTTTTTTAAATTGGTATATTGAAATATATTGCTTCTTTCTTCTTTCTTTTTTACTTTTTCTAAGGATGTATCCTGTGTATATGTAACGAATTTGCACTATAAATATTTCTAAAAATATTTGTTGTAAAAGGTTAAGGCGAAATTTGGAAAATCTAAAAGTTTCATTTGGTTTTGAATGAAAAATAAATTACGAAAATATATCAATTACACAAAGTATAAAATCGATATTGGCTGTTTAGTTTATTATTTGTCCTTTGTCTATCAAAGGCTAAAAAAATCAAACTAAATGGAAATTATTAGGTGTAAGGTACATTTATAAAAAATCTTTTATTAACAAACTACGCGTTCTAGGCTATTGATATGCCGTCACCACCTTCTGCGAAGCAGTGATACTAGCGAAGGAGGTGGCGGAGCGGGAGAAGGAGAGAGCAGCAGCTTTCCTCCCCGGCCGCCGCGGGAGACACCCCGGGCGTCGGGGGCTACGTCGTGGCCCCCGGCCACCGTAGGCACGGGCCTGTGGACGGCGAGCAATGGGTAGTAGTCCGTCTAACGACGACAGGCCGTGTCGACGGCGCGTTTTGTTCCACGCGCGCCTCAAAGAGCTGTCAGCAGCGTGTAGGGGCCCGCAAGGGCCAACGCCTGCCGGGGCTGCGGGCTGTCCGAAAGAGATACCGCGGCTCCGGAACGTAAGGGCACTGAAGGAACACGGATTGTTTTTAGTCAGTAAAAGTCTGACACACCCTTACGCTCCACCCAGAGCGAAAGGCGTCATTAGATGATTTTCCATCCGTAAAAAAAAGCTATTGATATAAAAAAGGAAACCGTCATACACATATACGTCAATTTTGTCGGGAGTTATCATAAAAACGTACAAAATCAGCGTACAGACGGACGTCTGGACGTCACGTAAAATTTTTTTCAAACCGTTTGTGTTTCTAAAGTAACAATATAAAATGATTTAACCTCTCAACCCCCTAGCAGTCTCACGCGGTCTCGCGGCCATATTCCGTCAAATCCCCAGCGGTCTCATGAGGTGGTGCGCACCCACAGTACTTTAACCCATAAAAACTTGTATATAGAGACTACTTTTCTCAGAAGAAGTTTGGTATTATGTAATCAATATGAAATATTCTATCCTCTTGTGCTGTGATGTGTGATATAATCTACGTTCATTTCGTACGCCATTTTCGCGTGAATGTTATTGTTTTGTTTTATTAGTGTTTTAGTATAGTGTTTTATTATAAAATTGTAATGAAAGTTTTTTGTGATTATATTATTTTTTTACGTAAATAATTTCGAGTAATATATATTGAAATAATTGTGACTTTCACGCTGCCTATATCCGTTTGGTATGTTTTTTTGTTATCAAACCATAGGATAGAAAATTTTGTATAGATTTTATAACGCTAAACTTGTTCATAGAAAAGTAGTCTCTAAATATAAGTTTTAATGGTTTTAAGTGCTGTGAGTGGGTGCAGTCACATGTGACCGCTCGGAATTTGCCGGGCGCATGCGACTGCATGGGATTTTTATGACGCTTGAAGGGTTAAAAAAAGATAAGATGGATTAATGAGTGGTTTTCTTGATATACGGCTACTTATATTATCGCATAAGTGCAATGTGGTTATGATTATGATAGAGGCATTTTAATATCACAAAATTGAATGACCTTGACGTGTCGGAGTAAAAATAATTTAAAATATGAATTAGTCCTTAATTTTAAAATTGCCGTTCTGGAGTACTTACTTTAAAACATTATATATCAATTTTTTTTTCAAAATTAGTCATTTGTGTATTAATAAGGGTTATATTTTCATCGCATTTGAATCTTTTTTTGTCATCATGAATACGTTAAAAATTCGTGTAATTATGGAGTAAGAGTATGACGGTATCATGGTAGGAACGCAGATAACCCGTTTACGTTCTGAAAATTTTGATCTGAAAAATGAAACACGTGGTCTTCCGAAAACTTTAGTCGACAATGATGAATTAAAGACGATTGTGGAAGCTGATGATATTCAATCTAGGGCTGAATTAGCGGCAGGTTTCGACGCTAGGATCAAAACAATATAGGTTCATTTGCGAAAAACTAGCAAGGTAAAAAAGCTTTACAAATGGTTGCCCCACAAACTCAATGACCGCAAGCGCGAAGTACGCATCGAGACGTGCCCAGCACTGCTCAACAGGCACATAAAAGAAGGAATTTTGAACGGATTGTTACCTTTCAGCAAGTTGGTTGGATCCTGGTTCAACACCTAAGCAATGCCCTAAACGAAAACTTACCCCTAGAATAGTGATTAACGCTGTTTGATGGTCTAGCGCCGGTGTGATTCATCACAGCTTCTTACCAAACAGGATGAGTATCGCTTTAGATGTGTACTGTAAAGAACTGAACATAATGATGGAAAAGCTGGCACGTCTCTAACCACCTTTGGGCAATCGCTCCATCCCGCTGCTCCTTTTAGAACTCTCAGTTATTCTATAGGGGATGGGGTTCTGTCATCCGACGTACTCATCAGACATTGCTAAATTCTACTTTTTCTAGAATTTGGATAAATTTTTGGCGGCAAAAAATTCAATACCGGAGAGGAAGTACAAAATACATTTGAAGAATGTGTTCCCTCCCGTCCAGCTAATTTCTTCAAGAAGGGCAAGGGCAATCAGTAAACTGCCACTACGTTGGAAAAGATCCTTCGATTGCACGAGTGATTACTTTGATGAATAGAAATAAAAAATATAGAAAAAAATTAAGTTAACTTATTTCATGAAAAAACGGCAATTTCATTGGTAAAAATCCCTAATATTACTAGCTTAGATAGGAAAACTTTCCAAAATTTATGCTTTTACATTGTTAAAAAAAAAACCTAGAATAATAATCTCCAAATAATCCAATTTGGAGTGACTCTACGTTCTAGTTAGTGTCTGGCTGTCAAAACTTAGCCATGACAACTACCGGAAGCTCTGATTTTAATTAACTTATTTGGTTAAAGGCGTCAGAAAGTTTAGCCGTACTTCGTAATAAATAATAAAACTTTCCTACCTCAAAGACAGCGATCATAAAAATACATTTCATTTTTGTATTTAAAATTATTGTAAATAATATAACCAGGAGATGTTTTAAGATAAAATAAAAATGTTTAATTCAAATCCTATTTTCACTAAACAAGTTTTTTTTTTTTAATTAGTAGAGCCATACTGCAGGTAAATTATGGTTGTAGCACGAATGGGTCCTTTCCCGGTCGTGCCAACCGGGAAAGGGCCACGCTCTCACAGAACACTTTTTCAGCTTTTTGTAATTTTGTCCTATAAATTGTCCTAGGCTGGGGTGTGGCTTCACTAAATTCAAATTTTAGGACTAAGATTAGTTATTAAACCTCTGTTGAAGTTGTTTACTGGTCCTTAAATAAACTAAAAAAAAAAACACCAGGGAAAAATAGCAGCTCAAAGTTGTTCCCGCATTCTACAAAAAGAAAGCAAATATCTACTCGTACACACTCACATTTCTGAGATGATTTTAAGGCAAAAATGCGTCCGCCGCGTAGTTGTAACGCGTTTTGTATTACTCGTATACAACATGTAACATAATTAACGCACTTTGAGAAAGTAGTTTGTTCAGAATCGTTTACTGAATCGATTCCTATCATTTTTAATATAGGTAATTTTTTATCCCAAAAAGATTTAAAACTACGTAAATTACAGTCACACTAAATATGTACAGTCAAAACAAACTGAAATGGACCGTAACTTAAGGCAATAAGACTTTTAAGAGTGCAGTTTTAATTGTATTATTACTAATCGTCATTCAATAAAAATAAAGAAAAATGAACTTTACTTCAAGCACCTTAAAGACTTTGCGTTCGTGGATTTGTACTGTGACCACAACATTCTTCCGGAATTAGTATAACTAATTTGATAAGTAATCAGTGGATAAAAATGTTTAACTAAAAATTCAGTGTACGTATTATGATTATAACATAATATACTAATTGGGGTGTCTGAGGGTGTGCGTTAATTACGTTACATATTGTATAATTGAATTATGGAAAATGGCTCTTATGATTGAGATAATCTATTGCACTCGTGTTTAGATAGTGTTTTACTTTTCAAATTTTTCTTGATAAGTGTCATTGCTGAGATAAATATATCTTTATTCTAATGCCGAGTAAATCTCGATTGTCCAGGTTTTCGATAATTATAAAATGCAAAATAATGTATTTAATAAATACATTATGTGTAGAGCTTTTTGTTTTTTTTATGCCTGTTTTATAAGTGATCAACAAATAAAGACTTCCTTCAGTGTACACCAATATCTAATCAACTACATATTATGAAATTATTGTGCGTGAGTAAAGCTAAAGCTTAACTTTTTAAAGCTCCCGCTACTGTTACGTTATTAGATTTATTCAAATTTTACATGAAATATCCATGGTTTCTTATATAATGTTTCGTATAAAAAAACATACAAAATCTTCTAAACAAAGTTCTCAACGCTTTCAATAACTTCAATAAGTACTTGGGTCACTAAATAAATTTTGAAATGCTCGAAATTTAATAATGAAACGCACCTGTGTTATATATATGTTTCTAAAAAGCAAATTTATTTTATAGTGGAATTCCATAAGCCATTTGCTCATATTAAAAAAAGTTCTATTAATTTTCCTGCAACGTTTCCCGCGCTTTTCATTTAACACGATGGATCTTAACCGTGAACATTTGAGCGCTATGATCTATTGTGAATTTAACTTTGGCTTAACCGATTAATTAAGCTTACAACGGTTACAATCAGCATAAAAGGACTCAGCTCCATGACGTGCAAATTTTTTTTAAATCTTTTGCTGATTTCAAAACAAAGAAAAAATTGATCTTAAAGATGACCAAAGCACAGGGGCCCCGCAAACAGCAGTAACGCTTTGTTGTAGATGGATTCCTCGTTTACTCTGCGAAAATTTATAATTATTTTGTAGATATATAATTACTTTTTATCTTCATAGTTAACAGAGAAAAATATCGAAAGTAGATGTTAAAAAGGCTCAATTTAATCGAGAATCGATTCGAATTGAATCGAAAATCTGTCTTTTTTCTTTTAAGTGTATAGTTTGAAGTTTGAACTGTCAAGTTTCAAAATGAGAAGTCTTTTATTGGTAAGTAACGTTCAGAAACGAGAATTTCACTAGTTGTCTTCTTTATTTTTCTAAGAGATAATAATATATTTTGTTTCCAAATGAATATATCATTTTAAGTTTATAATATAAATTAAATGAAACCTTGCCAGCCTTTTCATTTTAGTTTTTGGAATCGAATAAATATAATTACGATTGTATTCATATAATCGATTTTCTAACTTATTTCTTGTTTTATTGTATTTCGAATTTTAAAAGGTATAAAGAGCTACTTTTTTTGTATTTTACTTTAAAAATATATGGCAGTTTTTAAAGGATAAACCAACTAATTAACTTCAGGCACAAAAATCCTATTCTCCTTTTGAGAAAACTTTCGATCCATAAGGGTAAAAAAATAGGGGATAATATTTTTAAAGCAACTATTTAAACAACTTTGATATTGCAATACGAGTATTGCTTAGTCTACTAAGTACTTCTAAAAATAAAAACTTTTAATAAAAAGGAAGACCTGACTTCATAAAATTTAAAAGTATAATATATTTGACGGTTCCGAGGCGCAGTGGCTTAGCAATGAGTTGCGGTTAGGGCGTCCAATCCCGCACGTTATTTGTAATCTGGATTTTTGCGGGTTTGATGATCTCGGAAGTGTAGGTAAATGCTACATGAGCTGAGCTGCCTATTAAGTGTTATGTAAAGAAAAGAAGTATTTATTTGTTAAAAATAAAGTATGTTATTGACAGCTATTTACAATATTTATTTTAATTATAATAACCTGAAACAATAAAAAATTAAGTTAAGTTAATTTTTTGTTCTCTTAAGTCGGCTTTTACTTTCTAATTGAACTTATTTTTTCCCTTTACAACCTAGCCCGGTAACTAATGGTTGTATTAAGCAAATGGGAGATGTATTTTATAATAAGTTTAAGGGACACAAACGTATAATCCACGGGATCGAAAGAGGATGCTATATCTCGTTGACGCTTGTCTAACGTCGATTAAAAAATCAAAATGCAGTTGCAATAATCCCCAAAAGACTGATGAAAAATAACTCGTATCCCCCGAAAAAACGGTATTCGATTTTCCACACTAAACAGTGGTAACGCAACACTATACTGCTATTTATTTGACTAAAGTAATACCTTGAGAACATGGTTTTTTCCCTGCGCGAGCAGAACTTTTTGTGCATTAGTTGTAATTCAACTGTAGCGCGGCTCTACTATTATTTATATTGATACGCGTATTATTACATATGTTTAGATACATTTTGCAACATTTGATCTTTTTGGGTTACCTGAGTTCCTTTAGTAATATTATTAAAAAAAGCAGTAAGTAAGTAAGTAGTTTGCTTGTTGGTCTAGTGATCGGTTTTAAATTCCCGTCAAGGAAATTAAAAATTTTCAAAAATAGGGAAGTTATTCGTTTCACCCCATTTTACGAAAATCAAATTTTCATCAGATCTCGACGTTTTGAATCCCAGGAAGCTATTTTGACTAACTTCACGTGGACGTCCGTACGGATGTATGTATGTATGTATGTATGTATGTGTGTGTGTGTGTATGTGTGCGTGCGTGCGTGCGTGCTTGCGTGCGTGCGTGCGTGCGTGCGTGCGTGCGTGCGTGCGTGCGTGCGAGCGTGCGTGCGTGCGTGCTTGCGTGCGTGCGTGCGTGCGTGCGTGCCTGCGTGTGTGCGTGCGTGCGTGCGTGCGTGCGTGCGTGCGTGCGTGCATGCGTGCGTGCGTGCGTGCGTGCGTGCGTGCGTGCGTGCGTGCGTGCGTGCGTGCGAGCGTGCGTGCGTGCGTGCGTGCGTGCGTGCGTGCGTGCGTGCGTGCGTGCGTGCGTGTGTGCGTGCGTGCGTGCGTGCGTGCGTGCGTGCGTGCGTGCGTGCGTGCGTGTGCGTGCGTACGCGCGCGCGCTCGTGCGTGCGTGCGTGCGTGCGTGCGTGCGTGCGTGCGTGTGTGTGTGTGGTGCGTGCGTGCGTGTGTGTGTGTGTGTGTGTGTGTGTGTGTGTGTGTGTGTGTGTGTGTGTGTGTGTGTGT